>OU898284.1:76833074-76867663 GCA_918026665.1 Diabrotica balteata
GATGATAGAAGTTGCAAATGAGCAAACAATTAGTGATTGTAAAAACTTTGGAGAGAGTTCTGAAACGAATACTATGTTAAATGAATTAAATGATAATACAGGGTTCATTGAAAGTTATGAAAATTATAATAATGAAAATGAACAAGAGTTAATACAGACAGAAATAGTAGAACACGAAATGAAGAATGAGCAGGGTGATGAACACGAAATGAAGAATGAGCAGGGTGATGAACACGATATGGAGACCGAGCAGATAGCAACTCAATTTTCATCTGATACTGACAGTATCGAAGATCCCTATGACAGTAATGATTCAGTACTAGATAAAAGTTATTTACCTAAATCTTCATCATCCTCCGATTTAAATGCGTCTATTGATAGTGATGGCGAAATTATTACTACAACATATGTGCAAGTTCTATCTGATAATAATGAACAGAGTGTTGAGAGTAGTGGTAGTGCTGAATGGTGCGATTTAGAAGAAGATGTAGATGGTGACGATTTTGTAGTAAGAAAGAATACATTAGTTGATATTGAACCACGTGCAGTATAGAAACCAATAGATGTTTTTAATCATTTTATAACAGATGAAATATTGGATATCATCGTTAATGAAACCAACAATTATGCTGTTCAACAATTAAGTATGCAACACTCAAGAAAATCCAGATTAAATTCATGGACAGCCACGAACAAAACTGAAATAAAAGCCTTCCTAGGGGTAATAATCGCAATGGGTCTCACTCAGGTACCACATATAAATTTATATTGGTCTAAAGATGATTTCAACAGGAAACCAGAATAGACAAAAAGAGGAAATTGTGAAACCGAAATGTGTAATTGATTACAACTCTGCAAAGAAAGGCGTAGAACATTCGGATCAGATGTCATCCTACCATACAGTGCTACGTCGAAGCTTGAAATGGTACCGGTAAGAGATTTTAATATCTCTTTCTTTTAATATTCATTTTTTTAGAAAAGTAGTATTTGAGATGATACTTGGAACAGCTATTGTTAATAGCTTAGTTATATTCAATATGTGCTCTAAAATAAAAATGAGCATTACAGAATTTAGACGTCAGTTAGCATATAATTTAGTACAATCACTTGAAGAAAAACCATTTCCAAAAAAAGAGTGCATACTTTTACCAAACCTAAAGGACCTGGAAGAAAACGGCGAAAGCCATGTAGAGGTTATCGTCAAGTATGAAAATCTACAGGTTTAAGTTACCGTGAAGTAGATAAAAAAGTTCGTAGGATTATAACTTTTTGTTCCGATTGCCCTGGTCAACCTGGCTACTGTTTGTCTTGTTTTAACAAGGCACATAAATAAATAGAAGAAGCAGAAACTACCAGTTAATTTTAAAATGCGTTTATTCTTTTTATTTTAGTATAAAATATTTGGTTTTTACAAACATCTTTTTATCCAATTACCTTCAAGAGAAAATTTATTTCGCTGTCTGTGCTACACAAGACGTTGGCGGCATGTCCTGTTTGAGAGGAAAGTAGATTAATACTTCTATAATAGTTTCATGTATAAAGTATATGCAAAAGTTATACTTATGTGTACTAGAAGGCATGAAGGACCTATATGCACACACATGCCACATGCGGCATGTGACGCATAGTCAGAATAAACCATAACGTATCTCCGGGGGCATGTACAGCAAGAACTAGTATATTAAGTATTTAACCACAGCAGTCAAGGTGTTAAAGGATGCTACTGAGAGATGTCACATTTGTAATAGAAAATTTTTGGAAAAGGATCGAATTGTAAGAGATCATTGTCATTTGACTGGCAATTTTAGAGGTTTTGCACACAATGGATGCAATTTAAATTACAAAAAATCATTTGTGGTTCCAATAGCCTTCCACAATATGAGTGGATACGACTCGCATTTCATAATAAAGGATTTAGCAAAAATGTACCACATTTCCATTTTACCAGTCAACAAAGAAAAATATATTAGTTTCACAGTTTACAATAAAAAGACAAAGATTAGTTTCCGTTTCATTGATACTTTTAGATTTATGGGAAGTTCATTAGATAGCTTAGTTTCAACTTTAAAGCCGGAAAATTTTGGAATTTTAAAAAAAGAATTTCCAAATTTAGATGATGAAACGTTCAAGCTGTTAACTAAAAAAGGAGTGTTCTATGATTATTTAGATAAAATTGAACGGTTGGATGAAACAAAGCTACCGAATAAAGAACAATTCTACAATAAACTGAATGATGAGCATATATCAGATTCAAATTATGCTCACGCTAAACTAGTTTGGGAGAAATTTAACATGAAAACTCTTTGGGACTACAGTAATTTATACATGAAGACAGATATACTTCTTTTAGCTGTAGTTTTCGAAACTTTTCGAGACACATGCTTCAAAACATGGGTTAGATCCAGGACACTATTATACCATCCCAGGTTTCACATGGGATGCAATGCTCAAGTATACAGGATGTCACTTAGAAACTATACAAGATGTCGATATGCTTTTATTCTATGAACGGGGTATACGTGGAGGTATATCACAGTGTTGTAACCGTATGGGGGAGGCTAACAACAAATACATGATAAATTACGATCCATCTAAACCTTCTAAATATATTATATACCTTGATGTTAATAATCTGTATGGTTGGGCGATGTCGCAATTCGCAGAAGAGGGATACGTTCTTGAAGTTGATCTCTCCTACCCAGAAAACTTACATGACTACCATAAAGATCTACCGTTTTGTGTAGAACATTGCAAACCTCCTGGTTCCAAACAATCTAAACTCTTGTCCACTCTGTATAATAAAACTAACTACGTTATTCACTACAGGAACCTAAAACAGGCTATATCACATGGATTAGTTCTTACTAAAATTCATAAGGTATTGAGATTCAAGCAAATGGCTTGGTTAAAAGGTTACATTGCACTTAATACACAATTGAGGGCTCAAGCTAAAACAAGCTTTGAGAAAAACTTATACAAACTGATGAACAACGCTGTATTCGGAAAAACCATGGAAAACCAGAGGAAGCATAGGCTCGTAAGGTTAATTAATAAATGGGAGGGGCGCAGTGGCGGATCCAGAGGGGGGGCACGGGGGCACGTGCCCCCCCCCAGACGAAATAAAAATACACTAGATAAAATAGGTTCAAAAATTCTTTTATGAAACATATTGTACCTGATTTAAATAATTTATTTCGGGAACATAAATGAATTAATTGGTTATATTACAATATAATATTATTACATAAAATAAAATAATATATTCTGTTCTACAGTCAAAATATCTGCTCATAGAATTGATTATAACCCAAGGATGGTAATAAAGATTAGAAATTTGACATCGGACTTCCGGTTTTAGTGTTATAAAAAGAAGTACCATTTAAAAGCCACCGAAATAGTATAAGCGATATATTATTCGACGTGCCGGAGCAAGATGAGAACAAATGTATACTTTTGGTTAAAAAGTTCTAATCGGAAGTGCTATATTATAGTCGCAGAAATAATACATGTGACATATCATTCGAGGCGTATTGAGAAGTCGAGCTTGAATCTTTAGTTCCGGTTTTTAAGTTATTTGCATTTAAACAATTATGAGCGAAAGTTTAGTAAAAATTACTCAAAATTAGTGAAATCATATATCAATCGACGCAAAGTTACACGAAGAGTTCAAATATAGACTTGCGGTTCTACTTTCGATCACTTTGGGTGAAAACCTAAGACTTACGAAGTCCTACGCAATTTTTTTCTCATTTAACCGACTATCTCTTACAGTTAGAGCTCCATTTTCCCGGCTTCTTTTGATTTCCCGGAAATGGGTAGTCGGTAATTTGGATTTCTGAGGAATTCTCGGTAATTAGGAAATTTAAAAACAAAAAGAAGATTGTTTTTTTAAATTTTTAGACACGTTCAAAAATTTAAAAGAAAGTTCAAAATTTGTGAAATAAATTAATTTGAAATAATAGTTCTTAGTGCAGTGAGTAATTTTTTTTAAATGCCCGTCAGCTGATTTGAATTGTCGTACAGCGCGACCACTTATTTAAAATGGCTCCGCCCACCGATGGACCGATGCGCTAGATCCTATCCCTGGTTGAGTTTGTTGAGTATATATCGTGACGATAGACGACACTGCGACAGTGTTGTGATCAGTGTTTATAAACGTGTTTGCTACGTGCCGTAACTGAAAACTCTAAAGAACAATAAAAACTAAGATTTTCTCGTTGTTACTCGTTTTATGTCAGTGTTGTGTTGTATAAAATGAGTTCTAGTGGAGGGAATAAAAGACAACTAGGCCTTGACTCCTTCTTTTCTAAAAAACCTAAGGTAAGTTCGATAAACATATTCATTTAGTTTTAGTTAACACTGCCTTCATTGCATTGGCTTACTGTTAAAAATATACTATTTTTTTATTTTAAAAGTTTGTAGTTTGCACTAAAAGCTGTTTCTATTTTCTAATTTGTACTATTATAAAATGGCGACCATTTGTTGTTGTTGAAGCTTAATATCTTAAGGACATTAAGCAAAGATTTGCGTATTTTCTAAGCAAATAAAAAAGATTACTAAGATCAGATTACAAATAACTGAGAATATTAAGTTTTTATTAAAAAAATGCCAATCTTGTGATCTTGTGAGTATGCTAAATGTTCATGTAATGTTTATTGTATTTTCATTATTTTCAGGTGGACCATGCAGATTCTCAACCAGGAAATCAAATAACAGCTAACAGTAACATACCTGTTAAAGAAGCTCATGTATTTGGGGATAAGGAATCAGGAACAGATTGCTCTGCATCAGGATTAGGAGTCAGCTCTTCTAACTTATCTGTTCGCGATTTTGGTCGTCTTCTTAAAAATGGAGATATCACACCATCACTTCTAACAGATGAAGAGAAATATCAATGGATAAAAAACCCTTGGGTGCCATGTCAAAGTTTCATATTCCCAATGGTTTCTGAAGGCAAGAAAAACCGCTCTTTTCAGCAAAGCTGGTTAAAAACACATGAATGGCTAGTTTACAGCAAGCAATTACATGGTGGTCTATGCAAGTACTGTGTTATGTTTGGTCGTAGAGAAGGTGGGAATAATGATGTTAAATTGGGGAAGTTGGTTGTTGAACCAATGACTTCTTATAAAAAGGCCACCGAATTGCTGAAGAGTCATGCAAATACTGAATACCACAGCCGAAATGTGGTTGCATATCATAACTTTTGTTTGATTCATGAAGGAAAGATTAGCAATGTAGTAGCTTGTATGAATACAGCAGAAAGAAAAACGATCGAAGAGAACCGCAAAAAGCTGATTCCCATTATTAAGACAGTTATTTTATGTGGGGCACAAAATATACCACTTCGTGGCCACAGAGATGATGGTATAATTGATCTAAACACTGAGAGCTGCTTCGGGGAAGGTAATTTTCGGGCACTACTGCAATTCAGAGTTGATGCAGGGGATAAGGTTCTAGGCTCTCATTTAAAATTTTGTGGAAAGAATGCTAGTTACATAAGCAAAACAACTCAGAATGAGATAATTGAATGTTGTGGTGATGTGATCACTGACACGATCATATCTAAAATAAAAGAATCAAAGTTTTTTACTATTATGGCAGACGAAACGACAGATTTGTCGCTTAAAGAACAGCTAACCATCTGCATTAGATATTTCGACACTAAGAAATGCAACATTGAAGAAGATTTTATCAAGTTCGTTGATGTTATTGATCTAACTGGAGAGAACCTAGCAAACACTATTGTTCAAGAACTGAAAAAACTTAATGTTGATTTAGCTAACTGCCGTGGTCAAGCTTTTGACGGGTCGTCCAACATGAGTGGGGTTTTCAAAGGCGTACAAGCCCGAATTTCCCAGATCCAGCCTCTGGCAATGTACACTCACTGTGCCAATCACAGATTGAATCTGGCAATTAGTAAAGCTTGCTCTATTGCTAGCATTAGGAATACAATGGGAGTTATATCTTCCGTAGCAGTTTTCTTCCGTGATTCTCCAGCAAGATTTAAAATTTTGGAAAACGAAGTAAGGGAGAATCACAACCTGAAACCAGGAACTCATGGTCTGAAAAAACTCGAAACAAGGTGGATTGAAAGACACGATGCTGTTCTGACTTTTGTGGAACACCTTCCTACACTCCCTGCTGCTCTAGAAAGAATTGCTAATTCTCCTCAAGGCAAGGGAAGCAATGCATTTGCTTTCATGCACTCTATCCTCTCATCCGAGTTTTTGGTCAGTGTGGTAGTGTTAGCTGAGGTCCTTGGAATAACCTTACCACTAGCACGTAAACTTCAAGCTGAGTACATGGACGTACTTAAAGCAACTGAGCTTGTAGAAGTCACTACAAAAAGCCTACAGGAAAGGAGAAACAACAGCACCGACACATTCAAGGAGTTATTCACTCAATCAACTAAGCTGGCGGAAGAAATGGGTACAGATATTCAGAAGCCCAGGACAACATCCCTTCAAAAAAACCGAGCAAATGTTCAGGCTGAAACGGTTGAAGAATATTATAGGATGACAATTTACATCCCATTTCTGGATTTTGTAATCAATGAACTGATGGCAAGATTTCCCAAAAATGAAATGGAATGTGTAGGTAAGCTACAACATCTTCTCTCACCAGATCTCAGTGATGGTCAAATAAGTGATATTCTTCAAGGAGCTCGTAAATATGAACATAATTTGCCGTGCTTCTCTGCTCTGAAAGGTGAGCTACAAATTTGGAAACACATGTGGTCCAATTCTGCAAAAGAAATGCCAAAACATCCTGCACAGGCATACAAGTTGGCCGAACCACTGCAAAATGTACAAGTTTTACTGCAGCTGCTGTGCACTCTTCCTGTGACGACAAGTACAGCTGAGCGAACCTTTTCTGCTTTGCGTCGTATGAAGACTGGCATTACTCCATGTTCACCAAGACTTATCCAGTGAATTGAAAGCCGAAGAAGTCTTGGACGTGTACGCGAGGAAGCACAAGCGAAAGCTGTCTCTCAAGGTTTTATGAGAAGATGGTCGAATAAAAAGTAATTTTCTTTATGTTTTTACCTATATTGAAATACAGTATACTTATACTTATGTGTTGTGTATTTTTATCATATAAACAACATTTTGTAGATCTTAAATTCATGGTAACGGCTAACAGGTCGAAGTGTTCTGACCAGTATTTTTGAATTAAAATGGTAATATTCTATATTGATAATTCTAAAGTTCCTAATAAAAGGCAAACAAATAATTTTGAATACAACTGCATATTTTCGTATAAATAAGTTCATTTATTAAAAAAAAACAGCTTTATGTATTAAGTCATCGCAATTCACAAATCTCACTGTAATACATAATATTCCTTATTCTAAGTTTGAACCTTGTGCCCCCCCCCAAGACAATTTTCTGGATCCGCCCCTGGAGGGGCGCGTAGGTGCTCGAAATTTGATTGCTAGCCCAAAATTTCATAGTCGCGTTATTTTCGATAAATCATTAATGGCGGTAGAATTAAAGAAAACTGAAATTGTTTTTAATAAACCATTGTATGTTGGAATGGCAATCTTAGAACTTTCTAAAATCTGCATATATGAATTTCATTATGACTATATGTTACAAAAATTTCCATTAAATCAAAATAAATTGCTTTATATGAATACTGATGGACTGATTTATGAAACTGAATGTAATGACATATACGAGGAAATGATTAAGACTGACATTCATAGATTTGATACAAGCGATTATCCTCCAAAGAATCTTTGGAATATTCCTTTAGTAAATAAAAAAGTGCCCGGTCTAATGAAGGATGAGAATATCTCAAAAATCATGACTTACTTCGTAGGTCTTCGTTTAAAGCAATATACATATAAAGTGGCTGGAGAGAAAGATGTTAAAAAGTCAAAAGGAGTTAAGATGAATGTTGTAGAGACGAAAATTACCTTTGATGATTATTTGAATTGTTTGAAAAATTTCCGTGAAACTGTCGAAACAAAATCACTTTTTTATGCAACACAGCGTTGTATACAATCCAAATTATATGAAGTTTACAGTATCGAGCAAACTAAAATAGCCTTAAACCCTTTTGACGACAAACGGTACTTACTCCCCAACACTTTTGATACCTTACCGTGGGGTCACTATAGTATAACACATAGCTGAATTCATTTTTCAGATTTGGAAAGAGATGGAAAGTCTACAAAATTTATGCATCAGAAATATTATAGAAAATACTAATGAAATTGTAAATTTTATTCAAAGATCGCCTTTACCATGGGTGTTAACAGAAAAAATAGCTAAAAAATTTAGTAAAATTAAATGGATGCAAATTAAAACTAATCCCATTCCTTATGAACATTTTCAAGTTTGTGACTTTGAGAATCATGATCTAGAATTGAATGTCTCACCTGCACTTCGTCAGGCAATTATAGATTGCGAGGATTTTGAATCTTTTTCGCAGCATGACTACTATTGCTTGCGGTTTAGGTATTATAAAATACCAAAATATAATTTTCTACTCTGTCGAGTGTGTTACAGAATATTTAAATTAATTTTCTCTAAAAAACAAAAATGTCTAGAGGCTGAATCTGATAATTTTCATATTAGTTGCTTTGCTTCAGACTTGCATTCGATATTTAGAAAAAAATCATCTTGGTGTCAAAATGGGTTTTGTGAGATACTCTTTGACTTTAAGGATAGATATGATTGTGAACACGATTTACATGGAGATTATAATGAAAGAGTAAGATTCTCAGATACGTTCTAATAAAATTTAAACCTTTTGGTAGAGACGATCTCTATATTTATCATTTTTAAGTAAAAATATTGTAAAAATATTTTGTACGTTTAAATCTGTATTTTTAGTTGTATTGATCGCAATCGCAAAAACTCGAGTTTTTGCGATTACGATTTAAAAAATAAACGAATAACGATTTAATAAAAAGACTTTTTTGTCAAAAAACTTTATTTTTATTTACCTTTTCCCAATACAATCCCTCATTTATACATTAATTATTCATAAAATAAATTTATTTTAGACAATAAGGATTTCAGTTGTTTTATTAATTCATTATCAGGACATGGGAACCCAAACAAATTCCAGTTAAAACTACCTTTTTCAACGACACTTCTTGTAAATTCATTAAACTTATAATAAATATTTTTCTTTAAGAAATATATATGTCCATCAATGTAATTAAATACTGATGTAATTTCATTTGGTATTCCTGGAAAAACGTCACTTATGCGTCCTCTTGAGATAATACCTTTATCATTAAATTCAATAAATGAACCATCAAAACAAACAAATTTTTTTCCTGAATTTGTTTGAAATAAACCGGTAATACTTCTTGCGTTATTAACTTCAGGTACCATGTTATCTATATGAATTTTTAAGCTAGGAAATGCTGCTGCGTATATACGATTCCTACTTACACCAATTAAATCTCCATTGCTACTTTGAAAAACATGTGTTACGTTCGTAATTCCCCTTGGCAAATATCTTATAAATTGTTCAGCATTGGTGGGTATCTTTTCATTATTTAAGTCATATTTCCATATCATATCCTTACTTACTATGTACATTCGGTATGTTGGAAACGATGGAGCGTATGCTAAAAATATTAAATCTGGGTATTCCAATTCACATATATTCGTTATGACATTTTGCATCGATTTATTACTCCTATCTATTGTGGTTGCCTTACTCCTAGATCTTTCTGTTGTGGTTGTCTTTAAAGTTGGCGAACTGCTCCTTGTACCACCAGCTTGAGTTGGAATCGACGTAGATTTACTTTTAGGTCCATATAACTCTTCTAAGCCCCTTTTATCATCGTCAGATAGGTTAGTAGGTAGGGTTTGATAAAACGGATACATTACAGCTTTCTTATCACTACTATGAGATAAACCTAAAGCATGACCAACTTCATGAAGAAGAACGGCAAAGAAATTTGTTCGACCTTCTGCTGTAGAATTCAAACTAAAATCCCATGTTAGGTTGCTATTCATATGAATTTCTATGCATCCATTTACTGGCGGAAAATAAGAATGAGCTAATACACCACTTGTAAATTCAAAAGGACAGTCGCCTTTTCCCTGACAATTATATCGAAAAGAGTGCTGCTTTGGAACGACTGTTATTGTTATATCTGGATCTGGATTTGGGGTTTTCAGATAAGTAAACTTAAATTTTGATGCTTTTTTCCCATATTTCAAATACTCTTTTAGCGACTATCAAAGCTTCAGGGGTAAATTGAGGAAAATACCATTTTAAATCAAATTTTTTCCATGCTGATTTTACAGCGTAAGCATTGTCTCCTTGTGTACATCTTGGTTTCTGCATTAACGTCATCGTTTCCCTATTTAATTTCCCATCCACAGGTAAATTATATCTTTCTTGAAACTGTTGTAGTATTTCAGTAATATCAGTGTGTGCAGTGTCACTTGCGGTGATATAACCATATTGTTCTAACCATGACACAGCATTTGTCTCGTTAAAATTTTCACCTAAGCAAAAACTTACGATGCCAGTTGCGATCAGCAGAACAACTTTATTAGTTTGCATCTCGAATGATACTGATTCAATTAAAAAAACATCAGTTTGATATAAGTAAAAGTTGACACTCTTTGACCTTATCAACTCGACTGATTTTTTTTTTAATTTTAAAATAAATAAAACAACAGATATATATTTTTACAAGCTTTATTAAATTATTTCAAGATTCATTAGCGATCCTATGTTTACAGAAAAATATAAGTTGCCTTAACGCCACACGTTGTAAAGTGTATTCTTCACATGTAAATGCATGCAATTTTTTAATGGCATTAACGAACGAATATTCATGTTTCTTAAAACTACCTTTAACAATATTAAGCGTATTATAATAAAAATTTGGAAATTGAATGGTCTCTAACATTGCCACATATGGATTTAAAAGTTCGTTATTTGCTTCTAAAAGGGTGTTCACTTGCATTTCTGAGAGACAAAAGTTGATGCCATGCTTGATTATTTCGAGGAATTTGATTTTGTCGTAGATTATTTGTCGAATTCTGCAATAGTCACCACACTGAATTTCAGCAGGATCATCCGGAAAGGTCACGTTCTCATCGAAAAAACTATTCTCATTGAGTTGGGTAATTAATTGCCCCCATTCATATGTACTGAAAGATATTTTCTGCCATGGTGATTTCCACATAATTACAGCAGGAGTGTATGTTCTCGCTGGACTAAGACCGCATCCAACTTGGTATGATTCATTTAAAAACTGTGTGTACAGCAGGTAATCTGTCTCGTTCTTGGCCGCTTCTTCGTACTTCTCTACAAGTGCATCCAGCTCATGGTCATAGCTTTCAAATACCATTGATGTTTCGGATGATGGTGAAAGAGTGACATCATACTCGCTATCGCTTGAGTATCCAGTATCTTGGGAATACATTTTTACTAGCTAACTGATTGCAACAAACTAAGAAAGAAAAACTTGTTTCTACGTGTTTCTCCTCAATATTTTCATACTTCCGTTCCCCCACCTTTTTAGATAACGGCATCATTATTAATCCAACTATTATATTTTGCATCAAGACCAAGCCATTTAACGTACATTTTGTTATTTTTACGACGTAAAACTTTTTCGACTAAGTAAATATCAGGATTGGCTGTTTTCTGCAATTCTTCATCATAAAAGGCCCCTTTGATCGGTGCACCCTGCACGTCTTCGAGCATGTACGTTGCAGGGTTGGTAATATTAATTTTAGTAACTTTGAATAATTCCGTTGTCCAATTTGGAACGTAACCCTTATCGAATAACATTTTGGTTTTGCTGATGCGTACTATGTCGCCTACTTTAAATTTTCGCGGGCCTGCAACTTTTAAATGCGTAAACTTGTTTTTTAAAATCTCCTTTTCATTGGTTTTGTTCACTTGTGATGGTTTGTACCCCGTTTTTGAATGCTTTGTATTATTGTATTCAGACGTAACTTTGGGTAATATGTCAATCCACTTGTATGTAAGCTGAAATACTTGTATAGTTTGGATTTCAACGTTCTAATGACACGTTCAGCTATGGCTGCTTTCATGGTAGTAAAAACAGAGTAGTGATTTATTTTATGTTTTTTCATTAAATTTTGGAACTTATTCTTGTAAAATTCAGTTCTCTGATCCGACTGCAGATTTTTCGGTGTTCGTTTACTGTGTTTAAGTATATCTGAAAATGCTTGAGTTAGCTCCTCACCCGTTTTTGTCTTTAATGGACGAGTCCAAAGATATTTCGAGAAACAATCAATAACAACTAAAATTAATTTAAAATTTCTATTGTTATGAGAATGAGATCGCATTTCAGCCAAGTCCATCTGCCATAAATCGTCTAAGCCTTTAATAATTGTACGTCGTCTCGGATAATTTTTTCGTGCTTGCTTATGAAGCTCATTAACTAGTTGTATCTTCTCTTTGGAAGACGCCATGTCTCCTTCATAACGCTTCAACTCTTTGAACTAATTTTTACCTTCTAACGCTTAAGTCATTGTTTCCTAGTCTTTATATGATTTTATTATTTTTGATGTATTCTTCTATTACCTTAAGACGATTGTGTAAATCATGCGAATAAGATCCATTGTTTTAATCTTTTTTTCTATTTCCAACGTATTCATCATAATTTGTGCATTTTGGTTGGCAGCATCTATAATATTCTTCGTCATTTCTTGTTTAAATATATCAAGATCATTTTTAAATTCATGCATTTGTTTTGATACATCAGATATTTTTGAATCAGTCATTTTATTCTGATTAGACAACTCGTTAACTTTTTTACTTACATTATCTTCTATTTTTTTGACAGAGTTTGAGATTTTTTGTTCGAGTTGAGTATCTTTTTGAATTATATTTTTTTGTATCAAATTAATCTCTTTTCTTAGAAAAGTTTTCGCACGAACAATGCTGTCATCTACATATTTCTTATTGGAAAGATGAATACCTGCTACAGGAGGATCTCGTTTAATATCTTTATTTACTTCATGTATCTGGTTTTGTAAATCTAAAATGGATTGCTTTAAGCCTTCACGTAGCTTTTTAACAACTTGTTCATTAGAACGATAATGATGACGACCAAACTTGTCAACACTCATATTGGAAATGATGTTCCAATAATATAACCTAACATTAATATATAATATCTGCTTCACGTAATTCGTTGATAATGGCAACAATTTCGTTATTGTGGGATGTGTTTCCTGCTTCTTGGGAAGCAATCAACAATTTGAGTCTGTCGCATAGTTCGTTTGGATCATCCCAATACACATATTCAATAGGATTATCATTGTAGATCAAATGAGAATCATCGACGAGCCCTGACCCTTTGGAGCTAGAAGGTGAAGATAACGATGTTCGAGGAGACGTTGTTGACGATGATGAACGAGTCGTTTTTGCTAAACGAGTAAGACCTTCGAAAGGTTGTCTCTTTATTGCAGTAGATCGAGTTTTTGGTGGCGATTTCTTAGTTGTTGCATCGATAGGTTTAAATAGGGGTTTGATAATCTGATGATATTTTCTCCCAGTTGCACCTTTAAGACGACCTTTGGAATCCAGATGAACTTCTGTACTATTTAATAAACTTTTATAGTGCTTTAAATCTTTATCATTATAATCTTCAGGGTTATCATAGAAAATTAGTTGGTACAGACCTGGCGTTCCCGGCACCCATCCTCCTCCACTACTGTCACTTATGACTTGTACAATACCTTTGTTTTTGTTAAAGTTTATTCGTCGTTTACCCAACATCCAACCAAATTCATAAGTGTAAATAGGTCCATAGTTTTTATCAATTTTATTGTCTTTCATCCAAAACTCTTTTATATACTTGTGACTCATTGGAGGATATTGCTCGATATATTCATCAATAGCCTCTTTCGAAACATTATTAGGATCAAACATTTCATGTTCTTTAACTTGACTGGTTGATAGTGCATCAGGAAATACATCGTCATCGCTATCTTCTTTTTTTACCTCTTCCGTTTTGATCTCTTCCTTTTTAACGTGTCTAAGCTTGTTATTAATATCACGTTGCAATGTTTTTGAAGATTGCGCAATATCTTTTAGAGGCTTAGCTATCGGCTTAAATAGTTTATTTAGCGACTCATCTTGTTCTGTTCTACCTAACTTTAGCGCCAAATACTTTCTGCGAATGACCCGAGCCAATTCGGCAACTTTACGTTTTCGTGCAGCTACCTCTTTGTCTGACATATTGTTATACAATGCTTGTGTTTCGATCATACCTACAATTTTATAAATTTGTCGAAACCCTTACGATATCGCCCGTTAGAAATATCGAAATCCTTAACAATGATGAATGTACCGTATTTGTCTTTCCAACATTCGGAACAATATTGTTTAAATTGGTCAAATGTCATGTCGGGAGAGACGTGATCATCAAAAACGTGTTTTAAATTGAGCTCATCCTATTTAAACAATACAATAAGGTTTGCATTATCACGTAGGAGTTGTTTACCTGCTCGACTATACGATTGACATAGATATGCACAATCGATATCTTTATGCCTTCCCATACAGTAATATTCACGTATTGTTTGTTGTGGATCCGTTGAAACATCATCAAAGATAAAAATGGAATTTGGTTTAGCTTTACTGGGATTTATGACCTCATGATTATCTTTAAATGGAAAATAGCCTACTTCTTTCACAGACTCCAACACTTCCTTCAAAAATTGATACTTGGATTGAAACAATGACTTTGAATAAACGTAAACATTTTTGAATTTAGCACCATTCAGGTCAAAAAGTAATGCTAACATAGCATTAGTTTTTCCACATCCGCTTGGACCGCATATGATAGCACGAAAAGAATGTGGTAGCAATGCACCATGTTTACTAGTTCTTGTCACTTTATCCACAAAATCTAAATTTTCTACTGGTAGTGTCTTGTCTTGTTGAATTACCTTCATCTTGTGGTTGGTATATGTTCTATACATGTGGTTATATAAAAAAGGAATTTTATAAGAATCCATTCATTTCAATGTTGGTTGTTCAAGGTGAAGGAGTTTTAAATTCTCTGATCAATAGTCTACCATTTGAATTGCATGCTCCTGGCTACCAATATCTAGGACCTGGAACTAAATTGCGGAAACGTCTAGCTCGCGGAGATCCTGGGATAAATCCGTTAGATCGAGCTGCTAGAGATCACGATATTGCATACTCTCAAAGTATTTCCTTAAAAGACCGACATAAAGCAGATTGGGTGTTAGAAAATAAAGCGTAGGAACGAGTTAAAGCAAAAGACGCATCTTTAGGTGAAAAAGCAACAGCTTGGTTAACTACTACAGCAATGAAAGCTAAACGAAAATTGGGTATGGGCATGAAACGTGGTAAAGGTGTTAGATCATTTAGGCGACATGTTCTGCAACCAATTATCAAAAAATTGAAACGAGCTCCTCCATCACCAAATCTGCGCAATACAGCCCTTCTAGCACTTGCAGCAGCTAGAACAGCGGTTAAGAACGTAGGTGGGAAAAAGAATGTACGGGTTCCAAGAATCCTTCCATTCGAACCAAAATCAGGTGGTATTTTACCTTTAATCCCCATCTTTGCAGGCTTATCAGCGCTTGGTACCTTGGCGGGGGGTGCTAGCGCAATCGCCAAGACAGTAATTGATTCAGAGAATGCTCAAAAGAAACTAGAAGAAGATAAACGTCACAATAAAGCTGTGGAACATATAGGCAAAGGATTATACCTTCGAAAAAACGCTAAAGGTGGCTTTGGATTATATTTAAAGAAGTCAAAAAACTCCCGTTGAAGCTACCTAATAGACCTTTGACTAATGTGGACTTGATTAAATTTGCTAAACTACTTAAAATTTCAAATTTTCGTGGTGTGTTTATGAGAGATAATTTACCACGTATCCCTCGTAAACATGAATGTGCTATACTTAATCTCGACATTTCAACGAACCCCGATACACATTGGGTAGCTTACAAGAAGATAAACAACAACATAGAGTACTTTGATTCATATGGTTGCTTGAAGCCATCGCGAGAACTAGTATCATATTTGAACGGTGGAAGAATTTTCTATAATAACGATCAATATCAAAGCTATAACCAAATAAACTGTGGACATTTGTGTTTAAAGTTTCTCTACAATGGACCTATCTAACGGCATCTTGAGACGTGCCATTCACATTTTTATGGAAAATATAACTAGCCCTGTTTGGTATAAACTACCTCAAGATATTCGTAACACACTAGAAGAGTATTTACCTTGCAAGAAAGATTATGATAAACATAAATGGACTGATGTTTGTGGCATGTATGAAAGTACATGTGTGTTTTGTAAAGTGCTATATTATGAGAATAATAAAACAAAAACATGTAACAGTATAAGAAAAAAAATAAAGAAAATTGTTTTTTAACATATTTTGTTATTTAACTTACTTCATCTTTTATCCTGTATCAGTCATGTCTCGATTGTTGACCCTGACAAGTACTACAAACGAGTTTTCGTTTACTCCTCAGGTGCCTCTTGTGCTTGATCCGTTGCGACAGTATTATGTAGCTGTGTTGGGATTTCATACATTTAATTCAATTCCGAACATCGATGGTGAAAAGTTTTATTTTTATGAGCAAAATGATCGTACAAAGCTGCGTATTATTGAAATTCCATCTGGATGCTATGAAATTACTGATATCGAAGCGTACATTCGAAATGAATTAATGCGTAAATACAATTCAGTTCGAGAGTTTACTTTAAGACCGAACAACAATACGCTTAAATGTGAAATTTTCTGTCAGGATCACACCATTACTTTCGATAAAGACGATAGTCTTGAAAAATTACTAGGATTCTCCTCAAATAGAGTGTTGACACCAGGAAAAATGCATTCTTCAGATCAACCTGTCAACATTATAAAAGTATCGAGTCTACTCTTTGAATGCAACATTACCGAAGGAGCCTTCTATGAGGACAGACCTGCTCATACGATTCTACATTTTCCGATAAGTGTTGATCCCGGTTTTTCTATAGACGAACGTCCTCATAATCCTATATACATACCAGTCAGCAGCAGCATACGTGAAATTACCAAAATTAGCGTTAGGGTAGTTGATCAAGAATTAAGACCTGTTAACTTTAGAGGAGAGAAAAGTACGCTGCATTTGGATTTTAAGGAAACGATATAGATGGGTTTAATTATAAAACAAAAACTCCACACATCAATATCCATTAGTCTCACGCAAATCCTACAAGCGACGTGACGTGTCTGCTGTCAATAAAGCTTTTCTTGTTTCCATTGGATTAAAGTTGAAAGATGTCAAAACGTCAATATATTAGACGAAAGGTTCAGGAACCTCAGTCACCTATTTTCGACATTTACCACAAACCTCTATTCGACGATACTATTAGAAAAGAAGAATTTCGTACATACACACCTTACATCAAGTCATTTAACAATAGCGACGTTGTTGAATTTATCGTAAATCAATCAGATGCATTTTTTGCTATACACGAAACACTTTTGGAAATTAAAGGAAGTATAAAGAAAGTGGGTAATGGAACTGTTTCTCTTGCACCGAATGCTGGAGCATTCTTGTTTGATACATGTACATATACCCAAAGTTCACATGATATGGAAATAGTTCGAGATCCAGGCGTAGTTAGTACTATTCGCAGTTTGTTGTGTTATACTCCTGAAGATTCCAAGTTTCTTAGTACCGCAGGATGGAACTATCCGAATAACCCACATTTATCGGGAGACAGCTTTAGTTTACTGATACCGATAAAACATATTTTTAATATTTTCAACGATTACAATAAATTAACTTATGGTCGTCAAGTGTTTCGATTTGTTCGAGCACGTAATGATAGAGATTGTATTTTAGTGGAAGAACCTAATGCCACAACGACAACAGCAGTAACTTTAACTGTTACTAGTATGGAACTCAAGGGTCAAACATATTTCCCAATGATGATGTAAAAATTGAATTAATGACTCCGATTAAGAATAATACGCCAATCACTATACCTTTCCGTAAATGGGAGCTCAATGAACTACCTTCACTTACGGCAGGATCTCGACGTGAGATATGGAGTGTAAAAACAACTTCAGCTGTTGAACGTCCACGCTATGTTATTGTAGCTTTTCAAACTTCCTAAACGAGATGACATTCACGCCAATCCAACGGCATTCGATCACATTAGAATGTCAAGCATACGAGTGGTTATTAATGGGGAATATTGGCCTAACGAGAGAATGTAATTAGATTTTGATAAAAATGACTATGCTATAGCTCACTACAACTATACCGAATTCTTTCCCAGTTATACTCATTCGTCAACAAAACATCCCATCTTAGATTATCAAGCTTTTAAAAAATATACCTTGTTTGCGTTCGACTGCTCCAAACAGGATGATACTTCATTCAGATCCGGAACTGTTGATGTTAAGTTGGAAATCGAAGCAGATGAAGGTTTTCCGGCAGGAACTCGAGCGTACTGTTTAATTGTTCACGATAGCCTACTCGAATACTTTCCTCTAACTGAAGTTGTCAAAAATATCATTTAAAAAGATTAAATAAGTTTAATGAAGTGTTAGTAGCAGACAAGCAGTCATCATAAGAATAGCGTTCGTAGACATTCAGGGATTCACCGTAGATGGGTGGTTTGTACCCAAAGAAGTTAGCATTGAAATTGGAAATAAACGATGTCATTATATATTTACGTCTCCACAACCGTTTGCTACATTAAGTAATCAAGATAAGAAGACTGCTGCGTACTTGGAGAAAAACGTTCATGGTCTTCGGTATTCTAATGGAGATGTTGAATATTTCAAAATGAATAAAATACTAGAATCTAAGTTGTTGTACGCAGCTGACTACATTTACGTTCGTGGAGAACAAAAAGCAGAATTTTTACAAAAGAAATGTCATATGTTAGGAGTTTTTCCTACCATTATTGATGCTTATAAGTTTGATGGTACACCTTGCGCTACTGGAAACTTTATTCATAATGCCAACCCTTGTCATACCACTGGATTATTTTCGTGCACCGAAAGAAATGTGGATCACCTCCGCCAATGGTTTTTAAATATAATATTACCTATGTAATTTGATACTAAAATAAACAAGATTTTTTATTATATTTTGTTTTATTTATCTCGTTATAACATTGTACATTTTATTTCTATATATAACATTTAAATATATATTAATACCGATTTTCACAATTAGCACTATTATTAATGAAATTGAACAATATGATAACGTTAGCAATTTATACAATTCATCTTTAACGTTAGGTAGTTCTTTATGCTTGAGCAATGATTCACTACGCGGTTGATGGGTCGCACACGATGCTATGTTATTTCTCCAAAAAGGTTCATCTACTTCAGTCAAATTGAAAAAAATTAATTTTAATTTATAATTTTTCATATCCTTAGGTATGTCTGCTGCTATTGCCCATGTTTTTCTCTCTGTCATCAGACTCATCATTTGCCATTGCGTTCTATTACATTCATGCTTCTCTCCAGTTGTGTCGAAACACACAAGCATATATCTTGACATTTCAGGTGTAAATGTAAACAACGTTCCATTTATGATTGCTACAAATACTAATATGTTGGAATCTAATGGCATTTTGTAGGAATAATTCTCCGTAGAGGATATTGCGCTTTTGGTAATTTTCTAGTAGACAAACGAAACTGTGCCAATCGTTTTTCAATTACGGTTCTCTCTTCATACAACTTAATATCTGCTTTTAATTTTTTTATTTGCTTGCAAAGTTTTTCTAATCTACACCGCACGGAAGGCATTGATACAATGAGGTATATTAAACTTAAAGAATAGATATATATTAATTTTATATTTGCTATGAAATTTTTTTTACTCCTGACCTGTTTCTAATTGTTGTAATACACAAAATTGTTTCTGTAATTCGAAGTAGTATTTTCCACATTACAATAAAAAACATTTGAATTCTACTTGGCAAACATTTTATGGGATATGCAAATTATTTCTGTAATTTGAAGTAGTATTGCGTCAGATTATCTACATGGCAACAATAAACAGTCGTTAATATTCTACTTGTATAATCTTGTTTTTAGAAGCGAAACGAAGGTTTATCTGGTTCGCGAAATAAAAATTGTAAAACAATATTTTATTTAAATAAACAGTCGTTATTATTCTACTCGGGTAATCTTGTTATTAGACGTGTATATACATTATCATATATAGAAACGAAGGTTTATCTGGTTCGCGGTAAAACATTCGCCTATTTTTATATATGAATAAGATGAAATTTTACTTTAAACAAAATGTCAACTTCGATTTTTGTCTTACTAATAAATGATACGACGTATCTAGATTACCTAATTCCCCCATTTTCTCATATTATGTTACGAAATATCTACACACACCAACTATGCCGGCAAATTATTGCAACAAACGCGTTAATTCTACTTCTCACCCCTAGTTTCAACCCTATTACGATGGGGTGTACTTCTTCTATACTTATACTTCTTGTACATCACCCCCTACATCCCCAGAGGCTTCTTCTACGTCCTCAACGCCATAGCCATCCAACTGGCCGCCATCTTTGATACCAGATTTCCATATCTCCTCTACTAACTAACTTCATGACGTTGTAAACTAAAACCTCGTGTGAAAGTATTTCCACATTTGTTACAGATAAACATACGCGAGTGACTCTTATTACATACAGTCATATGTCTACGAAGGTTTATAAGACCGCGAAAAAGTTTTACCGCACGTACACTGATTCATCTTATATGTTTAAACATCTAGAATGCTTCACCCAAGCTTAAATACCCTTTTTTTATCCCTACTCCTGCGCTATAGCCTCTATGTGGGTGCGCAGATGTTTTGCTTTCCACCTTTCTTTATATAAATAACACAAATGAAAAGCTGCGACTATGTCACCCGTATATTTGCAAATTGTATTGTGGGGGCAGCTATATGCAGATTGCATCCACAAATTAAAGACAGTTAAATATAAAATAGGTAGCAGTTGTTGAATAGATGTTCTTCTTTCCACCTTTTTCTATAAAAATGAGACCCGTATGTATGTAAATTATAATGTGGCGGCAACTGTATGTAAATTACTAGTGCAAACTAGTGATAGGTAAATGTAAATCAGGAAGCAGATGTTTGACAGGTAAACGACAGTTGTATGCTAACCCTTATGTGTATGAGGATAAGTTAAAAACACAAGTTCCCCACTTATAATAGATATAGGAGAGGTGCTCCTCTGCTTTATAAAATAAAATAAGACATTCGGACAGGTAAAGTTTTACCACAGCAGATAGAGAAATCATGGAACAAGACGATTTAAGTAGTGAGGCATCAACAATTGATCTTGACGAAAGAATTGACACTGAATTTTTAGTACTAGATAATTCCGAAATTGACGAAAAAATTGTTAATATTAGTGATATAGATAATAGATGGTTTTTAGTTAATCAACACACATTCTACTCCAGTAGCAGCGAAGATCAACGATCCATTTTAACAAACGTATGAAAACCAGATGTATTCCCAATTAATAAGTATATAGAATATATATTAGTAAATATAGAAAGAATTAATATACTTCCAAATTAATACACATAGAAATCCTAAACTACATACACTGAAAGCAAATTAATAAACACAGAAAAAGAAGATTGACATCCAACAAGACGCCAAAATTATTCCACCAAATAATACACATATAGAATTGCCAAAATTAATAAATCCACAGAAGCTAAAATCATATATACAGGAAACCACCAAGTAGTAGGAGGTGTTGCGAACGAGAGGTAACGTAGGCTGGGTGTAGTATAGAGCGTCTCCAAGGGTAGTGGTCCGCAAGGACGTCCCTCGGAGGCGTTCTTAGATAGTGCGCGAGGGTCCGTAAGTGCCTAGCGAGCACTGAAGCGTTTCTTGTGAGGACAAGACACCGTTATCCAACGAGGTTCTCTCATTGCCGGTGGTGAGTCTGCTATTGGCCAGCAAGAAACGCCCACAAAAAATCCGCTCTTTGCGCCAATTTCTTCCCAATCTTGGACCTGGGTCCACGGAGCTACCGGACGTCCTGAGGTGGAGAGATTCCATCGCCTCAGTGATGTCGTCAACTCCCGCTAGGCCTAGCATGCCATCACTCGACACCCCCCCCCCCTACCGAAGTGAAACCAGCTGGTGACTTTTTAATCAGACTGGCCTCCATCATCGAAGAAGCCTTTATCAGGTTTCCTGATGCCACAACAAAAATTGTGAGCGACCTCAACATTCTGAGGCCGCTTCTTAACCCTGCACACCCTGCCTCAGAAGACGATAATGACTCTGACGGCTATGAGGACTTCCCTCCTCTCCCAACTATCAAGGAGGTCAACTCCACAGCCACTTCACCAGCCAATTCGCCAGCCTCTAGACCAAGAACCCGCTCCAGGTCTAAGAGGCCCAAAAAACCAACAAAATCCGCCACAAAATCGAAAAGGAAAACTCCTAATGTAGCCAAAGCTACCCCTACTCCTTCGCCCATGTCACCTACTCCAGCCACCAACTCAGCCACTGCTACAGCAAAAACTAAAAGGGCTACTGTCGCTTCCACCATTGAGGTGCCTTCCACCTCAAAAGCAAATCCAAAGCCCGTCAAAGCCATCGAGACACCTAGTGCCTCAAAACCAGCCGCCACCAGTTCTGAGAGCCAAGTGAAACCTCCGCAAAGGTTCACTTATAGAGTGCTCAACATCCCTGGAGCTTACGACACCCAACGTAAGTTTTTCCAATTGGTCAACACCCAAGAATTATTCAAGGGTGTAATGGTTAACCTTAAGTTCGTGCCGAAAGACCAATTGGCATATCTGGAAGCATCCAAAACTCTGAATGTGAAAGATATGTCAAGGGCGCTTCAGGACAGAACTGGTGATCCCGCTATTGTCATCGAGCCTAAAAACTCACGACAACGTTCAGCCAAAAAATCCCAACCGGACACAAAATCCCCATATCATCTCGTCATCTGCGACGTTGACACCACAATCACCACCGAGGAACTCGGGCTAAGTCTTGTTGAAATCGACTTTCCGTTCAATTCTCTTCACAGAATAGTCTCCAAACGATTCAACAAGCCTACTAGAATGGTCCGAATGTTCCTCGACTCTGAGGAGTATTACACGGACGCCTTGATCAACGGCATCTGTATAGATGGCTTGATCAGGCCATGTGAGGCTCCTCACAATCCTAATATCATAAAACCCACCGCCAAATACTGCAGCAGATGCTGCCAAAGCGGCCATGAGATATCTGAGTCTCGGACGCGACAGACAACTTGCCCTAATTGCGGTAGCGGCGAGCACAAAAGCGCCGACTGCCCCAACTTAAAAAACCCCAAGTGCCCAAATTGCAAGGGAACACACCCAGCATGGTCACCCAGATGCCCCAAAAGGCAGGAGACACCTTCCTCGCATCAAGAGGCAAAACCTCTTACCACTGAGAGAAGGATTCCTCCTGCAACTCTCACAGCAGACGTTAGGTTGTGGATCCAATTCACGACCACGCTGCTGATGAACGTCCTGCCAGATAGGAGAGAGACAATAGCAAAGTACTCGTCCGACCTGTCGGGTAAGATGTTCGGGCACTCCATAGTGCCCACTGCAAGAAACAATAAGGTCGAAATGACCTTCGTCCCTATCCAATAAGTCGCTACATTCAACTGTGTAATAGGTACGGTCAACTGTTCGGGAGTCGGTCGAAAGAGAGCACTAATAAAACATTTACTCTTCTCTCAAAACATACAAATCCTCTCTCTCACCGACACCCGACTTAAAACCCCCCCTAATTTCGCAGGATACACTACTCACCACTTGAACAAAAGCCAGGCCAGTCATGGCAACGGCCTATTGATTCACCACTCTATACCCTCTACACCTCACACTCCTCCTCCCCACATATTAGGCCAGCTCCATGACACCGACTTCCTGGCAGTTGACATACACCTACAGGACAACACTAAGATCACGATAATATCCTATTACAAACATCCAAACTCACCCCTCTCCCTACCCCTTGTCGAGTATTTTTCCACACTAGACAAGGCGGTTTTAATGGGCGACCTAAACAGCAGGCACACTCAATTTGGTGATACAACTTCAAATATTCCAGGCAGACAGCTCTCAGACCTTCTTCTAGAGCTGCCAATCTCCAGAATCACCAACCGAGAGGTCACGTTCTTCAATCACCAAGGAATGTCCATAGTAGATCATATCTTTTGCACGGTTAACCTGCTTGATAGGATGGACGATGAATGTTTCATTGGTGATTCCATAACCTCTGATCATCTCCCTCTTCTAGTCAATACTGACTTTAACTCCTTACCCCAACCAAGACCTGCCATCTATAGGATAAATTATCGTAGAGCAAATTGGGATCTTTTCCAAGAACATATCAACCAAAACCTTCCCGAGTTAGGCAACATGTCAACACATAACCAAGTTGACACAGGGATCTCCAAAGTTGAGAAACTTCTCCAAGAAGCCTCATCCCTGGCCATTCCTAAAACAAGATATAATCCATATACTCCAACACTTCCGCCGCAAATCATCGCGCAAATCAAAACCAAACGTAGACTTCTCAGAGAGTATAAAAGATTCAGAGACCCCCTCATCAAAACAGAATACAATAGGCTCTCGGCGGTCATAAGACTTGAGGTGAACAAGCTGAAACAAAGACAGTGGATGCGAGTCACCTCAGACCTTGACTACCGGGATGGCTCTGCATTCTGGAATAAACTCAAAGTCCTAACAAGACAAAAAAGTCAGCCACGATCTCATCTCAAAATCAATAACGTCATCCTAAATAATCCACAAGACAAGGCCGAAGCATTCAAAAACACACTTCAGGCCACCCTCGTTTCACCCAATAACCCAAATTTCAATGAAAGATCCAAAAGAGCCACCGAACGGAGAGTGGAAGATATATTCTACTACCCTCAGCCACTCGACGGACCACATCCTCATCCGATGATGGCGCCAGTGACTGAGGAAACCGTCAGTCAGATGTGTAAAATAGGAAAAAACACGTCTCCTGGCCCAGATGGCATCCCCAGAAGATGCCTCAAAAATCTTCCACAGAATATCATCCCGTTGCTTACTATGCTTATATAATCAATGCATCTCTTGCGCTGAGCTACTTTCCTATCCCGTGGAAAGTGGCCAGCACCGTCATGGTCCCTAAAAAAAGGGAAAACCCTAACCAACCCTGAATCGTACAGACCAATTTCGTTACTGAGCACCCTAGGTAAAGTCTACGAGAGGATCCTTAAGGAGAGACTCGTAGAATTCCTAGACGCTCACTTCCTCATTCCAAATTACCAATTCGGATTCAGGGCTGGACACTCCACTCAAAATGCATTGGTTGAAGTAACAACCTTCATTTCACAATCCATTAACGAAAGGAAGCACGTCGTAGGCATTTTCCTCGATGTCCAGAAGGCTTTCGATCAGGTCTGGCACGCAGGCTTGATCGAGAAACTCCACCTTGCTGGACTGCCAACACCTTTCGTTAAACTGATAAATTCCTATCTCTCCCATCGGACGGTTCGGATCAAAATAGGAGAGCATCTCTCCACTCCGTTCACTCCTCAAGCAGGAGTGCCCCAAGGCTCAATACTTGCTCCAATATTATACACAGTATACAATAGCGACATCCCCCGCCCACAGCAAGGATCAGAGTCTCTCCTCCTATTTGCCGATGATACAGTCATTCTTACCTCAGGCTCCTACAGGGAAGGAGAGCGACGCACAGAGGTCATTTTGGTGTTTTTAGGAATTAATAAATAAAAAAGGCAATATTTAAAATTAACTTTTTTATGTTTTAGTATTAAAGAGAACACCCCATAGAATATTATTGTTACCATCGTGTTTATTCTTGTCAATTCCTGTCGCTATGGCAACGGCTGAAACCTTCGGAAATATTCACTAACAGTTTGGCATTAGTTGTGTCATAACGTTTTTGACATTTTAAAGATTTTTAGTAGTTAAATAAAATTTGTGTTTTTGGAAATTGGATTTTTTTCTTAAGATCTAAGGTAAGGACTTTAATATAATAAACAAAATAATTATAAATATGTTCGCATGTTTAGGTAAATAAATATTAATAGTAAACGCTTCATTTTTTTCTTTTAAAAACATTATTTTAACTTAAAAAGGCTGCAGAATTTGAGATTAGCACAGATTTATTTTTGAACTATTTTTTTATGTTAAAGGGCTTTGATATCTTTATTTTAAATATATACTTATGTGCCAAGAAGTGCCAACTGCTTAAAACAAATATTTTTTTAGGAAATATGTCAATATTAAAAAGGGATATGTTTACCGTCTGGTGCGAGCAGACTTTTCTAGCAGATAAAAATTCCTCGGTTTTTGAATTAGTTCGTAGAAAGCTAAACCTAAATAATGATGGACACGATGATAAATATGAAGAAGTGGTAAAAAAAGTTAAAAATTTTAACAGCACTGTTGCTAGAATGTGGCAAAATTGTAAAAGGTCTCGGACCGTTTTTGAGCAAAGGCATAGTGTTTGGTTAAATCAATTTATTGTTTTTTTGGAAAACTTAAATGTACCTGGCCCTAGCAGAGTAGGTAGACCGGACAAATTATTCAAAGACTTAAGCGATCAACGCAAAAGGCAAAAACTAATGCCTCTTTTGGACAACTATTCTACGGAACAGCTTACATTTGCTGCAAGGAAAAGTCTAGAGTCATCAGGTCAGCGCAATGCTTCAAACATAATTAAAGAAATTACAGAAAATTCACCAGAAAGAGCAACAAAAATTAAAAAAACAATTCATAAAAATGAATCTCTGCCTGAAAAATACTCCCCGGATGAAGCACTTGCTCTCTTTCTGGACTGCTCACTAACAAAAAGATCGTATATTTTGTTGCAACAGGGGGCAAAAGGACATCATGCCAACATTTATCCTAATTATAACATTCTTTTGGACGCAAAGAAAATGTGTTACCCAAACAAGGATACTGTTTTTATAACCGATATATCCGCTGAGGTTAAACTCCAGGCTCTTGTGGATTACACTGTGAGCAGAATTGTGAAATCTCAACAAGAGCTTTACAATAACCTACCTCCTAATATTTCGAAAAATACAATTAATATTACTTATAAATGGGGATGCGATGGCAGTGCAAGTCACTCACATTATAAGCAAAAATTTAGCAGTGAAGTTAGTGATTTAAGCTCAGATCTAAACTTGTTTTCAATATGCCTAGTCCCCCTACAGATGACATCAAGCAATGGCACCATTATCTGGCAGAATCCACGTCCGGCATCTACCAGGTTCTGCAGACCAATAAAACTTATTTTTAAAAAAGAGACGCCCGAATTGTGTAGAAATGAAATCCAAAATATCGAAAAACAAATCTCAGAAATAAAACCTTCAGTTATCAATAATTATTCTCAGTTAACTATTAATCATACATTTAAAATGACGATGATTGATGGAAAAATGTTTGCAGTAATAAGCAATTCTTCCTCACAAACATGTGGTATTTGTAAAGCAAGTCCGAAAATTATGAACGATTTAGAAAAAGTACATAGATTGCCAGTTAATGAAGACTTGTATGATTATGGGATTTCCACTCTACATGCATGGATAAGATGTCTGGAATGCTGTCTACATATTTCATATAGATTGGAATTAAAGAAATGGCAAGTGCGAGATGACAATGAGAAAAAAAATATGAAAGAAAGGAAGAATAACATAATTAAAAGACTAAAAGAAGAGTTGAGTATACTCGTTGACATTCCTAAACAAGGATATGGCACAACCAACGACGGCAATACCGCCCGGAGGTTTTTCCAAAATTATTGCCAAGCTGCTTTGATAACAGGTATTTCTTTTCGCAACTGTATAAAAATTAGATGTACATACTAACCAAATTTTTTGTAGGACTCGACGAGCAGTTTCTAAAGCGATTACTTACCATTTTAAGTACAATGTCTTCTGGATATGAGATTAACCCAGAAATGTTCGCCGAATACTGCAAAAGAACTGCGACCCTTTATATAGATTTATACCCATGGTACTATATGCCTGCTAGTCTACATAGGATACTAATTCATGGACCTGAAATCATCAAGGTAGTGCCTCTTCCTGTAGGAATGTTTTCCGAAGAAGCACTTGAATCGCGAAACAAGGATTTCCGTAAATTTCGTGAAGCTTATTCAAGAAAATTTTCAAGAGAAGATACGATGAATGACGTCTTTTATAGGCTTTTGTTATCTTCCGATCCGCTAATATCCTCATTATCTAAGTGTATAGGTAAAAGATCTAACAAACACTCTTTAGATAACCAGGTCTTACAATTACTTCAGGAGCCAAATCTATCCCATAATGATGTTATTGACGACTTTGATTCTAGTGATTCTGATTAAGTTATTTTGTGTTAATAAGTAAAATTAAATTATTCTTATTATAATATAGAATATTATATAGTTCTATTTACAATACATCTACTGATTAACAGGTTAAGCGCCAAGCATTTTTCACCAAAATGTTCCCCTGGACCAAAGCAATATTTAACAAAAATTTTAACATTTAATCCACATTCAAATCGAATCCGCACTATTTGAACCTTTTTTGTTAACAGTTTAAAAAAAAATAGAGCGGTCACCGGTGTCCGCCGTGGCCCACCAGAGACGATCGGAACGAGCGGACACTATATTCATTCAGATGTCCGATGACGCTGACGGCGCCAATTTATTATTGCTTGTCGGTACAAGTTTAGTTTATTGTTAGTTTTACAACGACTCGAAGGCGTTGCACATTGATATAAGGTATTTGTGTGAAAAGAGAAACTTTGATATAATAATAATGAGTAATCGATCTAAAAAAATTGTTCAGTTAGCTTTGGAGAGAGAAAACGACTATGACAGTAAGTTTTTTTACCTGAGGTTGAATTATGCTTTCAGTTTTATGTGCTATTGCGTAAAAACAATACAGTGATGTAAGAAGAAATGTAAGAAAAGCACTTAGATGGCAAATGATATCGATATTATCGATACAGTATTTTTTATTTCGTTGTATTTGTTTTATGGAATAGTACTAATTGCTTTGATAGCTATTATAAAATACATACTTTTAGTGATTACTCAAATGATCCATTTTATTACAATTCTGATGATGATACAGAATTTATTCCACCCATTAGTAGTGACAGTGATACATACGACAGCGATGACCTCGATTTTGATGATATGCCCAGCACATCTAATCATGGTGCAAGTAAACGTCGCAGACTTGAAGATAAGTGCATCGAAGATGAACCAGCACAAGAACCAAATTTTGAGCCACAGGATGTTGCAATTCCAAATTTTGAAGATCGTACCCCGGCGTCAGAAGAAGAAAGACCTGATATTGAGGATAACCCGGTTCTAGTTGTACAAGAACCTGAAAACAGAATAGCAACCAACTTGCGTGATTTGTCTGTTTCAGTTTGGGGTGACACCGTTGGAAATCATTTAAAATTTGACCAAACTTACAGAAGTGGTATAAATCCTGATTGGCAAGCTGCATTACAAGGTCTTAAGCCAATAGATTATTATTTAGCTCTTGTAGACACTAACATCCTGGATGATATGGCTGACCAAACAAATCTGTATGCAACTAATTTCGTTATGGAAAACCTGAATATTTCCAACAAAGCCCGTGTTCAATCGTGGGAGCCAACCACTAGAAAAGAAATTGCACAATTTCTAGGTTTACTGGGCTATATGGGAATAGTGCGGATGAATTCCATTCGCGATTATTGGTCAACGAAGTGGTTGTTCAAAAATAATGTTGCTTCTAATATTATGAGCCGTAACCGATTTGAGTTACTTCTGAAAAATGTGGCACTTCTCAGATAACTCTAAGCGTCCAGAAGGAGACAGATTGTATAAAGTGCAACCACTTATAGACCAAATCATAAGCAACTATCAAAAAATATTTACACCAGGGAAAACATTTTGCATTGATGAAACCATGGTACCGTTTCAGGGACGTTTACTCTTCAAGCAGTATAATCCACAAAAGTGTCATAAATACGGCATTAAAATATTTAAATTATGCACTCAGAATGGTTATACGTGGAACCTAAGTGTATATGCAGGCAAAGAGAAGCAAGGTGAATTAGCAGCATCTACCAGTGTAGTGCTAAAATTGTCGCGAGATCTTTTAGGGTCTGGTAGAATCTGTGTAACTGATAATTGGTATACAAGCCTTCAATTAGCGCACATCCTTTTGGATAACAACACCCATTGTCTCGGAACTTTGCGAAAACAATCGCAAGGGTAATCCAGCCGAAGTAATCAATAAAAAGCTTAAAAAAGGTGAAGTAATTGCCAGAGAAAATGAAAGAGGAATATGTGTCCTCAAGTGGCATGACAAAAAAGATGTTTTGGTTTTTATCTACCTGCCACAACGCTGAATGGTCCAACTTCAACGTCGAGGAAATAATATTCAAAAAACCAAAAGCTGTAATTGATTACAATTCAGGTAAAAGCTCCATAGATTTATCCGATCAGATGTCGAGTTACAGTACGGCACTGCGAAGAACTATCCGTTGGTACAAGAAAATAGCTATAGAAATTTTGTTAGGTACTTCAATTGTTAATGCTCATTTCATCTACAAGGAGGCCGAACAGACCAACATATCCATCACTGATTTTCGGTACGCAGTTATTGAAGAATTGTTAAAATTTGAAGGCGGCCACTTTTATGAACGTACACGTCCTGCAAAAGTAAACCTCAATACTCACGTATTCACAAAATTAGACTGTAAGTCACGGGAAAATAGACGATACTGCAAGGGATGTTACAAGAGAAAACAGGATGGACTTATAGATAAAAACAAAGTGAAGAAAGTAACAACGTACTGTGCGCAGTGCGAAAATAATCCTAGGTTTTGTCTGGAATGTTTCAATTTATTTCACAACACTCATTAATTTTTTTGAAATAAATGTATGTACATACTTATAATAAAATATGTATTTGTGTAGATTATTTGTTTAATAGATTTTTTATCAAATATAGGTATTCTTATTTCTGTAGTTTAATTAAAGACATCAAGTTAGTTTTTACCCCAGATTTTTCTAATCGGAATTGCTACACACAACCTGGTTCAACATTTTATATTGCAGGGCCATAGCGGACACATTCCTATGTTAAAACAGCATAAAATCGTGTCCTCCCGGCCGGGTGAGAATGATGAAAAATTTAAAGTCAAGAGGACACCGGTGTCCGCCGTGGCCTAGACGGCCAATTTCAAATCGGACACCCGTGTCCGCCGTGGCGCTTAACCTGTTTAATAATAAAATAACTACTATAAATAAACTATCTAGCGTTAACAGCTTCAGAAAAAAGAATTTTATTTAAATATCCTTTTATGTTTTATAATAAAAATTTTGATTCCATTTGGATGACTTATAACTCAATTTATGAACACCCCGTATAAAAATAAATAACTGAAAATTAAAAAAAAAACTAAAGGTAAAACGACTCCTATAGCATGTACCCTTCTAACATATTAAAAAAATATATTTCTATGACAATATTTATTATCGCCTATTTTTCGATAAATGACCTCTGTGCGACGGTCTGTATTCGAGAAATCGCAAGATTATCTTGACAGAGTCGTGAGGTGGTGCAACAAATGGAGGGTTACTCTAAACCCCTCCAAAACCCAAGCAATTTTATTCAGACCCCCATACGGACGCGGCCTTCAGGGCCGGGTGACACTTTTGGGAGAGGACCTTATTCTCAGGAACTCAGTTCTCTACTTGGGAGTTCGTTTTATGAGAACTCTCAACTGGAAGGCTGACGTCCAAGAATCCCTTGACAGGATGAGAAAAAGGCTCAACCTCCTGAAAGTGCTGGCCGGTAAACTAGGAGGAACGTCCACTAACACTTTGTTGCACACCTACAAGACTTTCATCAGACCGATTATCGACTACAAGGCATGCGTTTACCTCTCCCTGAGGAACCACGGACTTAATGCCATCACCGCCACAGAACGTAGAACACTACGTTTCTGCATGAGAAAAGACTGGTTGTATCCATCGGCCCACATACACGCATTAGCCAACATCACGCCTATTAAGGACAGAATCCTAACCCTCAGCAGGAAGTATGTCCTAAGAACCATAGCTGGCTTGAACAACCGAGCAAAACAAACGTTAAAGACACCTTGCACACATAGAGGGCAAATACTCACCAGGCATCCCGCCAAAAAAGTTCCATTCCCCCCAGCTAAACTTCTGCATAACGCTGGACCTGAACTTCCTGATGAGTATTTTGATATTTTAGAATCTTTCCCCATATACTATCGCAGATAAGCTGCGCACCAAAAATGCTGATAAAGAGCCGTTCCTACTGTATGGCTGGTAACCCTGAAGTACCTCACTGCATGCTAGGCAACCCCAATTATTCTTGTGCGTTCACGATTCTTATCGATCACAAAATAAGCCACCTTCTTTTCCCCCTTCTTCCTTAGCAGTTCTCTGCTTCTTAGGCCGCGTTTCGATCAGTTGACGTCTTATCTCGTAACCACCACAACTCCGTCAAAAAAAAAGGAGTTCCCCGTTCCTTGAAGAGGCGTAAGCCTAAACAAGGTTAAAACTCAAGGTTAGTTAGTTAATCAACAAAGTTACCCTATATGCGTAACAGAACATTATTACTTTTTGGACAATACTCCACTCTGCATATCTTGTTTTTTTTAGTGTATTGCAAGTAGAGATGGTCGTTATTACAATAACGATATTGGCATCGGATGCCAGTTGCCGATGCCGGCATCAGATATCTACATATCGAATAACGGTTATGCGATGCGCAGAAATTACCGTTTCTCCTCTCCGTTTCAGTAACGTATCTATTCGATACTTATGTCACATCTATCGGATACTGTAACGGGCACAAGTTTTCGAATCTCACCCAAATATTTCAACCTGTCTGATTTATTATCGCTCTTTGTATCCTTTGTTCTCAAAAAGGTTTTATTTGTGAAAAGATCAACTCTTGGTCAGAGTCTCGCATAGCTATTATTAAATAAATGCAAAACAGATGTTACTGTTTCCTTCATCTGTTTTTACAATATCTGCCCTTATTTCCATTATTTAGCAAAATATTGTCAAATTTTGTAAGGATATAGCCAGTATCTATATTTAGATTATTTTTTATGAGCCACTCACTTGAATTGATCCCAAATAAAAGTTTATACTCAGATATAGATTATATTAATGTTTTAACCCAAATCAATTTTAAAAAGAACATTTTTATTGATGCTTGAGATATTACAAAAGTTCGTAAAAATAAATTTAAATATAAGTAATTTCTAAATAATTTTAAAGTATTTAATGATAACAGATCAGAAATAGAATATCTTTATAACTCAATTATTAAATTTAATTACCTATTTGAAATTATCATTACAGATGTATAAGGTGTATCTAATTTCTAGAATTTTTTATGCACAAATATCATGCTTCAAATATTGTGTAGTAGAGTACCTACTTAGGTATTTCATTTAACAGATTTCCAACATAAAGGATTAACAATATAAACAGGTTAACACAATAAAACCAAGGTTTAATTTTTAAAATTCTAATGGCTTTGGATAAATGAAAAGCTTTTAATCAAAGGTACTACAGTAAAATATCAACAGCACTCTAATTTGCCGGTATTTCCATGTTTTCTCCATTAACTACAATGTTATGTAAAACTGAACAACCTGTTACGTATTATTCTTTAAACAAAGGTAACTTGAATTTCATTCCACATGTTAAAATGGTAAATCTCTTTAAAATACCGAAACCTTCGTCATTCACAATTCTTGACGCAATTCGTGATAGATTATACAACACTTAGAACTGTTGTCTGAAGATTCTACAATGGTAGTTGAGAACTGGATAACAACTATTTGATAATATTCCATTGTTCATAAATTCCCTATTTTATATACTCTTAATATGCAAAAGTATTTAACAACTCCTAAAATAGCTACCTACTTCTAATAATTACACTTCCATAATGTACGACGTCTATTATGAGTTATGGTACCTATTCTTTAAATGAGAAAATAATTAAATTCAACCTTTTACCCTTTTCAATGTTCGTATTTCTTATTTTAATTTTTATTATAGGATTCTATAATATGGAAAAAATTACAATTTGTAGTTTATACAATATTTTTATATATACAAAAATATTTAAGGTCTTCCTCAAAATAAAAGAATAAAATCTGTTTGCAATAACTCTCTATTAACGACATAGGCATTAGGGAAGGTTTCAAACTTTCAAGTAGTGTCAATGGCTTACTGTGTTATATGAAACAATAGTGTTGACCATGTGTTGACATACTGAGCTGATACAATAAGCTGTGCTGTACCAAATCTACCAAACATTTAGTGTGTTACCCATGGTTGAACGAGACGTATTGTGTAAATATAATTGTGTTAAAATCTTAGTTTGATTAATAATTAGTGTCATATAAACACTTGCTTTGTAGTTTATGTTATATTTTTGATTTTGATTATCTGAAGAAAAAATGAAGAGGAAAAGTAGCAACCCTAATTGGG
>OU898284.1:76868163-77075663 GCA_918026665.1 Diabrotica balteata
TTGCTAAACAATATAGAATGTGTTATAAATGAAAAACTTTATATTTTATTATTATATTTATTAATACTAATTACAATTTGGTATTTTATGTGTCCATAAATTTTACAATTTTTATATATGTATTGTATTAATACCTTTAAAGATTACAATAATTTTTATTTTATGTACATAATTTTCAACTTTATACAATATTAATAATTTTTGTTATATTTTCTTTCTTGATACTTGGGTTTGGAACCATTATCTCATATAATCATCATCGTTGATACTGCAGAAAGTTACCATACCCGGGGAAGATCATTGTTTTTCGGATTAGGTATTTTCAAGATTTGTACATCAAATTTTGTATTTCTCAGGTGGACAGCAGCGTTAGATGTCGATATATTGCTAATTTGTTCTAATAACTTTGACATATTGGCACTTGAACTTGTTTCTGTCGATATCGGGTGTCTAAAGTCATCATTTAAGGCAACAATTCTGATTTTGTCACCTGTTGTGTAGCCAGCTTGCTTTTTTATATTCTCAAGAGCGGTCTCTAAATGGTTTTTTAGATAGTCTTTGTCTTGTTCTAAACCTTCACCTATTTTAAAGTTGTCACAATTAACTTGAAAAGTGCATAGATAAGCGTTGAATTTTTTTATTTCTCGCTGATTTATAATATTTATTGACCATTGATCAGACATTGTTAATTTATACAAAATCAAAATTTATCGAAAACACGAGCGAGACAAAACACGTCTTTCCTGTAACAGCGTCTAATAAAGAATGAGGTACAATGTCTAATGCGTAATATTATTATTATAATTTTTGAAAGCCAAGAGGTGTTGTGTCAATTAAGGAGTCATCACTTTGTATTATTTTTCGTTTCTTGTAGGCCATCTTGAAAGTCTTTGATACCCTTTTTCTCGTAACAATATCTTTGGTCTCTGTATCCCTACCGATCTGGTCATACGTGAGCTTAATTTCTTTGGTTGGATCGTGTATGATGTCATTCATGGCGGAGGCATTAAGTACTAGGCTGTTTTCGTAGTTTAAAGTGAAACCTTTGATTTTAGTCACCTCTTTGCCCTTGGCTGTTTTGTAAAAATAACTTTTAGGACCTGTACTGAGCCATTCAACTATGTAGTCATCTCCAGGCAACTCATCACTCCAATCGCCCAACATTTCACCTGTTTCGACAGTGTTTAGGCCATCATCAATGTAAACAATGGAGTCTGTGTCGAAGTAGGCAACTGCTTCTCCTAGCCTATCAATCATCTCGTACAGTCTTAGACGAGCGTTACTGGTCGTAAATAATGCCACAAAAATATTCGTAGATGTTGGGTCTTCCACAAACACGTCTTTATAATCGTAAGAGACTTGTGCTATATTATCATTAATAAATGTGACGTTTGTTAAATTTATTTTATCGTTCATCAAAACTTCGTACCATCTTTTAATGTCCACAACATACTCTGTCTGTTTCATATTCATTCTTTGGCCAAATTTACCCCATAGACTATTTAGGCATATTTTAGCGACTTCTCTTTTACCAGGATTTGGTGCTATATTGTTTATGTCTAGTTCTATACCCATCTGATCTTTTACAGCCCGAGCATATTCTTCATTTGTGGCATACGTATGTGGACTAGTTTCTAATTTGATCTTCATAAAATCATTCACATATCCCTTGAACAAATCTGTCGATGTTTGCTCAAAATGCCACACCTCGTGAATTTTTATTATTTTATACCCTTTTTCTAAGGCCTTATTAATTTCTAGAGTTGTCCATGTACCCCTCAGCATTCTTTCCGAGTCATCATGATCACAATTTTCGCAATCTTCCAAGACGCATTGATTACACAGTGGAAACATTAATTTGTCAGTTTTGACAGGTAATACAGGATGGTATAAATCAGTAGGCGGTAGTATTTGGCAATGTACTAGACCAAACCAATTAGGATCGTATACTTCAGGTGCATGTATTTTTGTAGGGTGGCCAACTGGATATTGATCGTAATATTGTACGGTTGGATACAGTGATACAATATCTATGTATCTGAGCTTTTTCCCAGTCACGTTTAGTTTTATGGCGTTTGTTCTACCGCCAAAGAATGCTTCACGAGGCTTTAAGGGTTCAATAAGTTGAGGATCTGCGGCGCTTTTACATTCTTTGGATTTTAACCACTCACATTCCCACATTTCTACCAAGTTGTACCCTGCTTCTTTTATTTGTTTTGATCGTCTTATTGTTCTCTCGTACAAGTCACTCATTGTCTCATTGTTGACGTGGTTAACTGTGTCGTTCTTAAAGCATTCTGGGTGGCCATGCCAGAAGCAACCGTGGTACTGGTACACAGTATTCGACTCTTCCGAGAAACCATCAACTTTTGCACCGCAAATTGTCACTTCTCCGCCATTAAGAGCATGTTGGACGTTAGAAAATTGATTGAGCCATTTTATTGATGCCCTGCTATATGTCTCCTTTATCTCCTGCTTTACAACGCCAATGGTGTTTGTTCGAAGATATTTAGATCTATATATGGCCATACACACACTGGCAATAGTCAGATATTGAAATGGGTCTATGTTTGCTATTTCTAAAAATTCTTTACGGAATTCCAAACACCCACGTCGTAAAATATCAACATCTGAATCGCAATAGGTATGGAGCTCTTTCTGTAACACAAAGTGGTCATTTTTATGCTCATCGTACCATTTCTTAAAATCAGATCTTTGTTTTGTTTTCATTGTGTTGGGTCCATAATACGCAATATCTGGTAAGCAGCCTTCGTAGTGAGTATTTTCAGGAGTGTTGAAAAAGTGAGGAAAATAGCCTTTCTTTAATTCATGCAGACCAAAAGTTTTAGGAAAACCGGACAGGGGGCCGGCTACAAAATTAGAGCTGTCTATTATTTTCAGTTTAAGAGCCTCGACTTCCAAAAGCATAAGTTTTGACCCGTTGTAGATAGTGTACGGCTTTATCGTGTTTTCCACGCAATATTTTAAAATGAAATATGAATCGTATGATTTACTATTGTGGGCTATCGCTGTATAATTTCTATGTTTCTCGGAAATTAACCATCTACAGAACCCTTCATTGTCTTTAAAAACAAATTTATGTCCGTCGAAATCCTGCGCAATTACAAGATTCGGTACATGAATGCCTGTATCCTGCATTGCCTCGTAATCAAAGAATATATATCTTTCGTTGTAAGAGCATTTCATTATTTTTTCTTCAGAGAGATTGTTACATATACAAGGGTCTTTGCAACTTTGTGACTGTTTGTGATTTTCTTTACAGCCTGAATTTATCACGCTTGATCTGTTATTGCAAGTACAGGCTACAGTACAAACTCCTCCTTTGGCTGGTTTTTTCATCATGTAACACTGATGCGTAGCTATTTCTACAAAGGTATTACAGTTTCTGCACATGGAGTAACCGCATACATGCTCCTTATCTCTCTTGCATAGTTTATTACATTTGTCACATTTAAATACTTCTTTGCAAGCTTCTGTATGGTTTCTTAAACATTCATTGTTGTAGCAATAACGGTTACAGTCCTTGCACAAAACTTTGCTTTTCGTAGTCAAGTCATGCTCGGGATGTTTGCAAATCGTACAAAGTGGTGCTTTCTTGCATTTGTGCTTATTTTTGCCCTGATAAGGGGTGTCGCATTTCTCGCAGTAAAAGTGGGTACCGTATAGACCTTTCAAACTGTTTATAACATCAAAATGATTCCCGTTTTTATACAAATAAATCTTGGCTGTTTTTTCGGGGCCCTCGTATATGATTGTGTTGAAATTTTCTGCACAAATAATCTTTATCTGCACATCCAATAACTCCTCTGCCTTCTTAAAATTATCCAACGTAAAGCCATCGTTATAACAACCGCCCAACAGATTGCAAAGTTTTTCGGCCAAATCAGTCTGCAATTTTCGACCTATACGTATGTTACGAACATCACGGTTGATCAATTTGTGGCCCAAAATCTCGTTTGTGACGTATGTTAAGCCCACTATAACTGCTCGAGCCCCGCATAAAGTGTCGGTATTTTTAATCTGGGTAATGCTTTTCTTGGTGCGACGGTCCTCTGCCAAATTTATAATTTTATGTCGTCCGCTACCCCTAGGTATCTTGAAAATTTGTATATCAAATATAGTATCTTCGACTTGAACGGCCTCGTCAGAAGTTACAATGTTTTCGATATGAGCCAAGATATTATCCGTATTTAAATCTGTTTCAGTACCTGTTGATATGGGATGTTTAAAATTTTCATTACGAACAATTATACGAATTTTATCCCCTTTTTGAAAGCCGGCTCCTTCTTTAGCATCCTGTATACCTTTTTCTAATATCTTTGCTAAATCAATATTTAAATTACCTTTGCACTCTTCATAACGTAATTGAAACGAATTTAAATAAGTGTTAAATTTAGAAATAAAACGTTTACCTGTGGTAATTAAAGACCAGACCATGATGATCGCCTTGAGAACAACAACAACAACAACACTGGACACTAACAAATCACAACGTTCACAGTCAAAGTTATAGCGTGACGTACTCGTTGAAGGTTGACAGCAGAATGAACAGGGCTTCTATTAGGGCGTTCTTTTATACCTCTTTGTTGACCTTGAAACGTGCCAAATATTAGTGATTTTGAAAAACTAGGGCGAGTTTGTTTAAAGGCACATCACTTAATAATAACATAACATTCAATTATTACATAAAACTGCTATTTGTCCTTATCTGTGTTATAGATTTAAATGAAATTGAAAAAAAAGTTTGCCGTTTGCATAGCGAACTCCCCTATTTTGTGAGTTAAATGGACTCGTCCAACAGTACCAATACCTTAAATATGTTTGGATAGGTGTATATCCATCCCGTTGACTAACATATCCCTGTAACTATTCTGTATAAACTTATATTTTTTTTGTTACTTATTATCTAACATTTTAAGTCGTAAATATATTGCAGTTTAGCTAAAAATCTTTTTATTCTTTACAATTCTAACATAATATTTGGCTTTGAACACATGTTACATAGTAAATAGAATGTTAGCTTCTTCCGGGAATTTGGTAAATAAAAAAACATATATTTTTTACAATTTTTATTATTACTCGTAAATACAAAACACATCTTTTACACTTTTTTTAATTATATACAGATACAAGTTTAGATATTAGAGTTTTTAATTGTTGTAAGATATTTTCGTTTGGGCAAGGCACTCCAAATAGATTCCAGTTAAATTGTCCAGCGGCCACAACTTTTCTAGTAAATTCATTAAATTTATAGTAAGTATTTTGACGGAAAAAGTAAATATGGCCATCAATCCATCGAAGTGCAAGAGAAATATCTTCAGGTATTCCCGGAAATATGTCTTTTATCCAGCCTCTTCTTACCTCGCTAGTAAAATCATTAGAAAATTCTATATATGACATATTGTTGTAAAATGTATAGGATTGCCCGGAATTTGATTGAAAAATAGCATTGATGTGGGCCTTCTTGGGTATATTAAGTGTAAAATTATCAATATATTGAATGCTAGGAAAGGATGCTGAGAAATATTTGTTTGGTGGCACAATTGTAACCAAATCACCGGCTGTTGTTTGAAAAATGTGTTGTAAAGTGTATTGACGTAATTCTGCAGGAACATAATCAGCAAGAAGTTCAGGCTGAGATGGAATAATCATTTCGTTCAAGTCTAGTTTCCATATAAATTTATCGCGGGCGATATATAATCGGTAATTTGAAAACTCTGGAGCAGTGGCTAAAAACATAAAATCTGGAACAATATCACACAAATTTTTCGGTTGCTTACTAGGCCTTGGTCTTGTCGAACTAGTTGTTGGTCTTGACGTTGTCGAACTAGTTGTTGTTGGTGTATGTACCGTTGTATACCTTGAGCGGGTCGTTTGCTTACGAGTTGTTGTTGTTGTTGAGCTAGTTGTTGTAAACTTTGGGTTTGGAGCATAGGTATTGTTAGGCCCATATAGATATTGTATTGCGTTTATATCATCCTTATGTAGACCACTAATCTTATGCTGATACATACTATACATGACAGCACTTTGTGTTCCACTATGACCGATTCCAAGAGCATGCCCAATTTCATGAACCAGTACCATAAGAAAACTTATACGGCCTTCAGGTATAGAGTCGTTTCCAAAATGCCAGGGCTTCGTTATATCTAAATGTATCTCTGTACAGGTGTCTGCGGGATGAGGAAAGTATGAATGTCCTAAAGCAGCACCTCCAACAAATCTAGTAGGACATTCGGCATCTCCCATACAATTTGCTCTAAAATGATGAGTTCCCCTAACCATAGTTATGGTTATATCTGGTGGCTCTAGCGTAGGATTTGTAACCATTGTGAATGTTAAGGTTGAAACATTTTGCCACGTCTGAAATGCCATTTCTGCGTCTTTTTGGGCCTTGGGCGTTCTTTGAGGAAAATACCATCGCAGGTGTTGTTTGTGCCATGGAGAAGCCACTATAAATTCGTTATCACTGTGTTGACAACGCGGACGACGCATCAATTTGATTGTTGCATTATTAAGCAAACCATCCACTGGTAAATTATACTTTTCTTGAAAGTTAATTATCAAAGTAGAGAAATCTGTACTATTATCGATCTGTTCATATTGATTTAGATAGGCAATAGCGTCTTTTTCCGAGAAATCATTGCAAAACACGCTTGCGAACGTTAGCATAAAAACTAATACGTCTATTCCCTTCAACATCGTGGCTGCGAATAATTTTAAAATATTAAGTAGCATGTATATACCCGGTTACTAGTATCTATTTGTTTTCAACAACGTTTTAGTCAGTAAGGTACTAGGGACATCTAGTTACTGTACTTTGTACTTTAAACAAAGAATAAAAAATATTACAATATATTTTACTATTTTCTACTTTATATTGTTATATGGAACTAGATTATGTTCATCTTAAATTGGCTTAGTCATATAGACGCGAATATACCAAATGTGTATGCATTCAACGATGAATCACCGGTTGGACATTTCCTTTTAACACATCTCCCACGATATATAGCCGGAAACACGTGCACTTTGGAATTCTAGTTAATGTGAGATAAAATATATTCACACGAATGCCGGAAAACAGGTGCACATTCCGGTCTAGTTAATAATTAAGTCCGGCATGTGATGCATAAATGAATAGTCTTACGAAATATTGCGCAACATGGTTTAAGCGTGAGTTACGTCATAACAGCCTGTCTATTTAATGAACGAATACCTTTTGTACTACCAGTCTGCAGTCAACATTGCGAAAGTAACAACGGTTGTTTGTGCCCGTCAACGTTTACGAAAAAATAACAGTGAGTGTTTGTGCCAGTCAACATGTACGAAAAGTAACAGTGGGTGTTTGTGCTACAAGAACCTTGGCGATAAGGTGTTTGTTTGTGTTTGGGCTACAAAAATTAAAAACGTAAGTACTATTTTATATATTTTTTTAGAGGTTTCATAGAACATTTTCTTCGTAGGTAGGTCATTTCAACAATGGGTTTAAAAAAAAAAACAATTACTTTAGAACATTACTTTTATTTATTTATTTCCTAGTATCTGTGCTACAGCAATAAAAATGTTTTTACGTAACTCTAGTAGAGATTCCGGAGCCTCCTCAAAATATGCTGCCGTCGATCTGTTTTTCTTAAAATCGTGATATATATCAACCATTTTTCTGTCTTCATCATTTTTACGCATGAACATTCCTTTTATCATAGTAAATTCTATTTGATGAGGTAGATGATGTTTTGTAATTGCGTCTGTTGGATCGTATATTATTTCATTATGCTCATTCCAGAAATGTGGTGTGATTCTAACTCCATTTGAGTAAAACTTTGTACCTACTACGACCTTTGTTGTTATTCCATATTGTTTTGCGACTTCATGCAATATTAAACTAGTCGGTAAACACGCGCCTGCGTAGTTGGCCCGAATAAATTCTTGCTCAATACATGTCTTAATTAAGTTTAACTGAATGTACTGTTTCATAAGATTGGCCATACTGCGATGTGTCTGCTTTGACTGTTATTCGATGAATGAACGCTTGCTGGTATTACTCAGAGTGTGTTAATGATGAAAGTGGTGGGGGTAATCAAGATTTTTTGTCTGTTTACAACTAATGTAATCAAGTTGACTAAAAGCGATAAATGCACCACTTTTACATTGATTCTTATGGAAGAACAAGCACAAATCTGCACATTTCAGAGGCCTTTTGAGCATAATGTTATACCATTTAATCTTCCGTCCGACCGAGGATATAACTTTGGTTGTTTACAGCTAATGTACTCAATTTTACTAAATGCGCTAAATCCCACACTTTTTTACATTGATTCTTATGGATGAACGTGTACCTTATACCCTAATTCAGCACTTTATTCTGTTTCAGATATTCCTACCGTTCACGCGTCGTTTAGATTCCTCTGGTTATGTGACATAATGTCTTATGATACAATATGTGAATCTGAAAAACCTTGCGGGTGTAAACGACTATTCCAAATGAACAATTGGAACGAAACTAGAACTGTGTCCATATCATGTGACACACTTCACTATTACGAAGAATCAAAAGAAGAAGCTGAGCAACGGTCAAACCGAGAGAACTATAATAGCTTTCGCCGCTATTCCTTGTGTCGCCATGGTCACGTCGATGTATGTACCTGTACCTCTCTAACAAACGTAGGTTCCAGACCTGTGTTCAGAACCACTAGGTCTAGAGTACCCACCCAGTCAGTTGTATCCTGCCGCGAGTATCGGTGATGGGAGATCCCCACTCCGCTGCTTTTGCGTTTAAAATCTCCAGCACTACGTATTCTCCTCCTGTGTTTACCACTTCTGCGTGATCCGGACGGCAGATGTCATGGTGTATGGAGGGATGAAGGAGCTGAGCGGGCTGTACCCTTTACCATGGATGAACTTGTCAAGGCATTGGGTTCACTCAAGACTCGTAGGTCCCCCGGACTGGATCAGATACCACCTGAGGCGGTAAAGGGTCTAGGACGGGTGGAGCCTGCGTGGCTTCTGGAACACATGAATGCATTGCTGGAAGCACAAACCTTTCCTGAGCCTTGGAGGACATCGGTTAATACTACTTCCAAAGCTAGGGAAAAGTATCGCCCCATCTGCCTTCTTCCATGCATCAGTAAGCTCTATGAAAAGGATGCTGCGAGTACGCATAGAGACATGATTGAGAGGTCAGGTGGTTTATCTCGGAGGCAATTTGGTTTTTGTAAAGGGAAAAGCACGATTGATGCAATCATGAGTGTACTCGAAACATTGCACAACAGAGGGAATGAACATCGCTGGGCGGCCCTGCTGTTGTTTGATGTTAAGAATGCATTCAATACGCTGCAGTGGAACGAGGTAATGAAGGCAATGGAGGAGAGAGAATGTCCTGGTTACCTGATGAATGTTATGGCGGAGTATCTGTCCGAGAGAAGGATTATGGTGGAAAAGGGCACGATCGTGGACGTGACGGCCGGGTACCCCAGGTATCTGTCTTGGGCCCGACGCTATGGAATCTGGCATATGACGGGGTTATGCACTGTGAATACGGAGAGAGTACAACCCCCTTCGCATTCGCGGATGACCTCGCTGTACTGGTAGTAGCCCGGGATGAGCCATATCTCAAATAAAGGGTTCGGAACGCAGGTGGCGTCGTAAAGAAATGGATGACGCAGCACGGACTAAAACTTGCGACAGAGAAAACGAAAGTAGATAGGTAGCCACTTCAGTCCACTTTTTTCCCCAGATTCTGGGGAAAAACCGCTCGCTACCCTATGGTGAATATGGCAAATTTCCCCAGACCCCTGACACAGATTTCCCCAGATTCGACCTAACCTAACGTAACCTAACCAAAACGAACCTAACCTAACCTAATTCTTCTTCTTTTACGAATTCTTCTTCTTTTACGTATGACCTAACCTAACGTAGCCTAACCAAACCTAACGTAACCTAACCAAACCTAAACGCGAAGATAGCTTCAATTCTTCTTCTTCTTTTACGCAACATCAATTCTTCTTCTTTTACGCAACGTGAAGATAGTCTTCTTCTTCTTTTACGTTTGACCTAACCTAACTTAACCTAACCAAACCTAAACGTGAAGATAGCGTCAATTCTTCTTCTTCTTCTTCTACGCAACATCAATTCTTCTTCTTTTACGCAACGTGAAGATAGCGTCTATTCTTAACCTACGAAGCGCGTACTGTGTGTGTGTGTGTGTGTGTGTGTGTGTATTAAGACAGAGACTAAGAAACGAATACACAAAGTATAAAATATAAGCCTTTATATTAAGACAGAGACTAAGAAACGAATACACAAAGTATAAAAATACACAAGTTATAAGCCTTTATATTAAGACAGAGACTAAGAAACGAATAAGACAGAGACTAAGAAACGAATACACAAAGTATAAAAATACACAAGTTATACGCCTTTATATTAAGACAGAGGCCAAGAAACGAATACAGAAAGTATAAAAATAATAAAAAATACAAGTTTTACATACAACACTGTGATACCTTTATATTTAAAAAAAAAAGACATGTACAAATATTGTTTATTTACATTACATTAGTATCCAAAAAGCACGTCTGGATAAGCTTCCTCCATCTTTAGTAAGCGAGTAGGATATGCCAACCAAAATCGTCCCTTTTTCACAAAACCTAGTAGGTCACGTAGCGTCTTATCCAGGTAACCATTATTCAAATATCTGATAAGTCTGCGTCGGAAATCAGTATTTTTAATTATTTGATGTAATTTAATTTGAACGTCGTCTGTTAATGCCTCAATTTGCATTTTCATGCGTAAAAGTCGTTCTTCTCTAAGTATTCGTTTTGCTTCCAATCTCCTTTGATTTTCATTCTCTCGGTTTGACCGTTGCTCAGCTTCTTCTTTTGATTCTTCGTAATAGTGAAGTGTGTCACATGATATGGACACAGTTCTAGTTTCGTTCCAATTGTTCATTTGGAATAGTCGTTTACACCCGCAAGGTTTTTCAGATTCACATATTGTATCATAAGACATTATGTCACATAACCAGAGGAATCTAAACGACGCGTGAACGGTAGGAATATCTGAAACAGAATAAAGTGCTGAATTAGGGTATAAGGTACACGTTCATCCATAAGAATCAATGTAAAAAAGTGTGGGATTTAGCGCATTTAGTAAAATTGAGTACATTAGCTGTAAACAACCAAAGTTATATCCTCGGTCGGACGGAAGATTAAATGGTATAACATTATGCTCAAAAGGCCTCTGAAATGTGCAGATTTGTGCTTGTTCTTCCATAAGAATCAATGTAAAAGTGGTGCATTTATCGCTTTTAGTCAACTTGATTACATTAGTTGTAAACAGACAAAAAATCTTGATTACCCCCACCACTTTCATCATTAACACACTCTGAGTAATACCAGCAAGCGTTCATTCATCGAATAACAGTCAAAGCAGACACATCGCAGTATGGCCAATCTTATGAAACAGTACATTCAGTTAAACTTAATTAAGACATGTATTGAGCAAGAATTTATTCGGGCCAACTACGCAGGCGCGTGTTTACCGACTAGTTTAATATTGCATGAAGTCGCAAAACAATATGGAATAACAACAAAGGTCGTAGTAGGTACAAAGTTTTACTCAAATGGAGTTAGAATCACACCACATTTCTGGAATGAGCATAATGAAATAATATACGATCCAACAGACGCAATTACAAAACATCATCTACCTCATCAAATAGAATTTACTATGATAAAAGGAATGTTCATGCGTAAAAATGATGAAGACAGAAAAATGGTTGATATATATCACGATTTTAAGAAAAACAGATCGACGGCAGCATATTTTGAGGAGGCTCCGGAATCTCTACTAGAGTTACGTAAAAACATTTTTATTGCTGTAGCACAGATACTAGGAAATAAATAAATAAAAGTAATGTTCTAAAGTAATTGTTTTTTTTTTAAACCCATTGTTGAAATGACCTACCTACGAAGAAAATGTTCTATGAAACCTCTAAAAAAATATATAAAATAGTACTTACGTTTTTAATTTTTGTAGCCCAAACACAAACAAACACCTTATCGCCAAGGTTCTTGTAGCACAAACACCCACTGTTACTTTTCGTACATGTTGACTGGCACAAACACTCACTGTTATTTTTTCGTAAACGTTGACGGGCACAAACAACCGTTGTTACTTTCGCAATGTTGACTGCAGACTGGTAGTACAAAACGTATTCGTTCATTAAATAGACAGGCTGTTATGACGTAACTCACGCTTAAACCATGTTGCGCAATATTTCGTAAGACTATTCATTTATGCATCACATGCCGGGCTTAATTATTAACTAGACCGGAATGTGCACCTGTTTCCGGCATTCGTGTGAATATATTTTATCTCACATTAACTAGAATTCCAAAGTGCACGTGTTTCCGGCTATATATCGTGGGAGATGTGTTAAAAGGAAATGTCCAACCGGTGATTCATCGTTGAATGCATACACATTTGGTATATTCGCGTCTATATGACTAAGCCAATTTAAGATGAACATAATCTAGTTCCATATAACAATATAAAGTAGAAAATAGTAAAATATATTGTAATATTTTTTATTCTTTGTTTAAAGTACAAAGTACAGTAACTAGATGTCCCTAGTACCTTACTGACTAAAACGTTGTTGAAAACAAATAGATACTAGTAACCGGGTATATACATGCTACTTAATATTTTAAAATTATTCGCAGCCACGATGTTGAAGGGAATAGACGTATTAGTTTTTATGCTAACGTTCGCAAGCGTGTTTTGCAATGATTTCTCGGAAAAAGACGCTATTGCCTATCTAAATCAATATGAACAGATCGATAATAGTACAGATTTCTCTACTTTGATAATTAACTTTCAAGAAAAGTATAATTTACCAGTGGATGGTTTGCTTAATAATGCAACAATCAAATTGATGCGTCGTCCGCGTTGTCAACACAGTGATAACGAATTTATAGTGGCTTCTCCATGGCACAAACAACACCTGCGATGGTATTTTCCTCAAAGAACGCCCAAGGCCCAAAAAGACGCAGAAATGGCATTTCAGACGTGGCAAAATGTTTCAACCTTAACATTCACAATGGTTACAAATCCTACGCTAGAGCCACCAGATATAACCATAACTATGGTTAGGGGAACTCATCATTTTAGAGCAAATTGTATGGGAGATGCCGAATGTCCTACTAGATTTGTTGGAGGTGCTGCTTTAGGACATTCATACTTTCCTCATCCCGCAGACACCTGTACAGAGATACATTTAGATATAACGAAGCCCTGGCATTTTGGAAACGACTCTATACCTGAAGGCCGTATAAGTTTTCTTATGGTACTGGTTCATGAAATTGGGCATGCTCTTGGAATCGGTCATAGTGGAACACAAAGTGCTGTCATGTATAGTATGTATCAGCATAAGATTAGTGGTCTACATAAGGATGATATAAACGCAATACAATATCTATATGGGCCTAACAATACCTATGCTCCAAACCCAAAGTTTACAACAACTAGCTCAACAACAACAACAACTCGTAAGCAAACGACCCGCTCAAGGTATACAACGGTACATACACCAACAACAACTAGTTCGACAACGTCAAGACCAACAACTAGTTCGACAAGACCAAGGCCTAGTAAGCAACCGAAAAATTTGTGTGATATTGTTCCAGATTTTATGTTTTTAGCCACTGCTCCAGAGTTTTCAAATTACCGATTATATATCGCCCGCGATAAATTTATATGGAAACTAGACTTGAACGAAATGATTATTCCATCTCAGCCTGAACTTCTTGCTGATTATGTTCCTGCAGAATTACGTCAATACACTTTACAACACATTTTTCAAACAACAGCCGGTGATTTGGTTACAATTGTGCCACCAAACAAATATTTCTCAGCATCCTTTCCTAGCATTCAATATATTGATAATTTTACACTTAATATACCCAAGAAGGCCCACATCAATGCTATTTTTCAATCAAATTCCGGGCAATCCTATACATTTTACAACAATATGTCATATATAGAATTTTCTAATGATTTTACTAGCGAGGTAAGAAGAGGCTGGATAAAAGACATATTTCCGGGAATACCTGAAGATATTTCTCTTGCACTTCGATGGATTGATGGCCATATTTACTTTTTCCGTCAAAATACTTACTATAAATTTAATGAATTTACTAGAAAAGTTGTGGCCGCTGGACAATTTAACTGGAATCTATTTGGAGTGCCTTGCCCAAACGAAAATATCTTACAACAATTAAAAACTCTAATATCTAAACTTGTATCTGTATATAATTAAAAAAAGTGTAAAAGATGTGTTTTGTATTTACGAGTAATAATAAAAATTGTAAAAAATATATGTTTTTTTATTTACCAAATTCCCGGAAGAAGCTAACATTCTATTTACTATGTAACATGTGTTCAAAGCCAAATATTATGTTAGAATTGTAAAGAATAAAAAGATTTTTAGCTAAACTGCAATATATTTACGACTTAAAATGTTAGATAATAAGTAACAAAAAAAATATAAGTTTATACAGAATAGTTACAGGGATATGTTAGTCAACGGGATGGATATACACCTATCCAAACATATTTAAGGTATTGGTACTGTTGGACGAGTCCATTTAACTCACAAAATAGGGGAGTTCGCTATGCAAACGGCAAACTTTTTTTTCAATTTCATTTAAATCTATAACACAGATAAGGACAAATAGCAGTTTTATGTAATAATTGAATGTTATGTTATTATTAAGTGATGTGCCTTTAAACAAACTCGCCCTAGTTTTTCAAAATCACTAATATTTGGCACGTTTCAAGGTCAACAAAGAGGTATAAAAGAACGCCCTAATAGAAGCCCTGTTCATTCTGCTGTCAACCTTCAACGAGTACGTCACGCTATAACTTTGACTGTGAACGTTGTGATTTGTTAGTGTCCAGTGTTGTTGTTGTTGTTGTTCTCAAGGCGATCATCATGGTCTGGTCTTTAATTACCACAGGTAAACGTTTTATTTCTAAATTTAACACTTATTTAAATTCGTTTCAATTACGTTATGAAGAGTGCAAAGGTAATTTAAATATTGATTTAGCAAAGATATTAGAAAAAGGTATACAGGATGCTAAAGAAGGAGCCGGCTTTCAAAAAGGGGATAAAATTCGTATAATTGTTCGTAATGAAAATTTTAAACATCCCATATCAACAGGTACTGAAACAGATTTAAATACGGATAATATCTTGGCTCATATCGAAAACATTGTAACTTCTGACGAGGCCGTTCAAGTCGAAGATACTATATTTGATATACAAATTTTCAAGATACCTAGGGGTAGCGGACGACATAAAATTATAAATTTGGCAGAGGACCGTCGCACCAAGAAAAGCATTACCCAGATTAAAAATACCGACACTTTATGCGGGGCTCGAGCAGTTATAGTGGGCTTAACATACGTCACAAACGAGATTTTGGGCCACAAATTGATCAACCGTGATGTTCGTAACATACGTATAGGTCGAAAATTGCAGACTGATTTGGCCGAAAAACTTTGCAATCTGTTGGGCGGTTGTTATAACGATGGCTTTACGTTGGATAATTTTAAGAAGGCAGAGGAGTTATTGGATGTGCAGATAAAGATTATTTGTGCAGAAAATTTCAACACAATCATATACGAGGGCCCCGAAAAAACAGCCAAGATTTATTTGTATAAAAACGGGAATCATTTTGATGTTATAAACAGTTTGAAAGGTCTATACGGTACCCACTTTTACTGCGAGAAATGCGACACCCCTTATCAGGGCAAAAATAAGCACAAATGCAAGAAAGCACCACTTTGTACGATTTGCAAACATCCCGAGCATGACTTGACTACGAAAAGCAAAGTTTTGTGCAAGGACTGTAACCGTTATTGCTACAACAATGAATGTTTAAGAAACCATACAGAAGCTTGCAAAGAAGTATTTAAATGTGACAAATGTAATAAACTATGCAAGAGAGATAAGGAGCATGTATGCGGTTACTCCATGTGCAGAAACTGTAATACCTTTGTAGAAATAGCTACGCATCAGTGTTACATGATGAAAAAACCAGCCAAAGGAGGAGTTTGTACTGTAGCCTGTACTTGCAATAACAGATCAAGCGTGATAAATTCAGGCTGTAAAGAAAATCACAAACAGTCACAAAGTTGCAAAGACCCTTGTATATGTAACAATCTCTCTGAAGAAAAAATAATGAAATGCTCTTACAACGAAAGATATATATTCTTTGATTACGAGGCAATGCAGGATACAGGCATTCATGTACCGAATCTTGTAATTGCGCAGGATTTCGACGGACATAAATTTGTTTTTAAAGACAATGAAGGGTTCTGTAGATGGTTAATTTCCGAGAAACATAGAAATTATACAGCGATAGCCCACAATAGTAAATCATACGATTCATATTTCATTTTAAAATATTGCGTGGAAAACACGATAAAGCCGTACACTATCTACAACGGGTCAAAACTTATGCTTTTGGAAGTCGAGGCTCTTAAACTGAAAATAATAGACAGCTCTAATTTTGTAGCCGGCCCCCTGTCCGGTTTTCCTAAAACTTTTGGTCTGCATGAATTAAAGAAAGGCTATTTTCCTCACTTTTTCAACACTCCTGAAAATACTCACTACGAAGGCTGCTTACCAGATATTGCGTATTATGGACCCAACACAATGAAAACAAAACAAAGATCTGATTTTAAGAAATGGTACGATGAGCATAAAAATGACCACTTTGTGTTACAGAAAGAGCTCCATACCTATTGCGATTCAGATGTTGATATTTTACGACGTGGGTGTTTGGAATTCCGTAAAGAATTTTTAGAAATAGCAAACATAGACCCATTTCAATATCTGACTATTGCCAGTGTGTGTATGGCCATATATAGATCTAAATATCTTCGAACAAACACCATTGGCGTTGTAAAGCAGGAGATAAAGGAGACATATAGCAGGGCATCAATAAAATGGCTCAATCAATTTTCTAACGTCCAACATGCTCTTAATGGCGGAGAAGTGACAATTTGCGGTGCAAAAGTTGATGGTTTCTCGGAAGAGTCGAATACTGTGTACCAGTACCACGGTTGCTTCTGGCATGGCCACCCAGAATGCTTTAAGAACGACACAGTTAACCACGTCAACAATGAGACAATGAGTGACTTGTACGAGAGAACAATAAGACGATCAAAACAAATAAAAGAAGCAGGGTACAACTTGGTAGAAATGTGGGAATGTGAGTGGTTAAAATCCAAAGAATGTAAAAGCGCCGCAGATCCTCAACTTATTGAACCCTTAAAGCCTCGTGAAGCATTCTTTGGCGGTAGAACAAACGCCATAAAACTAAACGTGACTGGGAAAAAGCTCAGATACATAGATATTGTATCACTGTATCCAACCGTACAATATTACGATCAATATCCAGTTGGCCACCCTACAAAAATACATGCACCTGAAGTATACGATCCTAATTGGTTTGGTCTAGTACATTGCCAAATACTACCGCCTACTGATTTATACCATCCTGTATTACCTGTCAAAACTGACAAATTAATGTTTCCACTGTGTAATCAATGCGTCTTGGAAGATTGCGAAAATTGTGATCATGATGACTCGGAAAGAATGCTGAGGGGTACATGGACAACTCTAGAAATTAATAAGGCCTTAGAAAAAGGGTATAAAATAATAAAAATTCACGAGGTGTGGCATTTTGAGCAAACATCGACAGATTTGTTCAAGGGATATGTGAATGATTTTATGAAGATCAAATTAGAAACTAGTCCACATACGTATGCCACAAATGAAGAATATGCTCGGGCTGTAAAAGATCAGATGGGTATAGAACTAGACATAAACAATATAGCACCAAATCCTGGTAAAAGAGAAGTCGCTAAAATATGCCTAAATAGTCTATGGGGTAAATTTGGCCAAAGAATGAATATGAAACAGACAGAGTATGTTGTGGACATTAAAAGATGGTACGAAGTTTTGATGAACGATAAAATAAATTTAACAAACGTCACATTTATTAATGATAATATAGCACAAGTCTCTTACGATTATAAAGACGTGTTTGTGGAAGACCCAACATCTACGAATATTTTTGTGGCATTATTTACGACCAGTAACGCTCGTCTAAGACTGTACGAGATGATTGATAGGCTAGGAGAAGCAGTTGCCTACTTCGACACAGACTCCATTGTTTACATTGATGATGGCCTAAACACTGTCGAAACAGGTGAAATGTTGGGCGATTGGAGTGATGAGTTGCCTGGAGATGACTACATAGTTGAATGGCTCAGTACAGGTCCTAAAAGTTATTTTTACAAAACAGCCAAGGGCAAAGAGGTGACTAAAATCAAAGGTTTCACTTTAAACTACGAAAACAGCCTAGTACTTAATGCCTCCGCCATGAATGACATCATACACGATCCAACCAAAGAAATTAAGCTCACGTATGACCAGATCGGTAGGGATACAGAGACCAAAGATATTGTTACGAGAAAAAGGGTATCAAAGACTTTCAAGATGGCCTACAAGAAACGAAAAATAATACAAAGTGATGACTCCTTAATTGACACAACACCTCTTGGCTTTCAAAAATTATAATAATAATATTACGCATTAGACATTGTACCTCATTCTTTATTAGACGCTGTTACAGGAAAGACGTGTTTTGTCTCGCTCGTGTTTTCGATAAATTTTGATTTTGTATAAATTAACAATGTCTGATCAATGGTCAATAAATATTATAAATCAGCGAGAAATAAAAAAATTCAACGCTTATCTATGCACTTTTCAAGTTAATTGTGACAACTTTAAAATAGGTGAAGGTTTAGAACAAGACAAAGACTATCTAAAAAACCATTTAGAGACCGCTCTTGAGAATATAAAAAAGCAAGCTGGCTACACAACAGGTGACAAAATCAGAATTGTTGCCTTAAATGATGACTTTAGACACCCGATATCGACAGAAACAAGTTCAAGTGCCAATATGTCAAAGTTATTAGAACAAATTAGCAATATATCGACATCTAACGCTGCTGTCCACCTGAGAAATACAAAATTTGATGTACAAATCTTGAAAATACCTAATCCGAAAAACCACTGATCTTCCTATGATGATGATGATGACGTTAGACACCCGATATCGCCAGAAACAAGTTCAAGTGCCAATATGTCAAAGTTATTAGAACAAATTAGCAATATATCGACATCTAACGCTGCTGTCCACCTGAGAAATACAAAATTTGATGTACAAATCTTGAAAATACCTAATCCGAAAAACAATGATCTTCCCCGGGTATGGTAACTTTCTGCAGTATCAACGATGATGATTATATGAGATAATGGTTCCAAACCCAAGTATCAAGAAAGAAAATATAACAAAAATTATTAATATTGTATAAAGTTGAAAATTATGTACATAAAATAAAAATTATTGTAATCTTTAAAGGTATTAATACAATACATATATAAAAATTGTAAAATTTATGGACACATAAAATACCAAATTGTAATTAGTATTAATAAATATAATAATAAAATATAAAGTTTTTCATTTATAACACATTCTATATTGTTTAGCAAAAAAAATAACGGTCTCAGAATATGCTTTAGAGAGTGTTATATAAAAATTTTAAGAAATAACTGCGTAAACTTAATGCATTATCTTTAAAAAACCTGATTTGCTTGGTACTCAGGGCGTATGCGTCAGCTAGGTGTCAGGTATGCGTCAGCTAGGTGTCAGGTATGCGTCAGATAGGTGTCAGCTAGGTGTCAGGTATGCGTCAGATAGGTGTCAGGTATGCGTCAGATAGGTGTCAGGTATGCGTCAGGTATGCGTCAGCTAGGTGTCAGGTATGCGTCAGATAGGTGTCAGGTATGCGTCAGATAGGTGTCAGGTATGCGTCAGCTAGGTGTCAGGTATGCGTCAGATAGGTGTCAGGTATGCGTCAGATAGGTGTCAGGTATGCGTCAGGTATGCGTCAGCTAGGTGTCAGGTATGCGTCAGATAGGTGTCAGGTATGCGTCAGCTAGGTGTCAGCTAGGTGTCAGGTATGCGTCAGCTAGGTGTCAGGTATGCGTCAGATATGCGTCAGGTAGGTGTCAGAGACGTTTTTGCTTTTATTAAAAAGTGTTAGTTCTCTTTATCGCTGGTGATCAGCACGTTATATAGATACGCATCACTTTTTCAAAATCATTTAGTGATTGACAGCTGGTGGAGTAAGACGTGACTATGTTTGAAGAATATGACTATGTGTTTGGCCCCGAGTATGTTGGCGATAGAACATGGAAGCTGGGAGAGACAACTTTAATATTTGAAGAGGATAATATATTAGTAGATGAAGAAAAGTTTCCAGCAACAGACGGTCTTCAGAATTTATTATTTTACAAGTATCCTAAAAACTTTACGCCTCTAGATCATCAAATGTACAAACGAATACTGCAAATAACTGATGTACACAGAGATACGTTGGGAAAACTAAGACACCAAGCTTCACCCGAAAAATATCGTGACATTATTAGACCACTATTTAAAATGACTAAGAACAAGAAGAAGAAGAAGAAGAAGAAGATTCATATGAAAACAGATGGCAAAAAGGAAGTTTTAGATAATAATAATAATAATAACAGCCAGCAAAATACTATTGGTAATCGGATAGCGATAAACAACGATCCACAGAAAAGCTACTCTCCAAGTAGAATAGGTTATCTTTGTAAAGGTGAAATACGATATGTATAATATACATGTATATTATTAATAAATTATGTTAATTTTTCCAGTGTTTTATTTTCGGTGTTTAAAGTTTTTAAATTCATAGCTAAGTTCATTACCGTTTTTTTGTTGTTATATATTTTTTACCGAAATTTTCCACTTTACCCTCGTATTTTGTTTTATTTTTATTTTATCAATGTTTTGATAATGTATTTAATCAAAGCATATTTTGATCTTTTTTTTTTTTTTGTTGACTACATAGCCATATACGAATAATAGTTTGACTACATAGCCATATACGAATAATTGTTCTTTGATTTTTTGTTTATATAAATGACGTTTTTACAAATAAAAGAAAGGAAAGCTATTTGGTTAGTTAAAAACAATGTTCACACTTTAGAGTTTGGACATTATTTTCAACCGTAACAACAGACGGGACGAGAACCCACAGCTTGTGTCTGTCGGGTTAGTGGGAGAGGTTGAATAGGAAAAGTAAGGAAATGTTTAAAGGTTTTGGAGAGATTTCTAGGTATCTTAGGCTAACATTTATATATATATATATTACAAGTATTTCTGTTTCTTCGTTTCACATAAACTACTTACTCAGTCACTAAGTTCGTCAGTACTTCCTACAGAATCATCTTCGGTATCACTGGCTAGGAAAAACTGAGTAGCTATACCAACAGTATGCACCGTTCCTCCACACGTAAATTTATACGTTGTAGGCATGGCGTGATAACCACAACGGGGGTGAAGCGTTGGTCTAAATACATCGTCTGTAATATTCTTCGTAAATGATGTTTTACATATTTGGCAAAAAAATGTCACCTCAATATTGACTGAGCACTTGGGGTCGCATTTGCACATAAGTGGCTTACAATTGTGAAACATCTTATGGTTTAATGATTATCTTACTCACAATGTTTAAAATACTTAAATACTATGTTTTTAATACACGCTGCTTATTATATCTTATAATAATATATATTTCTTATGTATTCTTATGTCGTTATTTGTTAAAACATAATAGCATTACTGAACAGATAAAGAAATACAGAACCTACTTATCGAATATAAAATTGTTTAAATACTTTTCTCAGTGTAGTAATAGAATTAGCCTTCTTTGTTTGCGAATCCAGGAATATTCATGCTCTTAATTTGCATGACACATTTTTTATCTAAGAATTTTATCTATGAAATGTATAGTTTATTGCAACTGCATCCTGTCTAACAAGCAATTAGAACCGCTGAATAAACTAATATCATCAAACATATGATTCGCAGACCTTAAATGCATCTGGATCATATGTGACTTTTCGATTTTCTCATGATATATTTAAACATACTTGCGGTCAAATATCTAAGACTGCATGTTTTTTTTTGGTATTCTCTGACTAATTATTCAAAATGCATAAAAAGACGGGATGCTGTATTTTATGCGACAATTTCTAACCAACTAATAATGGGTAAGTTTACTCTACAAACTTATTAGTCAAGTGTCTTAAATACCTATCTTTTTCCAGAACCGGCAATCAGAAATAGGATAAGGGCGAACCTCACCCCGCACCAGCGAGTAAGTTTTTGTAAAATTTTTATATGTTGATATAGGTAAATTTTTTAATTTCTACTGTTTTATTTTTATATGTTGATATAGGTAATTACTTGAAACGTATACTGCTATGCCTAGGTCTGCTCTTCTTCTGCATAACGTTGAATTTTTGTTAATTTCTACTGTTTTATTTTTATATGTTGATATAGGTAATTACTTGAAACGTATAGGTCTGCTCTTCTTCTGCATAACGTTGAATTTTTGTTAATTTCTACTGTTTTATTTTTTATATGTTGATATAGGTAATTACTTGAAACGTATAGGTCTGCTCTTCTTCTGCATAACGTTGAATTTTAGTTAATTTCTACTGTTTTATTTTGAAACGTATACTGCTATGCCTAGGTCTGCTCTTCTTCTGCATAACGATGTTTTTTTTTTGAATTTTTGTTAATTTCTACTGTTTTATTTTTATATGTTGATATAGGTAATTACTTGAAACGTATAGGTCTGCTCTTCTTCTGCATAACGTTGAATTTTTGTTAATTTCTACTGTTTTATTTTTATATGTTGATATAGGTAATTACTTGAAACGTATACTGTTATGCCTAATAGGTCTGCTCTTCTTAGGTGTCGCTGTTTTTTTTTTAAATCTGCTCGCTACAAAATTTTAGATACATGTATTTTAATCTTGTTTTTTAATAGGTTTTTTTGTTTTGTTTCAGACCCTACCAATGATAGTACTGCGGGGCGAGGCTGCCCCGAACGCCGCAACACCTGCGGATATGGTGCCCCTAGGCACCTATAAAGGGGTGCGAATTCTGTTAGGCGTACGCCAGGCCAGCGTGCTGGTCTGGCTATTAAAAGGTACTTTTGTGTATATATATTTTTAATACTTTTTTTTAATATGTTGTGTATTTTTTTTACAGAACAACAATAAAGAGTTGTAAAGAGTTGTTTTATCTTTTAATGTTTTCCTTTTTCCTTCTTTGTTAACCATGCTATCCTTTGTATTGGAAATTTACAAAAAATTATTAAAATATTAATTCAGTTTTCATACAATCTATAGACTAATAATTTTCTGTTATTCTACCTAGTTGTTTTTTTATCTGTGCAAATTTTAACCTTTTTTTCATTCTGTTTTGTGCTTTGTTTTTTTTTTGTTTATATAAATGACATTTTTACAAATAACAAATAAAGGAAAGCTGTTTGGTTAGTTGAAAATAATGTTCACACTTTAGAGTTTGGACATTATTTTCAACCGTAACAACAGACGGGACGAGAACCCACAGCTTGTGTCTGTCGGGTTAGTGGGAGAGGTTGAATAGGAAAAGTAAGGAAATGTTTAAAGGTTTTGGAGAGATTTCTAGGTATCTTAGGCTAACATTTATATATTTATATATATTACAAGTATTTCTGTTTCTTCATCTATGTGTGAATGATTCACGGAAATTTCTCTGTTAATAAAAACATCTGGAGCCATAACATCATGGGCTTATAAAATAGACGCTTTGGTCATTTAGCATTTGTCGTTCAAACGGTATGGCTGACTATTTAATGTTAGTTTTATTAAACAGTAGTGAGTTCGTAAATGTGACAATCCACCCGGTAGTAATTAATTTTCTGAGTTTTTTTTCACGTGATCGGATTTTTACCTTCTCGTATTGTGTCAACGAGTACGTTTATACGAACGATCTACGTTTACGTCGTGATTTTGTTACGGGGGAAGTGCTCCAAATTCAGTTCGTGGTCGATTCAGTTATCGTCTTAACGATCAATTATATCCATAATACTGGCTTATTAGAACAGCCCCTTGATAATTTCTCCACTGCCACCATTGTGCACGTTTTTACTCCTCATCCTCTTCCTTCTCAGCCTTAGTTTTCTCTCGTCCGTAACTCTTTCCCTACATAACAACTAGACTTTTTATTTTCTCGCGATAGCTCCTCTTCCTTCTCAGCCTTAGTTTTCTCTCGTCCGTAACACTTTCCCTAAATAACAACTAGACTTTTTATTTTCTCGCGATAGCTGCTCTTCCTTCTCAGCCTTAGTTTTCTCTCGTCCGTAACACTTTCCCTACATAACAACTAGACTTTTTATTTTCTCGCGATAGCTGCGAAGATATACAAATAAGTGCCCTGTGTAGGATTCTACACCCTTTCAGATCATTGCAGTAAGGTAAGTTTTTCCACAATTTTCTTTTTTCAATTTTATAAAATTACTGACATGCTGAGTGAAATTTAAAAAAATCTTACCAGCAGCGTTTCTTCTTCTCAGTGTTCGTGTCTCTTCATAATTCACCTTCTTTTTTGTTTAGATATATATATATATATATATATATATATATATATATATATATATATATATATATACACATAAATGTTACCTTTAACAACAATAGACAAAAAATATCGTACTAGTGATTTTATTTTCAAGAATTTTAAAAATTTAATAAAAAGTTAAAAAATGAATTAATTGTCAAATTGACGGTCTTCTTGTGGTTAACTGTAAAAAATTTTATTAATAAAAAAACAAGTTCGAAAGGAGCACATAGTTTTTTTAAATCCAGATTATATTTTTTAAATTCAAAATAATAATAATAATAATATTCAATCTTACCTCAATACAGCTGGTTGGCTAAGGCTAGCATACCTATTAGTTCTGCTGCATCTGCAAAATAGTTTTTCAGTTTGTGTTCCATACATAGTTATACACGTTTGTACTTACTTACAACCAGCAAAATCAGGATATACACTCCTCGTTCTAAAAAAAAATACAATGAAATATGTGTGTCACTAATACTAGATTTTTTTATCTTAACAAATTACTACAAACATACTTACCAAATACTCCTATAGCTGTAAAGTAAATAAAACTGTATATTTACAATTAACAAAAAATTCAAAAAACGTTTTTACCTTCGATGTTCATGTCTGTAACAAAGAATTAAAAATTAGGTATCGTCTAAATGATATTTTAGTGTTTAACTTACATGTCAAAACATGCGTCGATAGATAACCTGCTAAAGCTACACAACAATTAGTACTTTTTTTTTTACTATGCTTAGGGCTTACTTACCTATTAACGACAACACATCTACAAAGAATTGAATAAATATCCTCTCTCTTTTTTCCCCCGTTTTATTTATACTTACATCCTAGTATAGCCGACACTGTAAACAAAAAATTATTACTAATAATACTAATAATAATAATCGGTAATCGATTCTTACCTATGGTCATTGTCTCAGCCCTGTTCACTGAAAAAAGTAGTGATTTTCAAGTGATCTAAATTATTAGAGTATACTCACTTAGTTGCTCATCTAAAATCAATATATATATATGTAAGTATAGTATATTAAGAATGCTTATAGATACTTACAATACATGCCTGGTTCCTCTGAAAAAAAGAATATTGATATATATATATATATATATATATATATATATATATATATATATATATATATATATATATATATATATATATATATATATATATATCAGTATTATAGTTTCTGGTTTTACTATTTACTTACGTGTTAGTACTAACGTCATAGCTAGTACGAAGTGTACCTGTACCTGTATCACTAAAAAAAATCTAAATTTTAAAAATTGAGGATATAACTGACTGGCCCTTTCTTACCACCCAAAAACACTATTGATTGTATAGGCTTCATTGTAGCAACTATTCAAATTAATAATATTGTTCCCTAGTTATATAGGATAATGTTTGCGGTTTTACTTTTTTTTATTATTTTTATAATGCGTCTAATTGATGATTATACTCTGAGAAAAATGAGAAAATATATAGTTTTAACTTTTTGCATTCCATAGTATGTTATATTTTACGCCTTTAGTCTTATTTCTTGGTATTGCAACAATTATTCTTATTTGTCTGTTATTGCAACATTTTGCATTTTAATATAAAGGCTTATGACTTGTATTTTTTATACTATATGTATTCGTTTATTGGTCTCTGTCTTAATATAAAGGCGTATTTATACTTTGTGTATTCGTTTCTTGGTCTCTGTCTTATTCGTTTCTTAGTCTCTGTCTTAATATAAAGACTTATAACTTGTGTATTTTTATACTTTGTGTATTCGTTTCTTGGTCTCTGTCTTATTCGTTTCTTAGTCTCTGTCTTAATATACACACACACACACACACACACACACACACACACACACACACACACACAGTACGCGCTTCGTAGGTTAAGAATAGACGCTATCTTCACGTTGCGTAAAAGAAGAAGAATGGATGTTGCGTAAAAGAAGAAGAATTGACGCTATCTTCACGTTTAGGTTTGGTTAGGTTAAGTTAGGTTAGGTCAAACGTAAAAGAAGAAGAAGAATTGATGTTGCGTAAAAGAAGAAGAAGAATTGAAGCTATCTTCGCGTTTAAGTTTGGTTAGGTTACGTTAGGTTTGGTTAGGCTACGTTAGGTTAGGTCATACGTAAAAGAAGAAGAATTCGTAAAAGAAGAAGAATTAGGTTAGGTTAGGTTCGTTTTGGTTAGGTTACGTTAGGTTAGGTCGAATCTGGGGAAATCTGTGTCAGGGGTCTGGGGAAATTTGCCATATTCACCATAGGGTAGCGAGCGGTTTTTCCCCAGAATCTGGGGAAAAAAGTGGACTGAAGTGGCTACCTATCTACTTTCGGTTTTCTCTGTCGCAAGTTTTAGTCCGTGCTGCGTCATCCATTTCTTTACGACGCCACCTGCGTTCCGAACCCTTTATTTGAGATATGGCTCATCCCGGGCTACTACCAGTACAGCGAGGTCATCCGCGAATGCGAAGGGGTTGTACTCTCTCCGTATTCACAGTGCATAACCCCGTCATATGCCAGATTCCATAGCGTCGGGCCCAAGACAGATACCTGGGGTACCCCGGCCGTCACGTCCACGATCGTGCCCTTTTCCACCATAATCCTTCTCTCGGACAGATACTCCGCCATAACATTCATCAGGTAACCAGGACATTATCTCTCCTCCATTGCCTTCATTACCTCGTTCCACTGCAGCGTATTGAATGCATTCTTAACATCAAACAACAGCAGGGCCGCCCAGCGATGTTCATTCCCTCTGTTGTGCAATGTTTCGAGTACACTCATGATTGCATCAATCGTGCTTTTCCCTTTACAAAAACCAAATTGCCTCCGAGATAAACCACCTGACCTCTCAATCATGTCCTCTATGCGTACTCGCAGCATCCTTTCATAGAGCTTACTGATGCATGGAAGAAGGCAGATGGGGCGATACTTTTCCCTAGCTTTGGGAAGCAGTATTAACCTCGATGTCCTCCAAGGCTCAGGAAAGGTTTGTGCTTCCAGCAATGCATTCATGTGTTCCAGAAGCCACGCAGGCTCCACCCGTCCTAGACCCTTTACCGCCTCAGGTGGTATCTGATCCAGTCCGGGGGACCTACGAGTCTTGAGTGAACCCAATGCCTTGACAAGTTCATCCATGGTAAAGGGTACAGCCCGCTCAGCTCCTTCATCCCTCCATACACCATGACATCTGCCGTCCGGAAAGACCTCTCTTGTTACCTCAAGCTTCTTGTCCATAGGCATTTCATAAGGAGGATACGCATGGAACTTCTTCATAACGATCTGTATCCCTGACCCATATGTCCTCATCCAGTTTTTCACACAGCTCTTTCCAGTGCCTTCTTTTTTCTGTACGAATTTTCCTGTACAGTTCCCTCTTCCTTGCGCGGTACTCTTCCTCGATCTCCTCGATGACCTCAGGATTGATTCCTGCTCTGCCTCTTGCTCTTGTTAACCTTCTTCTCATTGCTATACATACATTTCTTAGTGCCTCGATGTCCGCATTCCACCAATATGGCATCTTGTTGACATCTTGGCGACCAATCTTGCTTCCTTCCATCGCTTCTTTAATGACTCTCTCCAGGCTTTCCACCGTCGGTGATTGACCCTCCATTATGCTTACTCTCCATTTAATTAGCTCTTTGTATACTTTCCAGTCATTCCCATCGCCGCATCTGCCCCCAGACGTCCCGGATGCACGGACCGTGTTAGTGGTCCCCGTTCCAGTTATCGAGAACTCGATGTATTGATGTTCAGTTCCGGTGTAGTCTGGCAAAACCTTCCAGCCTCTTGCTTTCGCCGCTATTCCTTGTGTCGCCATGGTCACGTCGATGTATGTACCTGTACCTCTCCTAACAAACGTAGGTTCCAGACCTGTGTTCAGAACCACTAGGTCTAGAGTACCCACCCAGTCAGTTAGTATCCTGCCGCGAGTATCGGTGATGGGAGATCCCCACTCCGCTGCTTTTGCGTTAAAATCTCCCAGCACTACGTATTCTCCTCCTGTGTTTACCACTTCCTGCGTGATCTCATCTATCTTCCTCTCGTACTCACCCACTGTCACGTTTGGAGAAATATAACAGCAGACCAGCCGCACCCCCTCCATCTGAACAATCACATATCCTTCTTTTGGCTTAATTTCATACACTCGCAGCTTCCTATTGTAGATTCGTATAGCAGCCCTCCCGGTCGTATCTACAAACCATCATCTTCTCTTCACTGCTGTTGGATTTGGTTCTGCCGTCACCAGTACATCGATGTTCTTTTCTACTGCGGCAGCCTCAGCAAGATCGTGTGCTAATCTTGCCGTTCCAACATTAGTTTGGAGCACCCTCAGCTCTAGAGTCTTGTTTTCTTTGTTTGCCATTTCTAAACCTTCGACTTCTTTCGCGCTCTCTTTTACACTCTCTTTTACACTCTCGTACTCTTCTTGGGATTAGTCCTCAGTGGTTCCTATTTTCAACCAGTCGGTTGAACTTTGGACATATTCTTGAATTCGCCACATGTCCATTCACGTCGCAGTTGAGGCATCTGGTTGTTTCTTCCTTGCAATCCAGCGCTATGTGACCCTCTTTGCCACATCGGAAGCAACATCCTCTTCTGTTCTACCCCTTGCGTTGCCATTGTTTGTGTCCAAAGGCAAGACATCTCAGGCATCTCGGTATTTCTACCCTTGATTTTATCACTCGGCAGGATGTGTAGTCTACTTTTTTTCTTTTCATTTTCAAGATCTTTTCGGCAGCGTCTTCATCCACATCGATCACGGCACTCATGTGAACACGCTTCATTAGTAGAAAAGTAACCTAACCAAAGGTGGATTTCGTTTACCTACTTGTGGCCAGCAGATAAGTAGGTACATGTAATTTTCGGTTTTCACTTATAGCCACCATCATCTTTTCAAATATCATACTATTAATTATAATGAAACATAAGAATTATTCGATGGTATTTACCTTATCTCTCACTTCTAGTGATGAAAAAATATCATATAGTATTTAATTTAAAACGATATCAAATATCGTCCTTCTGAGATGCAAATTGCCTAACTCACAAAATAACAGTTTTGCAGGAGAGCTAAAAAACTATGTTCATTTTAAATTTAATTAAAGTAAAGTTTAAATATTTTTTTACATTGAGTTTTTATTTTTTTTACTACAATTTAATGGATATAGGCAATTTCCTTATTTATTTTTTTACTATTTTAGTACTTAGGTCATCTTCGTTCAACAATTCACTTCAAAAAACCGCATTTATTTATATTTAACTTTATTAATAACCAAGAGTAAGGTATCTGAACAGAATCATTTTAATCAACACTTTTACAACTTAAAATAAATAAATATTATTATTTAGACAAAAACTGTAATCAACATTTTTACAACTTTATCAAATTTATAAGTGAGACAAATTTTATCATAGAATGCATGATAGTTTTCCTTTAATGACAGTTCTAAATCTATTAAATGTTCAAACTTTTTCTTCTGAATTGGTAAAGGTGCATCGTAAAGTTGGGGGAGGGCATCATACGATGTAACAGTGTTATTTTTATTCAAGCGACATGGCAAATATTTCCAGTCTTCTAGGCTATATCTCAGAGCTCTAATGTCAGCGACCGCTGGATCTCCTCTAGTCCTTCCGGGTCTTATAGAATTAAGAATTTGCATGTTCTCAAAATTTAAATGTATAGTCTAAGTACTGGACAGTGTATGGTTTTGGGTTCGGACGTGCTGATCGGCTGATTTCTACGTAATCAGCTGAGGCATTTAGAACTCTTTTTGAGCTTCCTTTCAATACTTGAATGCATGGCATCGCATTCCATTTGCGTGTGTCTCTTTTTAAGATATTTTTTCTTAATTGTTGTTTGACTTTCTCGTGATAAGTTTAAAAGGGCACGTGAGAGCAATGCATTCCTATTTTGACAGGTGCAACCATCATTATAAAAAATAATATTGCTTCGAGCTTAATTTTTTTGTATTACGTGGTTTCTGACGAAGCCATACAAGATTGATGTAAAAATGTTGGCTGTCAGTTCTCCTTGTCCCTCGTGCCAAATATAGCAATAACCATCCTTCGTTTTCAGATTGAAAACTGTAAAGTTGTGGACTACTAGTTTTGTCTTCTGGTATAGGGAGGAGACAGTGGACTTCGGACATAACAATACAGACGCAAATCCATCGTATACACATTGCAATTTTCCGCTTATTTGTCTTTTTGTTTTTAATTTCGATCTTCCTCTTTTTTAACTTGATGTTCGTCAAATATATCTTTGCACATATTCCCTCATAGATAGAGAGCTAAAGATAGAGAGAACTGGAGACGTTTGGAGGAGGCCTATATCCAACAATGGATGTGAAAATGGGGCTGGATGATGATGATGACATATTCCCTGTTTTATAAGCTACACACTTTTCGCATTCGTCTTTTTTTGGTGAAAATAATGCGATGTTTTGACTGTCAAGCATGTTTGTATAGCGTTTGTATGCAACAGATAATGACAATAAGTTGTTCTTATTGGTACACCATTCGTTTTTATAAAGCCTGTAAAGCTCCAATTTGGAGGTCCAAACTGGTTCTAAATAAAGCTTATTAGATTTCCTACAATATTGGGAATCCATTTTCCGTAAGGTATTTAACACTTTAACGACCGGGGTATTTTGGCTTACCTTTACCCTCGTGTACTTTTTTTGCATAATAGGCAAAATAACGTTAATAAATGACTATTGTATTCCAGAATTGTGGAAGGTTTTCTAACAATGTCTCTCCTAGTGTTACTATCTCAGATTTCTGGAACGCTTTTTGTAGTAAGGAATAAAACGTCTGGCTTATCCTTTCACGTAACGAGAACCACTTGTGTATTACTTTGTAATACGCTAATTTCTCCTTTTTTCAGTTTGGCCTCTGTTACTGGTTTTGGATTGTATTTGTGATTTTTTCGTAATGTTCCAATTAAATGAGTCTTTTCTGAGTTCAGTTTATGAGCTAAACTCACGCTTGTGTAATAATTGTCAGTGACCAATGTTTTTCCAGAATTTAGTAAAGGATACATAAGTTGTATAACTACATCTGTGGCATATAAGTAGAGGGCAAATGAGAGTTCTAGCCGCACCGTTCGTATACCCCCCACCACCGACCCCCCCACCATTATTATACCCCCCTCCAATGGTGACGTAAGGGGTGAGAGTTCTAGCCGCACCGTCCGTATACCCCCTACCATTGACCACCACCATTTTGTATACCCCCACCACACCTCATACCCCACCACTGACGAGGTCAACGACCGGTCGAGGTCAAGGGGGCAACGACCGGTAAAGGGGTCAAAGACCGGTCCAGAGGGTCAATGAACGGTCAACTGGTCAATAGCCGGTCAAGGGGTCAACGACCGGTCAAGGTTAACAATCAAGGGGTCAATAGCCGTTTAAGGGGTCAATAACCGGTCAAGAGGTAAACGACCGGTCAAGGGGTCAATGAACGGTCAGGGGGTCAACGACCGGTCAAGGTGTCAATGAAAGGTCAGGGGGTCAACGACCGGTCATGGGGTCAATGAACGGTCAAGGTTAACGGTCAAGGGGTTAATAAACGGTCAATAAACATTCAATGGCCGTTACACACGAACGAGTAAAATATACATAACCAGTGAAAGGTATTTAAAAACATTAGTAATAGATAACTTTGTTTTCATAAGGTAAAAACAAGAAGTAAATATTTCATATTTATTTTATGTAATACATTTATGGCATTGGTGTTTGTATGGTAGGTAAGTGTTAAATAGCGAGATTGGATAGTGCTCCAAACAAGGTAGCTTCATTTGGATGACTTCATTACGTCGAATATGTGGTGGAAGTTCATTCCATTTATCCAATAGATCAAACCCATCAACATGATCCAGAAGGTACCACGCCGGAAATCGTTCTAACTCTTGTTTATTAAATAAACAAAAATCTTTACGGCGAAGATAATGATCCGTTATCACTTGTTCTAATAAAGGATCGTGTTGAATAAGATTTAGAATACAAATATAGCAGTCGCTGACGGAAGGTGGGTACATCACTCCATCAAAGGTGGAAGGCCAATGATTATAACAGCGAGTAATTTTCGTTAGAATATGTGAATCATTTTTCACTTCATCTGGCAGTTTATGTTTAATATCTCGTAACTCTGATGCTTTCATATACCGGAGATATTGTAATGGAAAATCTCGTAATTCTTCGAAAGAAAATACACTCAACGGAACAGCAGGAAAGTGTTTACTGTAAGAAGTCATGTTGAATACTGTTTGATTGCATGTAAATATTACCGCAAGAATAACTGGTTATACCCCCACTCACAGATACCTCCCTCTTACTGATAACCCACTGAGACCCCCCACTTACTAGACATAAATGATATAAGGTAGGGTGACCTGTGTATCGAGTTAGTAAACATGTCTCAATACGACTTTAGTGATAACACACCCGTTCAAAAATATTGGGTAGAGAATAAAAAAGATGTAATAATAGGAGAAAAAAGTTTTCAGTTAAACAGATCGAAAAGCAAATTTGTGTCTATTGGGTTAAAGTACGATGCGTAGTGTACACCAGTGATATCACTATATGGAAATCAAGGACAACGAGTAGTATTCACGGAAGAAGATTGGAAAGAATTTTTATACTACCAAGGAGTAATTACTAATTATCTGTACACGGTAGAAAGCAGTGAGTCTATAAGAAGAAAAAGCTATAGTATAGAATTTGAAAAGGTACTGGAAGCGAAAGTAATAAAGATATCACAAAGTAACTCCTACATTTATTTAGGATATGATACCATCTGTAAATTATGGGAGGTGTTACCGCTTATACAACATCATATTAACCATTTGAAACGAGGAAATTTCTCGGAATATTTAAAGAGTATATATCCACGATTACAAAACAACAAAGGTGATTTTTATGAAAACGTGTTAAGAAGTGTCAACGCAAACACTCAAGTTTGCTTTGAAGATATAAGTAATATTTTGGAATTGGTGTACGTGTATCCAGAAGCATTAAAAGATGTCTGCACAAACGGGAAAAAGAGTAGCTTTTAATGATCATCTTAACAAAACACATGTTCTACGACTTTGGACCCACGCATATCGTCAAGCACGACAAAGGTACTGAGAAATATTTGTAATATATACAATAAGGTTTAAAAAACGAATCGAAGAAACTTCGAAAATATTATCTCCGATTTTAAATATAAATCATAGAATGTTTGTATACAATAGTAGGTTTAAATAAATATTAAATCACAAAGTTTTTTATTTTAAAAATTTATTAAATAAAAAATGTTTAACATATTTTATAATTACATTTAAAAGTAAAAAGTAACACAAAAATAACTAAATACCAGGATAAACAATTATTTGATAGATATTCCCCACCAACTTGAGTAGCACCAGAAGAGATGTAGAGCTGACGCCATTCTGTTTCATCATTAAGGTAATTGGGAAAAGGTAATCGTAGTTTGTATACTGTACTGTTATATGGTATATAAGCGAATCTAAGATCTACTCCATTTAGCTTATAAAGACTCATGTTAGTCCACTGCGATGGCCAACTATCATTTTTTATTCCATTTCTATCAAAACATATATGAATATCGTTTACAGCATAAGGTTGGTAAATATAAAGTACTCCCTGCAAAACAGCATGTAATATAAGTAGACCAGCTCCAGGCATTATTTTATCGCGAACTAAATTCTGTTAGATAAATTTTCTATATTTATATAACATTATTTTTACTAATCCACGAGTTGTGACTTTTATCTAATCCCAACCATTTAACATAAACTTGGTTAGCTTTGCGTTTTAATATCCGTTCCACAAGATAGACGTCTGAAAATTTAACTTTTTGAAGTTCTTCGGTGTAAAATGCCCCATTAATTTCCTCTTGTTTAGAATCCTCGAGTAAGTAGGTAGTTGGATTGGTTAACTGAACTTTTTTAATCTTAAATATTTCAGTACTCCAAGATGGTGTATATCCTTTAGCAAATGCGTGGCGATATTTACTTATACGAACATAATCCCCTCTTTGAAATTTTGGTTTACGTTTATCAACGGTTTTTAACCAGTTGTAAGCAATTATCTGCTTTGCATTTTGATTAGTTACTTTACTTGGAATGACACCCGTAGTTGAATGTTTGGTGTTATTGTACTGTTCAACGATAGATGGTAGTATGTTAACCCATTTATAAGAACCTTGCAAACTAAATTTTTTCCACAACTTTGACTTAAGAGTTCGTATCACACGTTCAGCAATACTTGCTTTTAAATTAGAATATGTGCTGTAATGATTTATACCATAAGATGACATTAGGTTTTTGAAGTGGAATTATAAAATTCAGTCCCATTATCTGTTTCTAAATGTTTAGGAATTTTAGTCATTTGAGATACCTACTTTTTTAAGAATTGGTCCACCCACAACCAAACGTCGGAAAATTTGAAAATTCTTTCCAAAGCTGTGTCTAATAGATAACGCTTCGTCAGGTATTCGTTAACGAACACAAGTAATTTTATGGGTAGGCACACATCATCAAACATGTTTTGACCGAGTTCACAAAGTGTCTCCACCCAACAGTATACACAAATTTTATTCATTTTTTTTTGTTGGTATAATATTCAATAGATGTTAAATTAGGTGTTGATTTTTCACTAAGTAATTTCACTTTATCCATAGTAATTTTAATACTTTCTTGAAACATGATTATAGTCTAAACTGATTTTGGAATTACATCAACGAAGTTATATACCATCGACCCCCACTAAACCATATCGAAACCGGTTTTAAAGCTCGTGTCGCTAATACCCCCACCTTTATTTGTTACCAATAATATATTCAACTCTATAATAAGTAGTACAAAAATATTTTATAATTTTATTACAAATTATATATAAAAAGATAGAATTACATTTCATCAGTCTTGCAAACAGACATGTAGAATGCTTTATGCACTCATCAATAGGTATATCGTATGGCTCCCATTTGTGTATTTCGACCTTACAGTAGAAGCAGCTAACGACATCGACATTCCCTATATGCTAGAACCCTGCTTTGCTTAACAACACGAGTTAACTGCACCTTTTCAATATTTAAAGGACGGTAAACGATCTTAAAACAGATGTATACTACCAAAGTTACCATCGTCAAGACACATTTTTAATTAAAATATATATAAAAATATTTTAATTATTTATTAACAAAATAAAAAAATTAATTATACATATTATTAAAATATATGGTATTACATTGTTAAAACTTCGTTGAGCACATTTTTTTTTGAACTTCGATATTTTGTCGCCAACATTTTTGCAAAAAAAACAGTTGCTGTACTTTAAATGTTCTTCAATTGGTATATCGGAAGGTTCCCATTTATATATTTCAGTATTGCAGTAGAAACATCGAACTACATCACTTATCCCTGTATAGTAAAACCCAGCTTTGCTTAACAACAGGGGTTCAACTGTACCCTTCCAATATTTAAAAGAAAGTAAACGGTCTTCAAATTGCCGCCCAGTACGAGATATACTATCATTGTTACCGTCGTCAAGACACATATTTGACTAATAAGTTAGTTCAGAAAATAATCTATATATGTAAACTTATATTGGAGGGAGGTATAAGCTTGAAATTTTTAAACAATTATCACATTAATAACACTAATTGTGCTATAAAAAAATTTATAATAACAAAAAAGACTGACAACAAGATACAAAACCAATAAGACCTTGACCGTTTGTTCACATTTGTTACCCACGTTCATATAATAAAAAGAATAAAACCTTGACCGGTTATTCACCTATCTTTGTTTAAACCGGTTTTTTGAATGCATATTCACTTTTTCTTGTCTATGGTCGGACTATAGAATTAAAAGAAAAAATCCAACAAGACCTTGACGGGGCAATTACCCCATTGTTGTTAAACCTGTTTAGCTCAGTCTTAAAGATGCTACTTTCGGTTGAGTTCTATCCAAAAATATTTGTTAGACAGTAAGCCTTACACATTCAACCATGGAAGTTGGTTCTCCAAGTATCATTGTAGATAGTGGTGTATGTGACTCTAGTACAGATTGGGATAATTGCTGTACTATTAGTGAATATGGCCCATGCGATTCTACTACGAATTGTAATCTATCTGTATGGAGTTCGTCAACACTCGAGCTGTCAGAGGACTTATCTTCTTTGTCGGAGAGTGACATGTCTGATGTAGAGAATGACAGTTTATTGTATAGTGACGTGGAATTTCAGGATGTATCGGAAAATGATGTGTTTTTGGAACCTGTGATAGCACCACCCGAACTGATTGAGGATGTATCGGAAAATAATATGTTTTTCGGACCAGAGATAACACCATTCAAACTAATTAATGAACCGATAATTATCTATTAATCATTTAAATATTAGTACTTTATTATGGTAATATATTTGTAATTCAATTATGTTGCAAATCCTTATTAGTTATTTTTGTACTCAAATTCTATACTTATAACCGTATACTTACCATGAAGTTTTATTGAAATCTCTTTTTAATAACTGTATTTAAAAATTTAAAATAAATGTCTTAATGCTTTTCTGTTTTCTCCTTTATTACATACAAAAACAAAATACATGCTTCTAACAACAAATCTACTAAGTTATAAATTAGAGCTGGAGGGTTAGATAATAGAACAAGTGATGAGGATTTACTATCTAGGCGTCGCACTATCTAGCTATGGAAAGCTTAAAACAGAAGTGGAAGATCAAGTTAATAGAGCAGAGCTGCAGGTCACCTGAATGAAACAATATGGAGAAAAAAAATATCAGGAAAGAAATGAAAGGTAGGATTTACAAAACAGTCATCAGGTCAATAATGACATACGCAATAGAAACACAACCTGACACAGCGAGAACAAAAAGAATGTTAGAAACAGCAGAGATGAAAACCCTCAGAAAAATCGATGGTAGGGTACTATGGGATAGAGCTAGAAGTCTAAATCTTGAAAAGAATGCTAGAAACAGCATAGATAAAAACCCTCAGAAAAATCGATGGTAAGACACTATGAGAGAGAGCTAGAAGTACAGATATACTACGGAGATGTACGGTGGAGAACATCAAGAAATAGGGGAGAAATAGAAGAGTAGAATGAAATAATTATATGAGTCTAATAACAACAAATAGAGTAGTAAAGATGGTAAGAGACTGTCACCTAATGGGGGGGTGATTAGCGGAAAGACCATGAAAACGATGGAGCGACAACTTACTGGAGGAGCATTTAAAAACGAATAGAGTCATATCTACACGAAATAAAGAAGAAGAAAATATAGAAACAACAATTTTTAGATGTTTTTTAACGATATAGAAAATCACAATGAAAAATATGTATACACAAAATGAAGAAGAAGAAAATATAAAAACAACAATTTTTAGATATTTTTTATTAAAAAATAAACAATATATACAAATATAAACATAATTAAAAGTAAACTATATATACTTATATACACAAAATGAAGAAGAAGAAAATATAGAAACAACAATTTTTACATATTTTTTATTCAAAATGAAACAATATATTTATATAAATATCTAAAGACAATTAAAAATAAACTATATAGACTATATATACCTATATACACAACTAAAACTAAATATTATATACAAAATAGACTAAAACTAAATTTAATTAACAGGGCCGTCGGGATGGGATCTGTAACAAAGAAATAGCAGAATGTAAAACTACATAAAATATCATAATGATGTATAAAATTAAAGGCGACACTTAATGAAGAAAAAATTAAAATTTCACAATAGAGAATAAACTAAATTTTCGTTGTAAAAATTCATGGAAAACTGTTTTATTATAATCCTAAAGAAGGAAAGGTTGGTGTACAAAATTAAAGGTGGTACTTAATGAAGAATAAATTAAAATTCTGTAATAAATAATAAATTAAATTTTCGCTTGTAAAAATTTATGAAAAACTGTTTTAATTATGATCGTAAAAAGTAAAAGTCAAGGTAAAAAATTGAATTACTCACGGTTTACTCATCCCAGCAGCGCAGGAAATCACCACCAGCATTTTCGTTGAAAAAGTCTGTAACAAACAAAAAACATCAGTATTGTGTAATTATTATTAATAACATTACGTAAATTTTATTGTAATAAAAATTCTTACCTCGAGAATCCGTTTTTAAAGTATTGGCTAGGAAAGTTTTGGTGTTCTTTATATCTTGAGCGAACCTGATTTGTTCTTCGTGGAAAGCCGCCGAAATTTTTTCGACATATGCTAAAATATTTTCGGTGGCTTTCTTAAGCAGCTCACTATTTTTTAAACTCTCGTTTAAACTTTCCTGGAGACGGTCCCCATGCTGCTACACAGCCGACAAAATTCCCTCTTGTAATTCTCACAAAATTCTTGATGGTGAGTTTCTACTTTTTTGGGGATTTGTAGGGCGCTTGTCACTACATTAATAAATGATGGCTCTGTCTCTATTAGTTTTTTTTCCCAGACTTGGGTTTCCGTCAACGGTTTCTCTCTTGGTGGTGATTCCCTATCGGATACTTCTAATATATCTTCGATAGAGGGTAAGTTTTCATCTGAAAGTGTTTCCTCTTCAGAGTCGGAGATCTCACTATAGTTAGCAGCCTTTTCGGCGGCATGTAAAATTTGATCTTTCTCGACAATCGCCGCGAAGTGCATCATTTTCTTCAAATCTTTCTTTTTATTCAAATTTATTTTATAAATTAAGCGTTGCGCTTCGCTTATTTTTTTCGCGCCGACGAAAACCACGCTTTCTTCTGAAGGTGCACGGCGACGGCACGGCGACGCGATTGAAAATCGACGTTCACACACCGACGACAGCGCGACTGAAGATGACTGCGGTTTTGCAAACTCCGGTACACTTTCGAACACAATTCTTTTCTTCGCCAACAACCCCGGCTCGCGACGCGCAGAACGTTGTTCGGTTTTCATTGTGAACAGAAGAGACTATTTGAAATTGCATAACTTAAACGGGGTTATATACAACAAACCGAACCCAAGCCAAGCAACGCGAAATAGTGGGTAAAACAGGATCTACACTTGCTGTAACAAAGAAAGGTGAATACTCGAAGGCGATGTAAGCTCTCGCAAATGAAGTGAATACTCTTCCATGACCTCTACATAGACAACAAAGAAAGGGTATTGACCGGCTATAGTTGAGTTTATGTCTGCACAGCTTTTTTTTTCATTTTTTATATTTTTTTTTTGAGTTTTTTTTTTCTTTATTTTTAGTCCTACACCCACCTTCCAACCACTCTAATGAAAGGTCTTGACGCCAGGAATACGAATATGTTATTACTTTGAGAAAAACTTAACGCGTAAAGCGGTAAAACGCTAAAAAGCGTATTTTTAGTCCTACATCACGTTTCGACCACTCTAATGAAAGGTATTGACGCCAGGAATATGAATATGTTATTACTTTGAGAAAAAATTAACGCGTAAAACGGTAAAACGCTAAAAAGCGTATTTTTAGTCCTACATCACGTTTCAACCACTCTAATGAAAGGTATTGACGCCAGGAATACGAATATGTTATTACTTTGAGAAAAAATTAACGCGTAAGGCGGTAAAACGCTAAAAAGCGTATTTTTAGTCCTACATCACGTTTCAACCACTCTAATGAAAGGTATTGATGCCAGGAATACGAGTATGTTATTATTCTTTAAAAAAATTATGCATATAGTGGTAAAAAAGCGGTAAAAAAACTATTTTTTGTTAAATTTTACTTTTAACCCTGCTAATACATGCGGTAATTATCTATATTTGGAATATATTGTTAATTTTTGTAATTATTTACTCTAATACTACCATAAAACCGGTATTTCTAGTTTAAAACCGGTATTTCCAGTTTAAAACCGGTAATCAAAACAAGTTTATATTTATACCCCACACTTCTTTCGTTATTGTTCATTCTTGTGTCGTACAGTCACCTAGCTTCAGTCAACAACCATGCAGTGTAACTCTTGTTTAAAAGTTTTATCCAACAAAAGCGTAAGTAGGCATAAACGGGAAACTTGTCCGGAACTATTCAATAAAGGGAAAAAGGTGAAACTTAATGATGACCCAGATGTTGTTACATCAGCTAATAATTACAATTCAACCATTGTAGAAGCAACTCCCTTTAGATCTATTGTTCATCCAGTTACCACTACATCCAATGTTATCGAATGTCAAGATTGTTATGAAAAAATTTCTGGGAAAGGACTAACAGGACATTTACGTAGTAATTCGCACAAAAGTGTTATTAGTAATGATAGTGGGGTTGAGAAACTATCAAGTGCGTTTAAAAATCGTATCGGTAGTTACCGCCTTTCTAGCAACAAACATCATACTGATTACTTAGAATTTTTTAGTGAAATTGAAGGTAACGTTTTGAAGCTCCTACATAACTATTTACATAAATTTAAAGTGTTAAAAGTTAATTTCGAACTTTACTCTATGTACACAATACCTGAAAAAGATACTTATGATTTAAAATCATTTAATACAAAAAATCAGATTATTACTATTTCTACTAATTTGAAACAAGCATATCAAGATTTTATTAGGGAGATATTACCCAAGGTTTCGGAAATACAAGAAAAGGAATCTGGATGGAGTCTTTTACAAATCCAATCATTAGAAGTTAACATTAATAAGTACAACCCTCTACGATCTTCTTCATATATCAGGTTACCACGACAAATCGAGATGAAGAAAGCAATTATTAATAAATGAATAAAGATGAAGCATGTTTTGGTTGGGCGGTAAACGCATCAATTTTTGACTCAACAGGTAAATCCAATCTTACTACTTCTTATCCGCATTATACTAGTCTCTTAAAGTTCCATAATATAGAATTCCCTATGAAACTCTCAGATATACCAAAGTTTGAATTACTTAATAATATTTCGATTAACGTTTTTGGGACTAGTGAATGTTTTAAAAATAATCACACAATTGGAAATCGTTGGGCCGTTATACCATACAAAATCTAAAAAAGCTACACATGTTAACCTATTACTTATTTTTGATGAGTACGGGAATAGTCATTATTGTTACATTAAAAATTTATCGCGGTTAATATCAAAACAAAAATCACACCATAATGGTCAGACTTTTCTATGCAATGGTTTCTTACAATTTTTCTCATCCTTAGAACGTCTTCGCAAACATGAAGACAACGATTGCAACTTTGTATATACTAAGCTTCCAACTATCAACATGATTCTCAATAAATATGGACATTTACAAAAAGAAAATATCTTACAATTTTCCAACTTTCAGAAACAAATGCAAGTTCCGTTTGTTATATATGCTGATTTTGAAAGTATACTGCAACCGATACAATATGCAACACTTCTGATAATTCCTCGTTTACTGTCAAAACCTATCAGCATACACCATATTCATTCGGTTTTTATGTTAAATGTTATTTTGATGACAGTTTATCACAACTTATCATTTATCGCGGTGACAACGTGGTTGAGAAGTTTATTCAAAAACTAGAAGAAAAAGTTTACACTATTTATCATAAATATCTTAAACATATGTTTTAATATGTCTATGAAAAACCTCACGCCAGAAGAGGAATTACAATTTTTTACTAGTAAATGTTGCCACATTTGTGATAAACCGTTCGATATTAACGAAATTAAAGTTAGAGATCATTCACATCTAACAGGGTTGTTTTCTGGCGCAGCGCATAACGCTTGTAATTTAAATTACAAATTACCTAAGTTCATACCTGTTTTCATGCATAATTTAACCATTTACGATTCACATCTGTTTATAACAAAATTAGCTCAAAATAACGAAAAAATAGATGTTATTGCACAGACTAAAGAAAAATATATATCATTCACCAAACTACTTTTAGTTGATCGTGGTGATTTAGAGCAAAATATATATTTAAAATTAAGGTTTGTGGATTCTTTCAGATTTCTACCTCATTCACTGGATAATTTAAGTAAAACCCTAAATAATAATCAATGTCTTAGAGTTACAAAAATATTGTCGATCAAATGAAGAGTTCGGATTGTTACGACAAAAGGGTGTTTTCCCTTATTCATACCTGGATAACTTTTCAAAACTTGGTGAGGTATCTTTACCCACACAAGAAGAATTTTTCGATATTTTAAAAGGTGAAGGCATTTCCGATGAAAAGTACTTACGAGCTAAGCGAGTTTGGGAAGTTTTTAATTGTAACACCTTAGGAGAGTACTCAGATGTTTATTTAAAATCAGATATTTTATTATTAGCTGATGTGTTCGAAAACTTTCGACATAATTGTTTATTTTACTATAAACTAGATCCTGCTCAATATTTAACAGCTCCATCACTTAGCTGGGATGCTATGTTGCGTAAAACTAATGTTCAGCTTGAATTATTGACGGATGTAGACATGCTCCATTTTTTTAAAAAGGGTATACGTGGAGGTATAAGTCAGTGTAGCACTAGATTTGCTGCTGCAAATAATCAGTATTGTGAGAATTATGATTGTTCTAAACCTACTTCATATATTCTTTATTTAGATGCTGCAAACCTTTATGGTTACGCTATGAGTCAATTCCTTCCGCATGGTGATTTTCTATGGTTAGATGATGTAGAAATCACTCATTTTGATTGTTTATCAGTCGATGATGAATCTCCAAAGGGGTATGTCTTAGAAGTTGATTTAGCTTATCCTGAAACATTACATGATTTCCATAACGACTTACTGTTTTGTCCTGAAAATCTGATTCTTCCTAATAGTAAAGATCCCAAGCTTGTATTAACGTTGTTACCGAAAAATAAATATATTATCCATTATAGAAATTTGAAACAGTGTACTGAACAAGGTTTAAAGATAACTAAAATTCATCGAATTCTAGAATTTTCTCAATCACCGTGGTTAAAACCTTATATCGAATTAAACACAAATTTACGCAATTCTTCAAATAATGAATTTGATAAAAGTACATATAAAAATTACACAAACTCCATTTACGGGAAAACTATGGAAAACGTTGATAAGAGGGTTGATATTAAACTTTTATCCCACTGGGAAAACTTGCCTGGAAGCGTCGGTGCTGAAGGCTTTATTAGTATGCCGAATTTTCACTCTGTGTCAATATTTTCTGATAATTTAATTGCAATTCAAATGAATATCCTAAAAATAATTTACGACAAACCGGTATATGTCGGTTTTTCAATTTTAGAAATATCCAAAATTCGTATGTATGATTTTTTTTACAATTACATTAAAGCTAAATATGTAGATAATGCCACACTTTTGTTTACCGACACTGATTAATTAATTTTACACATTCAAACAGAAAACGTTTACCGCGATATTAAAGAAAACCTTCATTTATTTGATACATCCAATTACCCCGCCGATAATATCTTTAACAAGTTAACTGCCGTGCCGGGCCCATGGGACCGGCACCACAATGTTTCAGCACGCCACGTCGGTCCGATGGGACCGGCACTACAATCCTATTTTTAATGCAGTTTACCAGGCTGCCGGCATAACTAACTGTGTATAAAACGTATGTAATGGCCCGGCACAGCCTGTGCAAACATTATGCACGGGATATTTTCAATGGTAAACATTTTTTTTTAAATAAAAATGATATAAAAATTAAGCTTAAAATTTATTTTTATTTTGAAATATGTTTACAAAAACATTACATTTTATATTTCATGTATCTATGTAATTTATGTATTATGTATGTAATTTATTAAAACATTGTAAAACACAAGAATGGTGTTCCTTCACACTCTTTACACCGTGTTGTAACTTTTTTAGTTTTATTCTTTGCTACTATACGACCTTCATTTTTCATATTTGCTTCATAACACGATTTGCAGTATCTTCGTATTTTATGCTTATGTCCCTGGACCTCACTTAACTCGTGGCATTTTCTTTTAGGAGTGACCAAAGTGATGGGATTTGCTGAACTGCTACAACAGAGAAACTTTACAATTTTCTTTGCGAAATTCAACCACACCTATTTTGTTACCAGTAACTGCACATACAAAATGTATGCATTCACTACTGAAGTATTTAGTAATAGCTCTATTGCTATTTTTCTGTACCACTTAACAGTTTTACGTAGTGGACTGGAGTATGCTGTCATAACATCTGATAAATCAACTCCAGCTTTGCCTGTATTGTAAGCTAAAACCACTTTTGGTTTTACTACAGAAATTCGTTGTTTTCTTTGTACACTTTCAGTTTCAATCGAATGGCAAGTAGACAGCATCAGCACATTACGTTTATCCCTCCAATTTAGAAAAGTTATCCCTCTGCTATTCTCCATAGCTGCTACTTCACCTACTTTTAGTTTTTTGTTAACTACTTCTTTTGGTATTAATTTTCTGTTTCGTCTGATTGTCCTATAAGATGTGTATTTCTGTCTAGCAGTTTGTTTGCTAACTCTATACTGGTATTGTAACAAAAATGGTTTGGCTGAGTCGCCAATGTAACAAAAATGGACTAGCTGGCAATAGGGTAAACTCTAAAATGTACCTTGATACACCAACGAACTAATATGTGGAATAACAGAAGATGAAAGGGATTAGATAGAAATAAATTATGTGAAAGAAATAAATAAAGGGTAAATATGAATTTTAAAATATAATAAAATTAATACTGGCTAGCGACTATGCAGGAGAATGACCACTTGACAATCAAAGAGGGATTCGGCCAATTTGCATGCCCTACAGAGACCGTAAGATGTAAGAATTAATGACTAGAAACTACCAAGAAATAAACAGAAGAAAGATAAAGTTGCTCTACTGAATGTTTGGGCGCCAGGAAGTTGAATGTTTTCTTCCAAGATATCTTGTATTGCTGAAATATTAAAGGATAGGTACCAAGTGAAATCTTAAATTGTTTTAACCCAACTTTAATAAATACCTATATTATGTACAAATTATTTTAAACCCCTATATATAACAATATAACCCAACACCTCTTATATACAATTAACTAATCTATATTTACAATGAAAACCCTGAATATAATGATGAAAACAATTTCCCCCCCTAACGTACCTATTAATGTTAAATTTTGACTAAGGTTATGCAATAGTTAAGTATATAATATAAAAAGAAATATATAATAATATAAACGTTACAATTATCAAATAAATGAAATAAACCTCTCCGGATATGTGTGCACACTATAACCTGATAACGAGAGATTCCAGGGGAGTTACAATCTCAACCCTTGGTGGACAATAAATAATTAAATTACGTTACAATGATTAATATTTTATGAAAAAGTGAAGGTAATTATTATTGATATATATTGAAATTAAAGTGAAACAAAAGTTAAACCTTGAAGAGGATGTAGAACGTTATTAAAAATATTTGAATAGGAAATAAAAAAAAATTAAAAATCAGTTTCTGTAGGTTTCCCTGGAGATGATCCGGTGGAGAACTAGTCGCAGGTGGGTGATACGCCAAACCTGGACACCATATAAAAAAAGGTACTTTTAACTTAAGTCCTTGAAATTCTTCTTAACCCAAACTTAAAAAATTTTTCTTCCCCTTGTCCCAATAAATATTCCCCATAAACAAACTGAAAAGGTTTTTCTTCCCTGACTTGTCACTGGATCCCGGAAGTAGGCGGCTGTGGTCCAAACTTAAAGTATTTTCCCAAAAAAACAACAACGTAACAAATGGTTTCCTTCTAAAATAACATCTTCGCACACAAAAAAAAAACTTAAACCAAATTCGGAAACATGGCACCCCAGCCGCTCTACTTTGATCGGTGTTTATTCGGTCGGATCCAGCAAGCAAGTGACGATCTGCCGGTACTTCGGCGGCTGTCACGACGATGTATTTTCAGAATCTTAGACAGAGGGCGGGATTTAATGCCAACTTTCGAAAATAAAATTTACTGGAGTTATTTAAATTTTTGGTTTAAGAATATTTCAAAGATGAATTTAATTTATAATTAAATTAAAAGATTCCAGTGATAAAAAGGTAAGTGGTTATTTAAGTAACGGACCAATTATCCGTACAAACAGTTCTATTCGCATCTAATATTGGTGTGCATAACTTCATAACAACGCCTAAAGGGGTAGTTTTTTCTTGTTCTAAGGTTTTACCAGCGTATATTTGTAAATTATATGTATATCCATTTTTACAACACAATTTAAAAATTTTAATTCCATATTTGTGTCTTTTTTGCTTGTTGTACTGTTTCATCAGTAGCCTGCCTCTAAAGGAACCATTGATTCGTCCACACACACAATTTCTCCAGGTACGTAAACAGATTGATAATTTTTCAAAAATTAAGTTTACTAAATTATTTATTTTGTGTAATCTGTCTCCTTCTATATATTCCTCATTATTTGAAAAGTGAACCATTCGCAGTAGAATTTCAAACCTATTTCTAGACATAACACTTGATGCAAACCCCATTTTGAACAAGGGATCTTGAGTCCAATAGTCTGACAATGTGGGTAATTTTACAAGTCCCATCCAAGCTATCAAACCAAAAAGCTTTTTTATTTCAACAGTATCTGTGGGATTCCAGTTGTGTAGCCTAGAAGATGAAGGAGTGTCGGTGTTGATCAGTGTTTGCGTAGCGTATAAGTTTGTCTGATTTGCTATCATTTCAAATATTGAGTCAGTAACGATAGCGGAATAGAACTCTTCTGGTTTGCCCATTGCTAACATACCAGCCACATCACTGTTAACACCAGCTTCAATTGAAAAAGTTGGCAATTGTACTTGATTGCCTTTTGGTTCTGTCCAATCATCATCTACTCTCATTGATATTCCAACATCACACGTCGATATATTCTGATGATTGTTCTGAAGCTATTTTCTTGTGGCATTGTAAATTAATTACTATTTATAACTGGGAATAAGCCACAATTAAAGATAAAAATACGTTTATTGACGTTTCAATTTCCAATTCGGAAATCGTTCTCAAAATACAAACAGTATTTTGAGAACGATTTCCGAATTGGAAATTGAAACGTCAATAAACGTATTTTTATCTTTAATTGTGGCTTATTCCCAGTTATAAATAGTAATTAATATTCTGATGATTCTCATTATCTTGTGTGTTTAGTGCTAAAAATAATAAAGTGTTAAACATTTTCAGCGCATTTATCTTTGACTACAAATATTATACCAATGGGTACAAAAATATAAAATACTTAGTAAATCAACTTACGTTCTTCGAAAGTTTCCAGTTCGTCTTCAGAATTATCAGAGATTTTGTAGCGTTTACGCTACTGACTAGTCCAATTTAAACCCCTCAAGAAATTTTTATTACCCGCCTACGATCGATTTTTAAATGGACATTTTTCCCCACACGCGTAGTAGTCGCTTAAAAAGTAAGATTGGTCGAGTTTGTACGAAAACGATCAGTTTTGGTCAGAACTCGATAGCAGCCACGTCAAACCGGTGAAATTTTTCACCTTTAAAGTGACGGAATTGGAGCAGAAAAATAATTTGGGAAAATATATAATTCATTTATAATAATAATAATTAATTTTTTAAAAATCAATATTCATTTATGAGTTCCATATAAAAAGGAAGAGTTGGCGTGCTGCGAGCTCCATGTAAGTAAATCATTTTATACGTATTATCTCTTTATCATATAATCAAATTTATCATTGTATTTAGTATTTCTTTAGAGATTTATTTTTGAGTTCCGAAATAATTTAAATATAAAATTTCCTTGATTTACTTACAAAGAACATAAGGTCATTTTTTTTATATAGTCAAACTAAAGTCCGATCTAGTCCATATCTTATCATTAAGTTTTTTTGGTTCTTTTTTTTACCTAATTTTTTTTGGTGGAATATAAAAAGGTTCTACAAAATGTGGGACAGCCTTCTGTATTCTGCGCATGTTCTTTTCATGGCGCAAGCTTGCCATGCCTACGAAAGTAACTTCATAAATTTGACATGATGTTGACTTAACCTAATACCAAATGTTTTGATGTTTTGTTTTGGTGCAGTCAATCCATGTTGCTACACCTATTAAATTACATATTTATTAAATTAAATAATCATTTTAGATTCCGTCACGTGAAAATATTATTTTCACTTTACTTGAGGATATTCTCTTGAGAATATTCCCTCAAGGATACTAGTAACAGAATCCTTAAACTAGTTAGCAACTTTATGTAACCCGTGGATTTTGCTGTCACCCAGAGACCAGTGACTGGTTGTGGCTTTTGTGACCAGGATTCATCTTTACAGCCACAAACTGATGTAGCCGTGCCAAGAGGAGTTTTTCCTATGGACTTATAGTGCTGTAAAGATAAGTCGTTTAACTATTTGACCTTTTGTATTACGTATTACTTTATATTTACTGTTAACTGATCATATGCATATGATAAGGTGAATACCTTTATGATAATTTTTTTTTTGATAATTTAATTATAAAATATTCTAGAGGAAAAAGGGGACACTTCATGTGTTATTAGGTTTTAACTAGGATTTAGAGAGTCTGACCAAACTCACTTTTTTTTGGATATAATATTTTTGTTAATATAATACAATTTGATATTAAGAGGGACATAAATTTAATGTGGTTTGTTTTTAAATATTATATAATGAGTATGGAACAACTCATTTTTTGGATGTAATATATATATTTAATATAATTGTAATAGAGATTTATCAAGTTTGATATCTTTACAATATTGTCATTAGTACCTCATTTTAGTAGAACTAATTTAAATTTAAATGACTACCTTTTTGTTTTAAGACTTTGGCTACCCTACGGACTATTCTTGTTGTATACTAATATTTCATATTTTATTTGGCAGTGGTAGTGACTATTCATTTGTTGAGGGGCTATTAGGTCCTATTGTATCTGTACACCATCCACTACCACTGTTATTTGGCTTTGCATTATATGTAAATTGTTTATACACATATACTTATATACATTTGTTTATAAATATATTTATTGTTGCTATTTTGAGTTTTATTTCAGTTCTACTAACCAGTATATAACATAGCAAAACAAGATTAATATTTAGTTTTTTTTGTATTTCAGAGTATTACCTCCAGATTCATTTGTTACTTCAAAATCTCAACTATCGTTGAGTTGGCGCCCTTCTTTTCTCTTCTTATTGTTCTCTTTCTATAAATTTATTCACAGTGACCTTCTTTAGTTGTATCACGTTTGATATTACCAGGTCTCATTTCTTTCTTGTCTCATTAGCTCATTATCTCTTGTTATTGGTATTTAAATCTTCAAAGCCACAATCCAGTACATTGAAGCTAGCCCGAACACTCACTTGAGATTTAGTGTCTCTTTGGCCATTTAAATTTGTTCCTCTGAGCTTAGCCCTATTTTTAGTTTTTTTTTCTCCATCACTTCTCGTTCAGTTCTTCTGAACTTTGTCAATGCAATTATTTCATTCGTTTCAATTGGCGCCCAACGTCTGGCACTTACAGATATTCCCTCGATTGCTGATCTTACAGAAAAGTGTAAGAAGTTAGAGGAAGTTTTGTCATGGTCTTCTGACAGTGTGTCTAGAGCCCCTATCCATCAGAATTTCAGAAATAATGACTCATCCTATTCTGGTAGGCCTAATTATTCTCGGTCTGGTAATGTCTCTTCTTTTAATTCGAAGCTTACCTGTTGGAATTGTCGTCAGTCAGGACATGGTTACTACGAATGTTCTGAACCTAGAATTCGGTTTTGTTATGGATGTGGACGTCAAGGTGTCCGCAAATTTGAATGCCAATTCTGTTCGGGAAACGACAGAAGGGGTGGGTTGGCCCTGGCTCCTACTCCTCGTCAAAATACAGGGAATACAAACACTGTCCAAACTCCTCAAAACCAAGGAACCAGTTTCTCGAGTCTGGATGCCCAAGCTTCCACAAGCCAAACATCTCACCCTCCACCGAAAGACAAAAGACCACAGAACGGCAAATACCAACCGAAGAGAGGACAACGTTAGTTGAGCACGAGCACCGTAATTCTTCTGTAGTTTCTTCGTGTAATCCCTTGTCTTCGTTTGTTGATTTAGATATAAACTCATTGTTGGTTCGAAAAAACAAGGATAATCGTCCATATCTTGAAATCTCTATCTTAGGACATTCTTGTTTAGCTTTACTGGACACAGGTTCCAATATCTCTATTTTAGGTTCTCTCGGTATGGAATTTCTCCAGAATTCCAATGTAAATATAGGAATAGATCAAAGTTTGCAAGTGACTACAGCTGATGGTCAAGTTCAACCAATTTTAGGTCAATTCACTACTGAGATTTGTGTTAGTTTTTGTAAAAGAATGGTTACATTCTTTGTCATTCCGTCAGTTAAGAATTCAGTCATCCTAGGTATGGATTTTCTGAAAACTTTTAATAGTGAGTTAAATTTTCCTGAATTTTCCTTATCTGTTTCTTCATTTAATATCTCTTGTGTCAATGCGGTTAAAGACATGAGTCGACTTAATGCTCATGAATTAGAAAAGTTAAATAATGTCATCAAATCATTCTCTTCTATATCTTCGAAAAATAAGTTGGGTAGAACTCATCTCATCGAACATCACATTGATGTGGGTTCGTCCAAGCCCTTCCGGCAATATCAATATCCTTTGCCTCAAGCCTGGCATGAAAGCCTAGTAAAGGAGGTAGATGAAATGCTTAAGTTAGGTATTATTGAGCCCAGTACTTCTTCTTTTTGTAGTCCTTTGTGGCTGACAAAAAAGAAGGATGGGACTTTTCGTGTCTGTTTTGACGGACGTAAACTTAACAGTATAACTATGAACAGAGATGCGTATCCTATACTCGTATAGATATCATCCTGAGTAAGTTACAGAATGCTAAATTCATTTCATCTATTGACTTGAAGAAGGCGTTTTTACAGATTCCTCTCAGCGAAGAGAGTAAAAAGCTCACTGCCTTTGCGGTCAATGGAAAAGGATTGTACCAATTCACTACAATGCCTTTTGGTCTTGTGTCTGCTCCACAGACTATGTGTCGGTTAATGGATTTGGTAATTGGCCCTGCTTTAGATCCATTTTGCCAATACTATCTTGATGACATTCTGGTCATTACTCCCGATTTCGAAACTCATATCTCTGTATTGCAGCAGTTGTTTCAGCGTTTAAAAGACGCAAATTTGACTATTAACTTAGATAAAAGTAGCTTTTGTCGTGAGTCTATTAAGTTTTTAGGTTATGTTGTAGATTCTCAGGGTCTTCGTACTGATCTGATAAGGTATCAGTTATTCGTGATTTTCCTGTGCCTAAAAATACCACTCAGGTCCGTCGATTGTTAGGAATGGTGGGTTATTATAAGAAGTTTGTTAAATCTTATTCTACCTTGTTGTCTCCTATCACAGATTTACTTCAAAATCGGAAAAAGGGACAAAATATTGTGTGGACTCCTGAGGCTAATGAAGCTTTCATTAAAATCAAGGAGGCTCTCACAAATTCTCCTGTTATGGTAGCCCCAGATTTTACTAAGCCTTTTTATCTGATGACAGATTGTTCAAACACAGCATCTGGTGGGGTACTCTATCAAATTATTGATGGAGAAGAACACCCTATAGCCTACACCAGCAAGAAATTAAATAAAGCCAGAAAAATTATACTACAACTGAAAAAGAGTTGTTAGCTATAATTACGGGTATTGAACATTTTAGATATTTTCTTGAAGGTCGTTCGTTTACGGTCATAACTGACCATAGTAGTTTGGTGTGGTTACAAAGTATGAAGAACCCATCTCCTCGTTTGGCTAGGTGGATTTTAAAATTGGCACAATACGATTATAAAATTGTTCATCGTAAAGCTTCAGGTGTAGTAGTCGCTGATGCACTCTCTAGAACTTTCGATATTAATTTGTTAGACTTATCTTCCTTACAACCAGATGACTGGTATCGAAAAATGTTGTATGATGTACAGAATGTACCAGGTAAATTTCCTGATTTTAAAGTTGAACATGGTGTTTTGTATAAACATGTCTTAAGTTCCATGGATGCCCTTACTGGAATGTCGGATTGGAAGATAGTCGTTCCAACTCCTAATAGAGCAGAGGTTTTGGCCACTTTTCATGACCATCCTACTGCAGCTCATTTTGGTTTTTACAAAACTCTCCGTCGTATATCGGAACTCTATTACTGGCCGAAGATGCGTCAAACTGTACGTAGCTATATCGCTAAATGCAAAATCTGTGCTACATGCAAACCGACAAATCTTCCCCAACCAGGTTTAATGGGTAGTTATCGACGGATTGATTTTCCATTTCAACTGATATCTTTAGATCTCATTGGTCCGTACCCTAGGTCCTATAAAGGTTCCCAATATGCTTTAGTAGTTGTTGATTATTTTACTAAATTTCCTTTGGTCCATACCATGTCGAAGGCAACTACTTCTTCTATTATTAAATACCTCGAGAATGAGGTTTTCTTAATTTATGGTGTTCCCCAGATCGTGTCTTGCGATAATGGACCTCAGTTCACAGCTAAGGCTTTTCGCGATCTCATGGCTAAATACAATGTCCAAAAGATCTGGTACAATGCGAACTATCATCCACAAGTCAACCATACCGAAAGAGTGAACAAATCAATCGTGACCGCTTTACGATCTTATTCTTTTCCTGATCAGAGAGCTTGGGATACTCATATCCACTCTATAGTACAAGCGATCAGGACTTCTTCTCACGAAATAACCAAATGTCCTCCATCTTATTTGATGTTTGGTCGTCATGTCCCTCTTTCTGGTGATTATTTTGGTAAGATTTCAGAGAATGCCAATAACTTTCCCACTATATCAGATAAATTACACCGTTTAGAAGATATTCAGCATCTTCCTGATATTTATGTGGATGTTCGCAAACGGTTGAAAGCATCTTATGCTAGAAATAAATGCCAGTATGACCTGAGAAAGCGAGCCTTATCTTTCAGAGTTGGAGATTCTGTTTTAAAGAGGAACTTTGTCAAATCTGATAAAGTGAACTTTCAATCGGCCAAGTTATGTCAAAAGTACATACCTTGCACAGTTATTAAGGTGATTTCTCCTTTAATTTACGAGCTGAAGGAAACTTCTACTGGTAGGAAACTAGGAAGGTTTCATGTCAAAGACTTACTGGAGGATAAGACAGTAGGTCCACATAACTTGTCAGATAATTTGGATTCTTCATCTTCAGATGAAGATTAACTGGTCCCTTATCACCTCTGTACCAGTTTGGTTTAAGATCTGATTATCTATTTTGTTTACCTGGCAAAAAACCCATAAGATGTTTTGCTATTTTGCCTTCTTTTTTTTTATCTTATCTTAATGTTGGTTATTATCTTAGTTTATGGACTTGTTAATTTTGTTGTTTGTTTTCTCTTAAAAGTCCAACTGCATATCATAGGAGTACAGGATGGATATATGGGAATTTCCCCATCTTGATTTCTGAGTTAAATAGATATTTACAGGGATAATTCGGAAAACATTCCAAAGATTTTCTTTAATAGTGTTGTATGGTTTTGTGGATCCGGACCATAAAGCTTATGCATTCATATTCACTTACTGTGTCGGTGTTTTAGCGTGGGTTCAGGATTGATCACCCTGGATGTGTGCCCTCACTTGGCTCAGAAATATATCAATACATATTAGTTGTTCCTTGAGTGTCTCTTAGGTTGAAATTAGAATGTGTCATTTAGAATTGGATCGTTCTGATATTCAGCAGTAAGTAAGTCTGTTTAACTTGGAGGTAATCTACTATGATATTATCTTTCAAAGTATTTGAGTTTTAACATATCTTATTGTATACAGTTTGTTTACCTGTCTCCCTACTAGTCATATGGATTGATAGATGGGAGTTATCTTTATCTGTACCTAAAGTGAGTTTATCTTTACCTTGATGGATTTATCTCATACCTGTAATGGAGTTTATTTCGCATCTTTACCTTGAGTTTATCTTGTACCTTGACTGAGTTTATCTCGTACCTTTACCTTGAGTGTATCTTTATCTTTACCTTAATTGAGTTTATCTCGTACCTTTACCTGAAGTTAATTATCTTTACCTTTACCTGGATAAGTTTCTTTCTTATCTATATCTTATGAATATATACCTTATCTTTATCTTGATTATAGAGTCCTAAAAATCTGTCCTTTACTGTTCTTGTCGTGAGTATAGAATTGGAACACGTCAATAGTACAGTTTAGGTATTACAGTTAGGATCTCTTTTATCTTTCCTTCTACCAAGTGTATAGCTGGTAGAAGTGAGTTTTGTGCATATCCTCTACCATGAGTAGATCTGGACGTGCAATTATCTTTTACCTTTTGTGCATATCCTTTACTATGAGTTGGGATTGCATTTATCTTACTTACCTTTTTTTAGCATACCCTATACCATGAGTATAGTGGGCTTGCTAGTATCTAGGCTTGTGCCTTTACCGATTGTGTGTTTTCCTACCGCTGCTAAATCAAGTAGGTGTATTGAATTATCTTTTACCTTGTTGTTGATATCCCAAACCATATATATCTGTTTAGGTTTGTAGTTTCAACTAGTCCGAGTAATTAGGCCCTCATTGAACTCTATAGTGACGAATAGAATCTGGTCGCTCTAGTGTCAACGCTGGGTAAAGTTCATAGGACTTTGTTTGAATTTCGTTGTTATGAATGGTTCTTGGAGATATTGTGTTAGGGGTTGTTAATACACATCTATAATGTAGTTTTAACGATGGTTGTTTTTACCAATACTTGAGAATGTAGATAAGTAGTGTTAAAAGTTAGCTTGATTTGTAAGGTTATAGAATTAAACTTAAAATGTATACCTTTTTATTTTTTTTTATCTTTGGTTTATACTAAATTAACATACATTATCTCATTAAAAAAAAAATGTATGACTTCGTCTCATATTCTTCGTTCCATATTTTTATTTCGTCTTTGATTTTGTTCCAATTCCTGAGCAAATGGTTGACTGGTGAGGAAAATGTTCAATTTTAACGTATCAACGTTCATTGTCGACCCAGCGTTAGATCGTTCTGCCACAAAAAAAAAAAAAAAGTTCCTTTTTTTTTTTTTGCTGGAGATGAGGGAGAATGTAGCGTTTACGCTACTGACTAGTCCAATTTAAACCCCTCAAGAAATTTTTATTACCCGCCTACGATCGATTTTTAAATGGACATTTTTCCCACACGCGTAGTAGTCGCTTAAAAAGTAAGATTGGTCGAGTTTGTACGAAAACGATCAGTTTTGGTCAGAACTCGATAGCAGCCACGTCAAACCGGTGAAATTTTTCACCTTTAAAGTGACGGAATTGGAGCAGAAAAATAATTTGGGAAAATATATAATTCATTTATAATAATAATAATTAATTTTTTAAAAATCAATATTCATTTATGAGTTCCATATAAAAAGGAAGAGTTGGCGTGCTGCGAGCTCCATGTAAGTAAATCATTTTATACGTATTATCTCTTTATCATATAATCAAATTTATCATTGTATTTAGTATTTCTTTAGAGATTTATTTTTGAGTTCCGAAATAATTTAAATATAAAATTTCCTTGATTTACTTACAAAGAACATAAGGTCATTTTTTTTATATAGTCAAACTAAAGTCCGATCTAGTCCATATCTTATCATTAAGTTTTTTTGGTTCTTTTTTTTACCTAATTTTTTTTGGTGGAATATAAAAAGGTTCTACAAAATGTGGGACAGCCTTCTGTATTCTGCGCATGTTCTTTTCATGGCGCAAGCTTGCCATGCTACGAAAGTAACTTCATAAATTTGACATGATGTTGACTTAACCTAATACCAAATGTTTTGATGTTTTGTTTTGGTGCAGTCAATCCATGTTGCTACACCTATTAAATTACATATTTATTAAATTAAATAATCATTTTAGATTCCGTCACGTGAAATATTATTTTCACTTTACTTGAGGATATTCTCTTGAGAATATTCCCTCAAGGATACTAGTAACAGAATCCTTAAACTAGTTAGCAACTTTATGTAACCGTGGATTTTGCTGTCACCCAGAGACCAGTGACTGGTTGTGGCTTTTGTGACCAGGATTCATCTTTACAGCCACAAACTGATGTAGCCGTGCCAAGAGGAGTTTTTCCTATGGACTTATAGTGCTGTAAAGATAAGTCGTTTAACTATTTGACCTTTTGTATTACGTATTACTTTATATTTACTGTTAACTGATCATATGCATATGATAAGGTGAATACCTTTATGATAATTTTTTTTTTGATAATTTAATTATAAAATATTCTAGAGGAAAAAGGGGACACTTCATGTGTTATTAGGTTTTAACTAGGATTTAGAGAGTCTGACCAAACTCACTTTTTTTTGGATATAATATTTTTGTTAATATAATACAATTTGATATTAAGAGGGACATAAATTTAATGTGGTTTGTTTTTAAATATTATATAATGAGTATGGAACAACTCATTTTTTGGATGTAATATATATATTTAATATAATTGTAATAGAGATTTATCAAGTTTGATATCTTTACAATATTGTCATTAGTACCTCATTTTAGTAGAACTAATTTAAATTTAAATGACTACCTTTTTGTTTTAAGACTTTGGCTACCCTACGGACTATTCTTGTTGTATACTAATATTTCATATTTTATTTGGCCAGTGGTAGTGACTATTCATTTGTTGAGGGGCTATTAGGTCCTATTGTATCTGTACACCATCCACTACCACTGTTATTTGGCTTTGCATTATATGTAAATTGTTTATACACATATACTTATATACATTTGTTTATAAATATATTTATTGTTGCTATTTTGAGTTTTTATTTCAGTTCTACTACCAGTATATAACAGCTCAAAACAAGATTAATATTTAGTTTTTTTTGTATTTCAGAGTATTACCTCCAGATTCATTTGTTACTTCAAAATCTCAACTATCGTTGAGTTGGCGCCCTTCTTTTCTCTTCTTATTGTTCTCTTTCTATAAATTTATTCACAGTGACCTTCTTTAGTTGTATCACGTTTGATATTACCAGGTCTCATTTCTTTCTTGTCTCATTAGCTCATTATCTCTTGTTATTGGTATTTAAATCTTCAAAGCCACAATCCAGTACATTGAAGCTAGCCCGAACACTCACTTGAGATTTAGTGTCTCTTTGGCCATTTAAATTTTGTTCCTCTGAGCTTAGCCCTATTTTTAGTTTTTTTTTCTCCATCACTTCTCGTTCAGTTCTTCTGAACTTTGTCAATGCAATTATTTCATTCGTTTCAATTTCATCAGAATTAAGTTCATAATTACGATCTATAATTGAATCATCGCTAAATTCATGTTCATCTTCTTCGTCGGACATATTATTTAGTATTTGTTCAAGTTCATACTGTGATAAAATCGTTTATTTCGTGAACTCATTGTGTAACAGCGTGTAACAACGGTAACAGTAAATACTGAACTATTTGAGCGATTCAACATGTATCGACAAGTACTCAAGCTACACTTCACTTAGGTTAGGTACACGGTACACTAATCTCTGCGTGGCCGTGGCGTACCAAAGCCAAAACTCTCTCCCTACTACCGTCTACTACCTGCGAAGATGGACCGGCGTGGCGTGAAGTGACTTTCAAACTCTTTCTACGCCGCGTCGGGCCCATCGGACCGGCAGTCAAATATTGACATTTTTTTCGTTATTAATTACTTTAGAAAAAAATTACAACAATGGCGTTAAATATTTAACAGTAATAATTGTCAAAGTTCGGTTGGCCTACAGGACTAATTTAAAAATATAGCTTGGCAGTTAACTTGTTAATATACCAAAAACACCATCAGTGGTTGGTAAATTAAAGGATGAGTTTAAAGGTAAACCAATTACAAATTTTTGTGGTACTGGTGCCAAAGCTTATTGTGTGACATTAAGTAACAATGATACCCTTAAAAAGGCTAAGGGGATTTCCAAAAACGTTATAAATAAATCTTTAACATTTACGGATTATAAACAAGTAGTTGATAATACTAATGCGAAAATTTATCGTAAAATGTATACATTTAAGTCACATTTACATGAAATGTATACTGAATTAAAAAATAAGGTTGCTTTAACTTCCCACGATGATAAGAGATATGTTATACCCGGAACTATTAATACATTAGCGTGGGGTCATTACAAAATAGATACGTTTATACCTAACCAACAACAACAAAATCTCGATTATTTAATCCAACAAGCTAAACTACTTCTACCAGAAGCAAAAAATGATGGTGGGGATGAATTTTATGTAGACAGTTTTGAAATGAATTTTTTATCGTAGTGGGGGAGTTTATTGGTGGGGTGTTTGTTTAATAACACGTTGTAGAGCTAATTCCTACAGTTCTTCATCAGCTTTACTGCTAGTATTTACAATGTGGATGTGTTACGTTACCGAAATTGAAGTTACGGATTTAAAAAGTGGTGTTCAAAACTTACACCAACTTTTTTCAAATCTGGAGTTTGATGCTTCTCATTTGTAATGTCGTCTGTCACCATAAACTGCCATTTATGGTGCAGTGCGTCCATCATCTTATTCTCCAGAATTTTGTACAGAATTAGCTAAAAAATATGAAAAAGGTGCTGAAATCTGTGACTTGTATCTTAAAAACCAAATATGTTTATATGGATTTGTATCGTTACTAAAAGTTGTAAAGTTGGATGGTTATTTAATTCGAATAAAAGACTATCTTCCATCTGTTTTATACGAAAATGAAGAAAATAACGAAGATGATACTTCCAGTAATGAAGTTATTGATAAAGACATTGATGGTGTGGTTGAAGATGGTTCAAGTAAATCACAAACTTAATAATCTTATATTTTACTTTATTGTATTAACTTTATTGTATTAACGGTATAATGTATTTAATAAAAGCATTTCTGTACTAATAATAATTGTTTTATTCGCGTATTTAGCATTTATTAATATGGTGTGAGTGTAAAATGTATCTTGTTTCCACCACATATTCTATATAATGAATTTTTCCAAAAAAGCTACCGTGTTTGGAACACTATTTTACTTCACTATTAACCTACTTCTTGTTTTTTCTTATTTTACTATATAAAAATAAAGTTTACTTTTGCTAATTCTTGTTTTTACATACCTGACCTGTTTGACTTTCACTAATAATGTATATTTTTATCCTTTGTGTGTAACGTTCATTAACCCCTTGACCATTAACCTTGACCGTTAACCTTGACCGTTCATTGACCCTTTGACCGGTTATTTACCCCCTGACCGTTCATTGATCCCCTAACCGGTCTTTGACCCCCTAACCGGTCTTTGACCCCTTTACCGGTCGTTGCCCCCTTGACCTTGACCGGTCGTTGACCTCGTCAGTGGTGGGGGGTATGAGGTGTGGTGGGGGGTATGAGGTGTGGTGGGGGGTATACAAAATGGTGGGGGTATACGGACGGTGGGGCTAGAACTCTCACCCCTTACGTCACACATTGGAGGGGGGGTATAATAATGGTGGGGGGGTCGGTGGTGGGGGGTATACGAACGGTGCGGCTAGAACTCTCATTTGCCCTCTACTCATATATTTGACTGCATATGTATAACCACCATCTGTACAAAGCTTGAATAGTTTTAGACCATATTTAAGTTTTTATCGGGAATATATTGCTGGAAGCCAAGTCGTCCACAAAACTGGACCATCGTTTCGTTGATACAAAGGTTTTCTTTGGTAACGCGTAGCTTTTGAAAATTAATGTTCATTATCTCTACTTGCGGATTTATTTTGTACAATCTATCCGAAACGTCATGATTTTCGTTATCACCAACATGGAGAAAGTATAAAATACATTCAAATTTATGTCTGCTCATACCACCTTGTCTCGCAATCTCCTTCTGTTTACTTCAGTAATCACGTAAAGACCGCTTTTTATCAAGACGCATCCAAAATTACTATTATTTTTTGTTCTTTGAATTTATTAGTTTCAGTAACAATCAAATTCAAAACGTTTTCATCTACAAGCATCAAATAAAAACCAATTGGTTCTGTAAGAGTAGGCGTAATAGCATGATAGACATTACTTGAAAATCCAATACATTGCGTGTACAATCTAAACTACTTCCAGAACTACTATCATCAGACCCACCGAAACTCCAATTCACTGGGTTGTGATAACACAAATTTACTGATAACTTACTGAAAAACATCAAAAAAATATCAGAAAGCAGTACAGACAATAGACATATTTTTATAACCTAGAATTCGATTACCGCGCGAAAAAATTTGACCTAGAAACTTAATTAGACTGTGGGAAAGTATGAGTGTGTACCATATTTGTGACACACATGGTCGTTTAAAGTGTTAAAAATAATATTAAGCCGTCCTTTTCAACTGCCTGGGATTCTGCTGTTTTTGTCCTGCAATATCTTCGGTACTATCAATGTTTTTTTTTTCAAGAAGCCAATAGCCAACTGTCCTTTTTGGTATGCTTAAAGCATTGCAGAACATTGTTTTGCATACTTTGTATTTGCTACTTTGTTAAGTATGAGTATGAATACACTTCTTGCTGTCGGTTTCTAGTTCTTTTAGTTGAGCATTTATTAATCAATGTAGTAACGTAAATTTGTTTATCGGACCAGGACAGCTTCCAGAAATGATCAAAAAGTTGAGTTCTGTCATCATCTGTCAAATCCTTGTACTTTAGGCCAGTTTTTCAGTCACATTTACACCTACCCTTCCCCACACTGTTCATTTTTTTAACGATCTTATAATCGAATTTTCCTTCCTTTCCTTCATTTTTCCGTTTTCCTGGATACGGTTGTCCTGATTGCCTTTTTTAAACTTCTCAGAGTTCTTTTTCCATTTATTTTGATATACTTGACGTTTCTTTCTTCTGCTTCTGCTTTCAATTATTACTTCATTTCCTTGAATTTCACCTCCATCAGTTCTAGGCACAAGGACGTTACTTTCTTCATTAATTTTCTTCAGAGTCGGAAGAATTTGGTTCTTCTTCATGTAGAATATCATAGGTCGGGTCGTCATCACCATTCGGTATTTGTCCTTCAAAATTGTCACCACCCTAAACCCCTTAACGCCCGAATTCATAAAAAATAAACAAAAAAAAAATTAAAACTCACTGATGTTATTAAAAATGTCCAAATCAAGAAGTTGTAGTAATGAAACATTAAAAAAATGTTATTTCGATATTTTAGGGGGAGTGATGCAAATTCGATACTATCGTCATTAACACGTAAAGTGCCAAGCGAGACCAACGTGGTCGCGCTCACTTTCTTGTACTTCGGCTACGCGAGACCATCATGGTCTCGCTAGGCCGACTATTCATTTTTGCCTCACGAGACCACACTGGTGCTTCATATATCTACTGTGCTTATGGAAACGAAAAGTAGTGGGCCTGAAATGTTCGAAAGTGCATTGGGCCCATGTCGAAGCAGCACCAATGCGGTCTCGCATGGCTGTAAAATCTTCTTTTGGTTTGAATAAAAAATTAACTAAAATTTTACATCTTTTAATTTTATTTGAATGCGATCGTATAATAGAATTAACATAAAAAAATTCTTACATAACAGGTAACTAATAATAATGGTTATACATACTACAGCACTTTATAAAAAATTAATTAATTTTGGCAATTGTAAGGAAATAACCAATTTACATAAAAAGGTAAAAAATATTATTTGGTAACCTTATGTTTATCAAAAAAGCAATCTAAACAAAAATGCTTAGATCAGGCTGAGCACTTTAGGTCTGATTGGGGTGTTCTGTTGTTTGCTTCTTTTCTTCCAGATTCGTTATATATTTTATGAAAACATACATTACATCTACGTCTTCCGGATCTACCTAGTTTTTCTAACCTGTGTTCTCTGGCTGGCTGGTCAATGTCTTCAATGTTTATGTTTACATTTTCCTCCTTGATGCCGAGTAAACTCGTAATAAGTGATATTCTGAAATCAGTAATAGTCATCTTTTCGGTAGCAATTTTCTGATGCATTATATAAGCGTTTACAAGAGCTGTACCAGTTATTAGTTCAATAAAAAGTTTGCGGTACCATTTAAAACTTTTACGTAGTGAACTGTTATAGCTTTTGCTTTGGTCTGATAGATCGATGAATGACTTATATTTATTATACTCCATAACATTTTTTGGTTTTTGAATTTCCTGGCCCCTTTTGTTTATTGTAATCATTTCGTCGGTATATTTTGTACTTAGTAAAAGTACATCTCTTTTATCTTTCCACTTTTGAACAATTATTCCTGTGTTACTTTCTTCAGCTACACTTTCGCCCCTTTTAAGTTTTTTTTCCATCACGTTCTTGGTATTTAAATTCCTGTTGGAGCGTAAAGTACCAATTAAATTGGTATGCCGATCTAGCAAATTTTGAGCTAACGTGACAGATGTATAATAATTGTCGGTACAAAGAGTACGACTACAGTCCAGCAAATTGTTTGTTAACTTCATAACTATTTTGGAAGGTACACTTTGTTCTTTATCAAACTCTTTTCCGCAATAAACACTAAAATCATAGGTGTATCCACCTTCTAGGCAAAGCTTGAAAATTTTAATACCAAATTTGTGCCTTTTGTTACTTATATATTGTTTAAAATTTAAGCGACCCCTAAACGGAGCTTGTGTTTCGTCAATACATAGGTATTCACCAGGAACGACATATTTTTGAAAAGATTCCTGTAATTTTGTAATCACTGGTGTTATTTTTTGGAGTCTATCATCGGAATTTACAGAATTATCGCTAAAGTGTAGCATCTTTTGCAATATTTGAAATCGATTGCGAGATAGAATTTTACGAATATAATTCTGAAATAAATCATTGTTGGACCAGTACATTGGGATATTAGAATACTAGCATAGACCCATCCATAATATAACACCAATAAATTTACGAATTTCTTCCGGAGAAGTATCATGCCAACGTGTAATACGCGAGTTTGGATGAATATTTGTTTCAACTTGTTGTTGAGCATATCTGTTAGTTTCTGTAACCTAAAATAGAAAAGATACGTTTTATAAAATAGATTAACTTACTTCTATAATATTACCATCATATTTACTAGATCGTCGTTCAAGAATAAGCAGTAAAACTTATATGGTCCTTTGTTATAATAGTTCTCGTATAATTCAGACAGAAATCCATATTCTTGCAAAGTAAACGAAATAGCTCTTAAATTTTGCCCTGTTACTGGATTCCAAGTAATCGTAGGTAAGTTTGATTGTTCACTTTCTGTTTCATTTGATTCCACTACACTAAACAATTTAATTACTTCCTCTATTGTTTTGTCTACAGAACAATTACTAACTGAAGATGAAGTAGAAGGTGCATTATTAACTGTTGTTTCTCTCCTTTTTTTAATTACAGGTACAATCACAATCACTGAATCACTCGAATCAGATAAATCTGGTATATAATTATCTGAACATTCACTAGAAAAATTAACTTCTTCATCTGACATAATTTCTTGCCAAAGTTCTTCTAATCTTTTGTGTTCCTTTTCGTAACTATCCATAACGAGAACGCGGTAGATGTTATTCGTAAGACTAACAAAACGCAACTACAGATAAATAAACTTCTATCGGTACTCGGCAGTTCGCAGACAACGTCATAAAACCTGTCTGCGCTTGTATAAAGTGCTGACGCAATGCGGTGCCACATTGGTCTCGCTGGGCAAAAATGTGAAATTTAGAATTTCTGGCCTTGCGGGACCTACGTGGCCTCGCACTTTTAATATTCGCTCTATTGAGCTAAACATTTTTTTGAATGCAAAATAATTATTTATATTTCAGAAAACGAGTATTACAACAAAAATCCGAAAAAAAAGAAGTGGGCCAGTCGTGTCCTATTTTTACATTCTATTGTGGCACTTTAGTTGTTAAAGGTTTAAATTTATTTATCAAAATACATACTATTTTTTAATCAATTAATTAATGTGCTATTTATTATTCTGAACTCTGCTCATTATTCTGTATGAAATTGTTTAAACAAATTTCAATGTTTTTTTAAATATATATTCACATTGCAGTTAGTTTCTTACATCTTTGTCTTGCATCTTTGATGATAGGCCAATGAGAAACTCCATCTGTTCTAATATTTTGCGAAGGAAGTAGTGAAGTTGGATACCTCTTCTTTTTTTCATAATCGTTTTGTAATGATCTAGTACATGGTCGACCCCTTTTGCGAATACCTACATCTTTTCCCTCCCAACACAACGATTCTGCTATTTTCGTGCGGAATTTGAGTAGATCCATTGTTGCTTCTTTCCCACTCTCAAAGATTTACAATCCCGACGGTATAGAAGCCAAGCATTGACAATAGCAAGGTATATAAAGTGGAAAATTAATCGATGGTACCACTTTCTAGACCGAATATGTATTCGGTAGTAAGCAATTAGACTATCCAATGTGTCTACTCCTCCCATAAAAGAATTATAAACTGGCACCATTTTTGGGTTGCAAATTTCAGTATAAGCTTTTGTTTTTCGGTCCCATCTTTTAAGGTGGATGTAGGCTGAGCATGGGAGAAAGTGCTGGCTAATGTAAGCCCCTATTATCAAACCACTTTAGAGCTCGTATATTAGTATTTTCTATTACTATTTAGTAGTAATAAGTAGTAGTGTTGCGAAAACGCAACACTGATAATTGGGCAGTTGTACCAACTAGCACAGATAAAATAATAGCACTTACGTGATATATATATATATATATATATATATATATATATATATATATATATATATATATATATATATATATATAGTATATATATTATTCTCTTCAATGATTTAACAATTGGTTGCTATTAAAAACCAAATATTTATCCACTGGTAAATGCTTCTTTACAATAGCCATTAAATCAAACTTCATCATAGACCTTGAATAATTGATATTTCTGTTGGTCAACCATTCTATTAAAGAATATTTGGTCCAACTTGCTTTTGGAATTTTTTCAAGTAAAGTTAAATGGTACGATGTATTGTCCATTATAATCAATGAAGGTTTTTCTAATTTTGGTAAAAGCTAAGTTTAACTAGTTCGTGCTAGTCCCCAGATTTACTTCCACTTTTGAAAATGAGTTCACAATTATTAATAAACCCATTTTAAGAACCTGCATGACGGACAATTTATCGTACACCTTCTTCACTCTTCTTTCGGACTGCATAACTACTGCCATCTTGCCAGCTCTTCCGGAGTCCTTCTTTACTAAATATCTACGTCTCATCCAGGAAAACTGGTTTAAAGGGGTATCCATCCATTTCATTCTGTTTGTACGCTTTTAAGAACTAAAGTCTCTTTAATGTAACATGTGCTTACTCCATTAAATATTTCCTCTTTGAAATATTACAATTCGCCCATCCGAATTTTAATACTTTTAAAACTCGCTGAAGTGCAGAAATAGAAATTTTAACCTCATCTACTTTCCCGAGCTTTTGTTTTAGTGTATAGAGAGTTACATGCTTACCTAAAACGAACAAAAAAATTGATAAGACACTATAGTGATTCTTCTAGAAACAATATTTGGAATGTAAAGAAACATATCAATTGCACCATTTGGAATGTATCTATTTAAATGGTATATGCAACAAACAATACTCCGTTCATAAATCGTAGTAAGCATATTAGAATAATTAAAAGTGTAAGCGTTATTAAAATATATCTATATATTTTCCTAAAATGTATGATGTAAATGGATAAACTTCAGCACAAAGGCAAAGAGGACTCTTAAATCTTTATTACTATATTGTAAGTAAGTACCCATTTACCATAGAAGTTTGGTACTTATATCAGTAGTATTCTTTTTATAATCACTTTTCACTTCTATATATTTTATATCGTCGGCTTACTGCCAAAACCCGACAAGTGTCAAATTAGTTATTTTAAGATAATCGCATTTAAAGGTTTTAGAAAACGATATAGACATATAATATAACATTAGAAGTTTTTTCATTATTTTTTATTTTTTCAAAATGTAACTAAGAATCACATAATAATACTTAAAATCAATACATTATTACGGTTTTAATTAAAAAACTTGATTAAATAATTACAGTTTTAGCAAATTGTGGGTTGTTGGGTTTTGCTAGTACCAAAATCGGGAATTGAATAAGTTGTCCAACGAAATAATTAGCTTTAACTCTGTTACTTGTTGATAAAAAAATATTAATCTTCATCATCTGAACTGTCTTGTACATCTGGTTCCGGGGTTGGTTCTGGTATGCCAGGTAATGTTGATAATCCCTGAAACCAACCGTGATACTCTTCCGGTATGGTAAAGTTCTTGCATAGTTTGAGAAGATCTTTCTTTTTCGTCACGCTTATAGGAAGTGGTTGTTGATAAATTTTTTTTAAAACCTTGGGCAGTGTTGGTGACGCCTTAATATTTGTGTTGTTATTTTAGGTTTACTTGCAGAGCATGATGTTTTTGGATTACTCTCTTTTATTGCTCCTTCAAAAACATTAATGTATTCAAAATTATCAGAAAGGTCATAATTGTAATAAATACGACCAAAGTGGCTTTTCACAAATTTTAAACATTAGATTTTTTAGCCATTTCACTTGTTTTCCGTTTTGGGCAATATTTATGTTACTAACAAGTTTTTCCGCAAGATGGTTGAACACTGGTCTTTTTTTGGCTTAAAAAAAGACAAGTTTTACTCTCTGCAAAATATTCTTTTGTATGTTATTTCAGAAACCGGTATCCACTGTTTTCCTTGCCTAGGGCTAAATATAAGCTATACATTTTTGCAATATTTAGATTTCTATCTAAGTACTGACGTTTCGTATTCTTTCTGCTATAATGTGACCCCATTGACGGAAATGACTCGATATGGGATTTAACTTGTTGAATTAATTCCGGCCTGGTTTTATTAATAGGCGTATGTCTTCCGCGTTTGTCATCATCTGAGAAAGTTCCTATACAACCATTATTAATCACAGCATGCGTAACTACATCCATTGATATACTTAACGTTTTGCAGAAAAAATTTCTGCATACTCGAATTTTCTCATTTCCATTTTCAAAGAAATGTTTTGCATTAGATATTTCTTTATGTTGTGTTTTCTTGACTAATAGGCGCCTTTTTGGAGTAAAAATCTGTATATTTGACAAAATAAAACCTTTTTTTTCGTTTAAAATCCATTTTCCAATAATTAGCGCAAATTACCTGTCGTAGTTCCATTGCAAAATTTTCCGTACATTTATAGATACATTTGTCACAATTAATTGGTTTAGGACTTTTGCCATCACGTAAAACATTTTTAGTAATATAGGGCAAACACTCTGAACGACGTGTTTCAGCGACATTTCTTTTTCATTCATTGGGATTACTTGCTTTCCATCTTCTTAAACTGTTTACTATGTCATCCTAAATTTGGGAATTGATTTTTATACTTAAATGCTATGTAACCAGCAATATATATCAACTCATCTGTTTCGGTTTCTTTTGTTATATTAGCTATTTGTAACACGTCTGAACTACTGTTACTTTGACTTTGCAGATCCGTGAACACAGTATATTCACTTGAAGGTACTTCAGGGGGCAATATATTTATATTTGCTTGTTGAAAAGCTTTTGCAACGATATATTCTTTTTTTTCTTAATTACCATAATGAGAAACGTTAGTATTACCATTCGCACTCTGTAAAGGGTATTTAGAGGTGACGGATGCTCATGTAACCCACTCCTTGTTCTTAACTAAAAATACAAAATTAAACATATGCTTAAAATAGGTAACAAATTATTTCTTACCTGTGAGAAAAAGTTTTAAAGACAATCTTGGTTTAATCTGTGTGTTAATAAATAAGAAGTTTTGTATTCCTCTTTCAAGTCAGTAAATAATGACTGAATAGATTTGGAGTATATTATAATGCCCCTTTGGAAAATTTGTATGGATTTTTTTCCAATGCACACCATTTTAGCAACAGTACAAGCTACTAGAGCCAATAACCTATTTTGTTCTTTCACAATGTCTATTCCATAAGGTCGTTTACATGTAGTTGTAGTAGATGTAAAGGAATTCATTAAATCGAACAATAGATTATTAATAATCTATAAACTCCCCAAGTATTTGTGCTGCGATTTTTTTATCTCTAGCTGCATTTTGAAAATAATGTTTTAACGCTGTTGCAATTGTGTGAGATAGTAATTCTGCAGCAAGTACACCGTTTTGTCTCCGCATTTTTTTTAACTTTTAAATGATCTGAAGTCAGCTTATAAATAGAACGTATTTCTGTTGTGCAGCTTCAATTTCATCTTCAAGTTTAAATCCTGTGTCGATTAACCAGTTTCTTGTTAATTTTAGGAGATGGGAAGCATCTGTGACTGAATGTGTAAAATGTGTGATGTCAACTGAAATATTCAATTTTTTTCCAAAGTCCTTGATTGCCTCCCCCGCAATCAGATACGCATGCAACTACATTATATTTTACATTGTGCAACTCAGTAATTATGGTAGACAAAACATTGTCAGTCATACTTGAATCAAAGCCAATGTAGATTGGTGGCTTCCACTTATCAAATAGTCCTTTTGCCATCACTACTTATATGTACCTATGAGGGCCAACCACTTTATCCTCTTTTTGGTCATATTCATACTGTGCACGACTTTCATTTCATCATATGACAAGTCGGTTACTCTTTGTAGTTAGTAAAGTAAACTGAGGTATTTAAGAAACGATAAATAATAAAGCAATTAATAAATTGAAAGATAATTACCACGAACAAACTGTGATAATAAATGGGTTTTGTATTCTTGTGTACTCTGGTAACGTAACTCAAACATCCCGACCCCAGTCGGAAGAGGCAACTGTAGTAAGTCTACGAACCGTTGGTTAGGAAAGAACCGCATATGTATGTAAGCTCATTCTAACGCTACAATATAGTTCTGTTTAATCACGGAACTACCGCTTTTTCCGTCACATCCAACTTATTGCATTAGAAAGAAATCGAAAAACTGTGACGCACTGAAAAGTACCTCTGGGATATTCTTTAGATGTTGATGTTTGGGTATCAGTATTAGGCATATACTGATTTTTACTCAAGCCTGATATTCTACTGGATGGGGTTGATCTTGAAGACGAATAACCAAACAACTCATTTTCAGCCTCAGAGTCTCCGCCAATATCGGAATTCTCAGCTTGTTTATTTGTTATATCATCTATTAACCGATAATCTTCATCGCTTCTCATTTTGATCAAATTATAGGTTTCCATTTCTGAAACAAAACATAAAACATTACATTTCATGTCCAATCCATCAGGTAAAAAATTCAAAATACCTTTGCTGATAAGACTAATGTACATTTCTCCAAGAAATTAACGAACCACTTCAATAAATCAATTTTATTTGTAAACAGGCAAAGAATAAAAAGCAAAACTTCGCCAGATTTATTCTACATTTTATTATTAATTATAAGAATTTTTATAATCATCAGAAAATGTTGACGTACAGAAAAAAATAAAACGGAAAAGTCTAAAAAAATAATGATAAGAAAAGTAAACCAAAATATGAAAAAAGTCTTAATAACGAGTGTTTCCACCTCTACTACGTATAACAGCCTCATATCGTTGTCCCATACTTAAAATTAATTGCCGTATTTCATTTTGGTCTAGTTCTCTCCAAATCTGGATCAGCCTCTCTCCCACTCCCTGTACGTTGTTTGGTTGGATCGGTCTCGCTCTTAATCGCCTACCAAGGATATCCAGAGATTTTCAATCGGATTTAAATCGGACTATGTGCTGGCCATTCCCTAGTGTGCAGCGTGAGGTCTGGCATTATCTTGTATTAGTAAGAAATTTTCACCGATATAAGGAGCGAATGGTACTACATGTTGCTCCAGGATCTCCAATATGTACCTTTTATAACCACTAGGTCCGTACGTGCGGTCATAGAAATACCACCCCACACCATAACGGATCCTGTACCAAAAAATGTGGTGTGTGAGAAGTTACACTGAGCATATCGTTCGTTGGGTCGTCGCAACACACGAACAGGTCTGCCTTTATTGCACAAACAAAATCGCGATTCATCAGTAAATAACAGTCGCTCCCAGTCAACCTCTAACCAATTAATGTGTTCTCTGGCAAAATGTAGTCTCCCCTTCGATGCTCTGCAGTTAATAGAGGACCTCGGGTGGCAATCCTAGGTGTTAAGTTGTATTCCCTAAGTCGGTGGCGAACAGTTTCAGTACTAATGTGTATAGCATGCACTTCTCGAAGCTGAATTTGTAGACTTAGATGTGTTACAAAACGTTGTCGAAGAGCAGAAATTTTTAAAAAGTTCATTTATTTGAATAGGGGTAGTTACCCGGTTTCGTCCTTGCCCTGGTCTGCGAGTATGATCCCCTGTTTCGAGGAATCTTTCTAACGCCCGTGAGACGGATGTGTGGGACACGTTAAAGCGAAGACCAATTCTTCGGTAGCTCCAACCTTCTTCCGACAGTATCACTGCTTGGGCACATTGATCTCGGGTTAAATTACGTGATTGACGCTCCATAATAAACACAATTAACAATAATCAACAATTAAACAGTAGCCGAATAAAATTCGTGAACACTTGGAAATTAGTATATTTATAGAATTAATACATTTTTTGATTCTTTTTGTTTTGTTGCAAAAAAGACTATAGTGATAAAACACAGTCAATAAATATAGAGTGTATTAATAGCATATACAAGGGGCTCATCATTGGCTCGACAACCCTTTTTGGGTCTTGGTCTGTTCCAGGATTCTTCTCCGTTCTGATCTATTTCGTGCTTTCTTTCTCCAGTTTTTTTATTTTAAGGTTATTATATCATTTCCTATTTGTTCTAAGTACCTCAGCTTCGGTCTTCCCTTTTTCCGAAAAACGGAAAAAATAATTTGCGTGTTAAATACAACGAAAATATCGCCAAGTACAGATATCTAGAAATACAAATCAGGAGACAATGGAGAATGGAAAGTACCCAGACAGTATTTATTGTTCTATCTGCTACTGGTGTTATTCCCAAAAACCTCCTAGCGAACATAAAACAGCTGGGTCTAAATGAACTTTTTTATAAGACCATGCAGAAAGCTGTACTCGCGACGCGACGTCCAGATGTATACGAAAAATTTTGGGAGATACTCCAACGTACCAAGTCACCTAGGGCTCGATAACACGGAAAGAGTCCCACTAGAGCTCAGTCCTTTTGATACCGTAGGTATCTAGGATGAGTGAATTTTTCCCTTAGAGGGAGTGTGAGCCGTATGGCTAAATGTGGATTGTTGCCTTTACTTAACACCTTTGTAGTACCAAAAAATTTTTTTAAGGAAGTTACTAGCACATTGAAAAAAATAATTATTTTTATTGACACAAATACAAAAAATAATACTCTATCAAAGGCAAAGTAAAAAATCCTAAACTAATATTTTTATCGGATATTTATAGAGAATTGTCTAATGTGTTGAGATTGTTGAATTGTCTAATGTGTTTAATTGATGTAAAGATATTCCAAATCTTTTTTCTTTTTATGTGAAACTGGTAGTCTTGTCAAATACTTCTGGTTTAGTTCACGGTTTGTGCTTGTTCTTTTTCTTCCAGCCTTTCCCTTACAATTTACTTCTATTTTTTTAAAATGGTCTTGAGATAAACAATATTTATATTGTATTATAAATGGTTTGTCAAATCTCAACCATTTAATATTTAGCCAATTCACTTTTTCTTTTGTATTCATGGTTGTGTTAAAAATATAATCATTTATCAGGATTTGTAAATAAAAAAAATCATTAAATTTCATGTTTTCTACAATGTATTGTCTTGGTCTTATTCTAGAGGAAGAAACTAGCAGACCACCACTCGCAAGTTGAGTAATTTTTTTTATGGCACTTAGCTCGTTCAATCGTGGCATGCATTGGTCGGCCTCCAGATAGGAATGTCCCGACACCATGAACTTTAGGTCAACAATTTTTAGGTAGTTGATGTGACTTACTGCATATTACATTGCTACCGTAACATTTTTATTTGTGTTTTGGCCGCTACAGGTATCTGAAAATGATGCAACGCGGCAAAGTGTATCAGGTAAGCTTTTGAGCCATTTCAAAAGGCAAGTACCTATCTCGGCACTATCTTTATTTCCGTAGGTCTCATCCCAGATGAAACAATACCCATCCAACGTAGCGGCATCATAGATTGTGAAGTTATATACATTAAGTTTATGTCTATAATAAATTTGACTGTCTTCTGCATGTGGTATAGGTAAGATAGCCTGAAAATCAAAACTAATGGAGCGAAAATTTTTCCATGTTCGTTTTGCAGCCCTCTTTGATCTTCGGATTTCATAGTCATCGATTCTTGTTCTCTTTTTTTGCGTTTGTTATACTCTTCTGTTGGCGGTTCTTTGTTTGTGGCCTGATGGTATGCATTGCATTGTGAGCACTGATTCTCTTTTGGAACATGAAAAGTCAATGCTGGCTCAAACTCATGAAATATTTTTTGATACACGAAAAGTAAAACAGTCTGTTTCCACTATAACGGATCCTGTACCAAAAAATGTGGTGTGTGAGAAGTTACACTGAGCAAATTACAATGCAAAAATCGCTTGTATACAGCCTGTACATGACTGAAATGTTCAATTCTGGTGATAAGTACAGTTTCTTGGAGTAGAGGGCAAATGAGAGTTCTAGCCGCACCGTTCGTATACCCCCCACCACCGACCCCCCACCATTATTATACCCCCCTCCAATGGTGATGTAAGGGGTGAGAGTTCTAGCCGCACCGTCCGTATACCCCCGACCCCACCCTTTTGTATACCCCCACCACTGACGAGGTCAACGACGGGTCAACGAAGGGTCGAGGTCAAGGGGTCAACGACCGGTCCAGGGGTCAACGACCGGTCATGGGGTCAACGACCGGTCAAGGGGTCAATAGCGGGTCAAGGGGTCAATGAACGGTCAGGGTGTCAACGACCGGTCAAGGGTCGATGAACGGTCAGGGGGTCAATGACCGGTCATGGGGTCAATGAACGGTCAAGGTTAACGGTCAAGGGGTTAATAAACGGTCAATAAACATTTACTGGCCGTTACACACGAACGAGTAAAATATACATTACCAGCAAAAGGTATTTAAAAACAATAGTAATAGATAACTTTGTTTTCATAAGGTAAAAACAAGAAGTAAATATTTCATATTTATTTGATGTAATACATTTATGACATTGGTATTTGTATGGTAGGTAAGTGTTAAATATCGAGATTGGATAGTGCTCCAAACAAGGTAACTTCATTTGGATGACTTCATTACGTCGAATATGTGGTGGAAGTTTATTCCATTTATCCAATAGATCAAACCCATCAACATGATCCAGAAGGTACCACGCCGGAAATCGTTCTAACTCTTGTTTGTTACATAAACAAAAATCTTTACGACGACGATAATGATCCGTTATCACTTGTTCTAATAAAGGATCGTGTTGAATAAGATTTAGAATACAAATATAGCAGTCGCTGACGGAAGGTGGGTACATCACTCCATCAAAGGTGGAAGGCCAATGATTATAACAGCGAGTAATTTTCGTTAGAATATGTGAATCATTTTTCACTTCATCTGGCAGTTTATGTTTAATATCTCGTAACTCTGATGCTTTCATATATCGGAGATATTGTAATGGAAAATCTCGTAATTCTTCGAAAGAAAATACACTTAACGAAACAGCAGGAAAGTGTTTACTGTAAGAAGTCATTTTGAATACAGTTTATTGCATGTAAAATATTACCGCAAGAATAACTGGTTATACTTACCACTCACAGATACCTCCCTCTTACTGATAACCCACTGAGACCCCCCACTTACTAGACATAAATGATATAAGGTAGGGTGACCTGTGTATCGAGTTAGTAAACATGTCTCAATACGACTTTAGTGATAACACACCCGTTCAAAAATATCGGGTAGAGAATAAAAAAGATGTAATAATAGGAGAAAAAAGTTTTCAGTTAAACAGATCGAAAAGCAAATTTGTGTCTATTGGGTTAAAGTACGGTGCGTAGTGTACACCAGTGATATCACTATATGGAAATCAAGGACAACGAGTAGTATTCACGGAAGAAGATTGGAAAGAATTTTTATACTACCAAGGAGTAATTACTAATTATCTGTACACGGTAGAAAGCAGTGAGTCTATAAGAAGAAAAAGCTATAGTATAGAATTTGAAGAGGTACTGAAAGCGAAAGTAATAAAGATATCACAAAGTAACTCCTACATTTATTTAGGATATGAAACCATCTGTAAATTATGGGAGGTGTTACCGCTTATACAACATCATATTAACCATTTGAAACAAGGAAATTTCTCGGAATATTTAAAGAGTATATATCCACGATTACAAAACAACAAAGGTGATTTTTATGAAAACGTGTTAAGAAGTGTCAACGCAAACACTCAAGTTTGCTTTGAAGATATAAGTAATATTTTGGAATTGGTGTACGTGTATCCAGAAGCATTAAAAGATGTCTGCACAAACGGGAAAAAGAGTAACTTTTAATGATCATCTTAACAAAACACATGTTCTACGAGTTTGGAACCACGCATATCGTCAAGCACGACAAAGGTACTGGGAAATATTTGTAATAGATTCAATAAGGTTTAAAAAACGAATCGAAGAAACTTCGAAAATATTATCTCCGATTTTAAATATAAATCATAGAATGTTTGTATACAATAGTAGGTTTAAATAAATATTAAATCACAAAAGTTTTTTATTTTAAAAATGTATTAAATAAAAAATGTTTAACATATTTTATAATTACATTTAAAAGTAAAAAAGTAACACAAATAACTAAATACCAGGATAAACAAATATTTGATAGATATCCCCACCAACTTGAGTAGCACCAGAAGAGATGTAGAGCTGACGCCATTCTGTTTCATCATTAAGGTAATTGGGAAAAGGAAATCGTAGTTTGTATACTGTACTGTTATATGGTATATAAGCGAATCTAAGATCTACTCCATTTAGATTATAAAGACTCATGTTAGTCCACTGCGATGGCCAACTATCATTTTTTATTCCATTTCTATCAAAACATATATGAATATCGTTTACAGCATAAGGTTGGTAAATATAAAGTACTCCCTGCAAAACAGCATGTAAAATAAGTAGACCTACTCCAGGCATTATTTTATCGCGAACTAAATTCTGTTAGATAAATTTTCTATATTTATACAACATTATTTTTACTAATCCACGAGTTGTGACTTTTATCTAATCCCAACCATTTAACATAAACTTGGTTAGCTTTGCGTTTTAATATCCGTTCCACAAGATAGACGTCTGAATATTTAACTTTTTGAAGTTCTTCGGTGTAAAATGCCCCATTAATTTCCTCTTGTTTAGAATCCTCGAGTAAGTAGGTAGTTGGATTGGTTAACTGAACTTTTTTAATCTTAAATATTTCAGTACTCCAAGATGGTGTATATCCTTTAGCAAATGCGTGGCGATATTTACTTATACGAACATAATCCCCTCTTTGAAATTTTGGTTTACGTTTATCAACGGTTTTTTAACCAGTTGTAAGCAATTATCTGCTTTGCATTTCGATTAGTTACTTTACTTGGAATGACACCCGTAGTTGAATGTTTGGTGTTATTGTACTGTTCAACGATAGATGGTAGTATGTTAACCCATTTATAAGAACCTTGCAAACTAAATTGTTTCCACAACTTTGACTTAAGAGTTCGTATCACACGTTCAGCAATACTTGCTTTTAAATTAGAATGTGTGCTGTAATGATTTATACCATAAGATGACATTAGGTTTTTAAAGTGGGAATTATAAAATTCAGTCCCATTATCTGTTTGTAAATGTTTAGGAATTTTAGGCATTTGAGATAAAATTTTCTTCATACAATTGGTAACTTCAGACCCCGTTTTTCTTTTAATCGGTGACTCCCAAACATATTTACTAAATGCATTTATGACAATAAGAATATAGTTATATCCGCTGTTGTATTTAACAAAAGGAGTCATAACAGCTAAATCTGCTTGACACAAATCATGCAAACCTTTAATAATAACATGCCTCCGTTTAAAGTTTTTTTTTTGCGGGTTTATGAAGTTCATTAACGACTTGTTCTTTTGGGTTAGACATTTTTTTCTAGTGGACACTGAAGAGTAATATGAACAAAAACGTTAGGATTCGTATCAAGTTTAAACGAAAGTTTATCACCTTTCTTTACATGCAAACCAGGTAATTCATGATATTTATACTCTATCGAATTTATTAAAACTAATCCATTAAAACTGTAATGTTGTACTGTTTCAATTTTAGCGTTTACAGAAAATACATACGACGTCCCTCCATGATCCAACACATAAAAGTCCTTGTTTTAAACTTGTTTTTTCTTCTCCTTTTAAAGCTATTATACATTTGGTGTGGTAAGAAGATGGATCACAAATAAAATATAGTGGATTTGTAGAATTACCGTGAGATTTTAAATCAGTTAGAAAATGATTGCCAAATTTATTAATGGGCATTATTATTGAATTATACCACCTTCTCGAAGTTCCTCGATAATGGAAATGATTTCGTTACCGTGACCGTTATTTCCCGCAGATTGTGATGCTAGAAGTAGTCGAAGTCTATCTATTATCTCATTAAAATTGTCAAAGTATTTATACTCAGTTGGTTTCGTAGTGTATTGTTTTGTTAGTAAAGCCCCACCTTTTTTACCAGTAAATTGTTTGGCTCGATTTCTAGTTGTCGCACCAAGACTTGAAGGTAAAGAAGTTAATCTTTGTCTGTGAGGTTGGGGTCTAGTTTCCAATACTGGCTTAATAATAAAATAATATTTATCTTTTATTTTAGATTCCATTTTTCTAATTGGTAATTCAGGATTATTGTTTCTATGAAGAGCATTGGTTCGTCGTAAAATATCCACGTATTCGTTAACATCCCCCTGTTTAAAACTAACGGGATTAGCCTTAAACATTAATTCATAGAGACCAGGTGTCCCTATATACTTAACCCCTTTTATAATCATATCTGATCCGACAAAGTCGATATTTGAATCACCGATTGAAAATTTTTCGTTGGCCAAATCATGATACACTCCTAATATATGATCAAATTCACCTTTTGTATCCTCTATATTAGCTTTAACGTACACACGAGGTAAAGGTTCAGTAAATTGCTCATAATATGCACCCATTACGTCAGGATTATTAACCATATTGTTAAACTCTAATACAGTTTCTTCAAAATATCGATTTATATCTTCACTACTATTACCCCTTACAGGTGTAAATGTAAAGGTGTGATGTAAAGGTATCTTCTGCATTATTTTCTCCAAGTCGCGATTCCAATGTTTCTTCGGTCCCGCTAGGTGGGATAAAAGAAAGTTCTCCAAAGTTGGCAAGTGTTTTAGATGAAGGAGAACGTTTATTTGGTGATGAAGTCGCAAGTTGATATAAACTAAGATTTGGTGTGCTTAATCGACGAGGATTAGACTTGGGAGATCCTAATTTAGGTGATTTAGGTAGTTTAAGTGGGACAGATTCTTGTTTTATATTACTTGTAGGTTCTTGTTTTACATTACTTGTAGGTTCTAATTTTAACAACAACTCCTTGAGAGGTTTTGTTATGGGTTGATAATTTTTTTCTAACTGACTCTGAGACTTGATAATATCACTTTTTAAACTACGATATTTTCGTTTTAATGCTTGGCGGGTTTTTAACAGTTGTTTAGCGATTCGAGTATCCATTTTTACTAACACTAAAAAGGTGTACTTCTTTTATATATGTACAAATGTATCAAACCCTTTGCGATATTTTCCTGAAGATAACAAACAATCCTTATCAATCATTACAAATCCATATTTATCTTTCCAACAAAAAGAACAAAAATCTTTAAATTGTTGAAAACTCATATCAATATTGACATGGTCGTCATATATGTGTTTTAAGTTCGTCATATCTTGTTGAAAAATCACTAAAAGATTGGCATTATCCCGCACTAACTGTTTTGGTATAGCGCTATAAGTTTGACACAAGTAAAAACAGTCGGTAAATTTAGGATGCTCAATCAACGATAATAATGTATTAGTCTTACCACATCCACTTGGTCCAATAATAAGACACCGTTTTGAATCACCACCAAATAAATTACCGTGTTTTTTTATTTTATTATCTTGTGCAACTATATCATGGTTTGTAATAGGTAGCGACAGTTGTTGTTTTTCAATCTTCATTGTATCTGGGAATGATGTAAGTATATATAGGGTATCAGATTATATATAAAAGAAAGTATAATGAGGCGAAAAAGGATTAGTAGACATCGAACAGTTGAAAGAAGAGGTTGCGGATTATTAAATTCCGTCATCAATACACTACCAGTCGAGGTACACATTCCAGGTTATTCGTATTGTGGGCCGGGGACTAAGCTAGAAAAAAGACTTGCACTTGGTAATTCAGGAATAAATTTATTAGATAAAGCCTGTAAAGAACACGACATCGCATATTCCCTACATAAAGAACTTAGTAAAAGGCACGAAGCTGATAAAATATTAGAGAACAAAGCTTGGGATCGAGTAAAATCCAAGGACGCTACATTTGGTGAAAAAGCAGCAGCTTGGTTAGTTACAACGACGATGAAGGGTAAACGTAAATTGGGGATGGGGTTACGTAAGATTAGACGTCGGTTAAATAAAAAAGGTGGATCCTTTAAAAGAAAAAGAATAAATTTGAAAAAACGTATTATTAAAACCCCCAAAAAAGGAGGTTTTCTACCTTTATTATTACCGTTAATCGGAGCTTTAAGTGCAATTGGAGGGGGTACTGCATCAATTATGAAGGCTATTAACGACTCAAAAACCAACCGTGAACAAATAGCTGAACAGAAACGTCACAATCTTGCTATGGAAAAATGAGGTAAGGGGTTATATTTGAAACCTGCTAAAGGGTATGGGATGTATTTAAAACCGTATTCAAAAAACTAATATTTCCTCATCACCCACTAACAGATGCCGATATAAGAAAATACGCAAAATTATTAAAAATCCCATATTTTAGAGACGTATTCATGAGAGATACCTTACCAAGTAAAATTTAAAAATATGAAAGCGGTATTATAAATATGGATTCAAATAAAGGTAAAGGCACGCACTGGACAGCTTATACGAAAGAGAACAACAATATAATATATTTTGATTCTTATGGTGATTTATCACCACCACGTAATGTAATCAAATACTTTAAAACTGGTGGCCCTGTAAATATAAATTATAATTATAAAAGGTTCCAACATCATTCTTACAATTGCGGTCAATTGGCATTACAGTTTCTATATAACCATTATAATAAGGATGTGTAAATCAGTCTAAACAATAGAACCGTTCAGCAAATATGTCGTATAATTTCACCCTGACCGGGAAGTCGTGTATTTTAAGTTATAATTTTAATCCTCCCATTTACCTGGATGAAAGTCTTGAATATGAAGTTGGTTTAACGAACTTTTATTATTTTAATTCCATACCCAACATTGATGAATCTAATAATGTATTTCTCTTTGGTCGCGGTAACATTACTTATACAACTGTTATCCCACTGGGCTCGTATGAATTGGAAGATATAATTCAGGTTTTAACGGGGTTGATGAAAAAAAGAGATAAAGATGCTTATATTGATATTATTCCAGATAAAAACACATCTAAAGTATCTAGTAAAAGTAATTGTTCACTATATTTCGGTATTAAAAACTCTATAGGTAAAATTTTTGGGTTTAAGAAAAGAGAACTGGAAGCAAATAAAATTCATGTTTCTGATGAGCCAGTAAATATTTCAGTGACAAATGCAATCTGTGTTGATTGCAATATCGCTTCAGGCTCGTATTTAAATGGAGACCCGGTTCATATAATCTACCAATTTTTTCCAACCGTACCTAGTGGGTATAAAATAGTCGAGTCACCTCAAAATATTTTATATTACCCCATCAGCGTTAAGACAATCAACAACATTAGTGTAAAAATTGTTGATCAAAACGGCAAACTACTTAATTTTCGACAAGAAGAGATAACTATTAATTTACATTTACGACAGCGATTATAATGGTTCTAAACTTTTCCCGTCAACAACCCGATTACATAAAAAACTATAAAAGAACCGCCAAGAAACAAAAAATGAACAGTTTAAAAAAACGATTGGAATATTAACACCATCTAATCGCTTATTATTAAAAAATCTTGGTTTTAAACTTTTAGTGTGATGGAAGTGTTACAAGTAACGGGTCAACCTTATAACGATACAACTATACAGGAATATCAATTTCACAGCTATTCACCATACATTCCCGGAAAGTTGAACTATAACGACGAGATAAAAATTCCCATATATGACCTTGACACATATACGCTCCCTTCAACATCATACTTAGATATAGAGGGAAAGCTACTCACCCACGACGATAAGGAACCAACAAAACTTAAATTTATAAATAACGCAATTTCTTTTTTATTTCGAGAGCTACGATATGAGTTAAATGGAGTTATTATAGAGTCTGTTCGAGAGGTTGGACTGGTATCAATGATTAAAAATTATTTAAGTCTTAACGAAAACGAAAGTATTCTGTTCCAAAATGCTGGATGGTTTCCAAAAGCATGAGATGAAAAAATAATAGTGGACGCCCATGGAAACTTTAACGTGTGTATCCCATTGCGATTATTATCAGGATTTTTTGAAGATTTTAGAAAAATTATTATGAATGTAAAGCAGGAGCTTATTTTAATACGATCGAATGATGATGTGGACTCTGTTGTGAGTATAGACGACAGCGAACGACCTAAAGTTGAAATTACAAAATTACAATGGAATGTTGCCCATGTTAGCCCAAGCATGCGTGAACAACTACGATTGAATGGCATAGCTCATAAAAATATTGAGCTACCAATTAAATTCCGTTCGTGGCAAATGATTGAATATCCATCATTAAATAATACAACACGACATACGTGGGCGGTAAAAACTAGTACTAACATTGAGACACCGAGACATATCATTATCGCATTCCAAAAAGGAAGAAAATCCAAAATTACTAAAGATATGAGCAAATTTGACCATAACGACCTCAAAAATATAAAGGTATTTTTAAATTCTGAAAGATACCCTTATAATGACTTACACATTGATTTTGACACCAACAAGTTCGCTCAAATTTATGAGATGTTTGGAAGTTTTCAGACAAGTTATTATAATTTAAGTTTAAACCAACCGATATTTAGTCCTCAAGATTTTAAAACTAAAACACCACTCATACATATAGATTGCTCTAGGCAGAAAGAAGTGATCCAAAATGGGTCCATTGTTCTACGTATCGAATTTGAAACAAATACACCTTTAACACCTGATGTATCAGCATATTGTTTAATTTTACATGAGAAGGAATTTACATATAATCCATTAACAAAAATAGTAAAGCAGTATTAATACGCATGCGTTATAACTGTATATTAATTAATAGTAATAATTAAAAACGTTAGTTCATGATGAAACGTTTACACGAAAACACAATAGACAACTTTATAGATAATTTAAAAAAACTTAAAAAACAAATTCAGCAGTACGAGGCTTTTAAACAGGTTATACAAAAATTTAAACAATTGCAAATATGAAACTTGTTATTGACATCCAAGGTTTTAAAATTGAGAATAATAGGTTTATTTGTAAAGAATTGGCGTGTTATTCAGGAGATAAATGTGTAGTATATATATTTAAACCACCTTTCCCATTACGAATGTTACCTCCTAATTTAATTCAGCAAGCGACATGGTTAAGCAAACACCACCACTGCATCTCTTGGAGTGAAGGTTATACCCCCTACAAAATACATGCTTATAACAACAAATCTACTAAGTTATAAATTAGAGCTGGAGGGTTAGATAATAGAACAAGTGATGAGGATTTACTATCTAGGCGTCGCACTATCTAGCTATGGAAAGCTTAAGTGGAAGATCAGGATGGAGACAAATGGAGAAAAAAAATATCAGGAAAGAAATGAAAGGTAGGATTTACAAAACAGTCATCAGGTCAATAATGACATACGCAATAGAAACACAACCTGACACAGCGAGAACAAAAAAAAATGTTAGAAACAGCAGAGATGAAAACCCTCAGAAAAATCGATGGTAGGGTACTATGGGATAGAGCTAGAAGTCTAAATCTTGAAAAGAATGCTAGAAACAGCATAGATAAAAACCCTCAGAAAAATCGATGGTAAGACACTATGAGAGAGAGCTAGAAGTACAGATATACTACGGAGATGTACGGTGGAGAACATCAAGAAATAGGGGAGAAATAGAAGAGTAGAATGAAATAATTATATGAGTCTAATAACAACAAATAGAGTAGTAAAGATGGTAAGAGACTGTCACCTAATGGGGGGGTGATTAGCGGAAAGACCATGAAAACGATGGAGCGACAACTTACTGGAGGAGCATTTAAAAACGAATAGAGTCATATCTACACGAAATAAAGAAGAAGAAAATATAGAAACAACAATTTTTAGATGTTTTTTAACGATATAGAAAATCACAATGAAAAATATGTATACACAAAATGAAGAAGAAGAAAATATAAAAACAACAATTTTTAGATATTTTTTATTAAAAAATAAACAATATATACAAATATAAACATAATTAAAAGTAAACTATATATACTTATATACACAAAATGAAGAAGAAGAAAATATAGAAACAACAATTTTTACATATTTTTTATTCAAAATGAAACAATATATTTATATAAATATCTAAACACAATTAAAAATAAACTATATAGACTATATATACCTATATACACAACTAAAACTAAATATTATATACAAAATAGACTAAAACTAAATTTAATTAACAGGGCCGTCGGGATGGGATCTGTAACAAAGAAATAGCAGAATGTAAAACTACATAAAATATCATAATGATGTATAAAATTAAAGGCGACACTTAATGAAGAAAAAATTTAAAATTTCACAATAGAGAATAAACTAAATTTTCGTTGTAAAAATTCATGGAAAACTGTTTTATTATAATCCTAAAGAAGGAAAGGTTGGTGTACAAAATTAAAGGTGGTACTTAATGAAGAATAAATTAAAATTCTGTAATAAATAATAAATTAAATTTTCGCTTGTAAAAATTTATGAAAAACTGTTTTAATTATGATCGTAAAAAGTAAAAGTCAAGGTAAAAAATTGAATTACTCACGGTTTACTCATCCCCCAGCAGCGCAGGAAATCACCACCAGCATTTTCGTTGAAAAAGTCTGTAACAAACAAAAAACATCAGTATTGTGTAATTATTATTAATAACATTACGTAAATTTTATTGTAATAAAAATTCTTACCTCGAGAATCCGTTTTTAAAGTATTGGCTAGGAAAGTTTTGGTGTTCTTTATATCTTGAGCGAACCTGATTTGTTCTTCGTGGAAAGCCGCCGAAATTTTTTCGACATATGCTAAAATATTTTCGACGGCTTTCTTAAGCAGCTCACTATTTTTTAAACTCTCGTTTAAACTTTCCTGGAGACGGTCCCCATGCTGCTCCACAGCCGACAAAATTCCCCTCTTGTAATTCTCACAAAATTCTTGATGGTGAGTTTCTACTTTTTTGGGGATTTGTAGGGCGCTTGTCACTACATTAATAAATGATGGCTCTGTCTCTATTAGTTTTTTTTCCCAGACTTGGGTTTCCGTCAACGGTTTCTCTCTTGGTGGTGATTCCCTATCGGATACTTCTAATATATCTTCGATAGAGGGTAAGTTTTCATCTGAAAGTGTTTCCTCTTCAGAGTCGGAGATCTCACTATAGTTCGCAGCCTTTTCGGCGGCATGTAAAATTTGATCTTTCTCGACAATCGCCGCGAAGTGCATCATTTTCTTCAAATCTTTCTTTTTATTCAAATTTATTTTATAAATTAAGCGTTGCGCTTCGCTTATTTTTTTCGCGCCGACGAAAACCACGCTTTCTTCTGAAGGTGCACGGCGACGGCACGGCGACGCGATTGAAAATCGACTTTCACACACCGACGACGGCGCGACTGAAGATGACTGCGGTTTTGCAAACTCCGGTACACTTTCAAACACAATTCTTTTCTTCGCCAACAACCCCGGCTCGCGACGCGCAGAACGTTGTTCGGTTTTCATTGTGAACAGAAGAGACTATTTGAAATTGCATAACTTAAACGGGGTTATATACAACAAACCGAACCCAAGCCAAGCAACGCGAAATGGTGGGTAAAACAGGATCTACACTTGCTGTAACAAAGAAAGGTGAATACTCGAAGGCGATGTAAGCTCTCGCAAATGAAGTGAATACTCTTCCATGACCTCTACATAGACAACAAAGAAAGGGTATTGACCGGCTATAGTTGAGTTTATGTCTGTACAGCTTTGCACTTATTGTTGGTTTGCACATCGGTTTTTTTTTTCTTCATTTTTTATATTTTTTTATTTTTGAGGTTTTTTTTTTCTTTATTTTTAGTCCTACACCCACCTTCCAACCACTCTAGTGAAAGGTCTTGACGCCAGGAATACGAATATGTTATTACTTTGAGAAAAACTTAACGCGTAAAGCGGTAAAACGCTAAAAAGCGTATTTTTAGTCCTACATCACGTTTCGACCACTCTAATGAAAGGTATTGAAGCCAGGAATATGAATATGTTATTACTTTGAGAAAAAATTAACGCGTAAAGCGGTAAAACGCTAAAAAGCGTATTTTTAGTCCTACATCACGTTTCAACCACTCTAATGAAAGGTATTGACGCCAGGAATACGAATATGTTATTACTTTGAGAAAAAATTAACGCGTAAGGCGGTAAAATGCTAAAAAGCGTATTTTTAGTCCTACATCACGTTTCAACCACTCTAATGAAAGGTATTGATGCCAGGAATACGAATATGTTATTATTCTTTAAAAAAAATTATGCATATAGTGGTAAAGCGGTAAAAAAGCGGTAAAAAAAACTATTTTTTGTTAAATTTTACTTTTAACCCTGCTTATAAATGCGGTAATTATCTATATTTGGAATATATTGTTAATTTTTGTAATTATTTACTCTAATAATACCATAAAACCGGTATTTCCAGTTTAAAACCGGTATTTCTAGTTTAAAACCGGTATTTCCAGTTTAAAACCGGTAATCAAAACAAGTTTATATTTATACCCCACACTTGTTTCGTTATTGTTTATTCTTGTGTCGTACAGTCACCTAGCTTCAGTCAACAACCATGCAGTGTAACTCTTGTTTAAAAGTTTTATCCAACAAAAGCAGTGTAAGTAGGCATAAACGAGAAAGTTGTCCGGGACGATTCAATAAAGGGAAAAAGGTGAAACTTAATGATGACCCAGATGTTGTTACATCAGCTAATAATTACAATTCAACCATTGTAGAAGCAACTCCCTTTAGATCTATTGTTCATCCAGTTACCACTACATCCAATGTTATCGAATGTCAAGATTGTTATAAAAAAATTTCTGGGAGAGGACTAACAGGACATTTACGTAGTAATTCGCACAAAAGTGTTATTAGTAATGATGGTGGGGTTGAGAAACTATCAAGTGCGTTTAAAAATCGTATCGGTAGTTACCGCCTTTCTAGCAACAAACATCATACTGATTACTTAGAATTTTTTAGTGAAATTGAAGGTAACGTTTTGAAGCTCCTACATAACTATTTACATAAATTTAAAGTGTTAAAAGTTAATTTCGAACTTTACTCTATGTACACAATACCTGAAAAAGATACTTATGATTTAAAATCATTTAATACAAAAATCAGATTATTAATATTTCTACTAATTTTAAACAAGCATATCAAGATTTTATTAGGGAGATATTACCCAAGGTTTCGGAAATACAAGAAAAGGAATCTGGATGGAGTCTTTTACAAATCCAATCATTAGAAGTTAACATTAATAAGTACAACCCTCTACGATCTTCTTCATATATCAGGTTACCACGACAAATCGAGATGAAGAAAGCAATTATTAATATAATGAATAAAGATGAAGCATGTTTTGGTTGGGCGGTAAACGCATCAATTTTTGACCCAACAGGTAAATCCAATCTTACTACTTCTTATCCGCATTATACTAGTCTCTTAAAGTTCCATAATATAGAATTCCCTATGAAACTCTCAGATATACCAAAATTTGAATTACTTAATAATATTTCGATTAACGTTTTTGGGATTAGTGAATGTTTTAAAAATAATATCACACAATTGGAAATCGTTGGGCCGTTATACCATACAAAATCTAAAAAAGCTACACATGTTAACCTATTACTTATTTTTGATGAGTACGGGAATAGTCATTATTGTTACATTAAAAATTTATCGCGGTTAATATCAAAACAAAAATCACACCATAATGGTCAGACTTTTCTATGCAATGGTTGCTTACAATTTTTCTCATCCTTAGAACGTCTTCGCAAACATGGAGACAGCGATTGCAACTTTGTATATACTAAGCTTCCAACTACCAACATGATTCTCAATAAATATGGACATTTACAAAAAGAAAATATCTTACAATTTTCCAACTTTCAGAAACAAATGCAAGTTCCGTTTGTTATATATGCTGATTTTGAAAGTATACTGCAACCGATACAATATGCAACACCTTCTGATAATTCCTCGTTTACTGTCAAAACCTATCAGCATACACCATATTCATTCGGTTTTTATGTTAAATGTTATTTTGATGACAGTTTATTACAACTTATCATTTATCGCGGTGACAACGTGGTTGAGAAGTTTATTCAAAAACTAGAAGAAAAAGTTTACACTATTTATCATAAATATCTTAACACTTTGGCGACGACGTGTACCACCGGTGGTACATGCTGTATATTATTTGTAGCCGTCGTGTATCACCGGTGGTACATGGTAATATATTGCGTTAACGTGATATAAAATCAACCAGATTTAAGTAAAGCTTTCAATATTCAGTCCTCGGCTATGTAAAAGGTATAAGTACATCAGTGTACCACCGGTGGCGCACTCGGTTATTATTATGATTAGAACATGACAATAAAGAGCCGACACCAAAAATAAAAACTTTAGCTTACTAACTAATATGACAACAAATATTGAAAATCAAAAAACTTATTATTCTTATATTTCTTAAAACTAATTATATGAAAATTAAAACAAAAGCGAAAAAAAATTAACATGAATTACGTTTTATGTTTTTCATTAAAGCATTCTAAACATAATACAGGGTTGTTTGGACAATACTGACAAAAAGTATTTACACGTTTAGTTTTTCTTCTGGCATGAGCACTACCAGCAGCTTCCTGCAATTTGTCGTGACAAGAGACACACCTTTTGCGGTTGTCACGCACTTTTCCTTCGTATTTTGCCAACTTATGAATAGTCATACTGCTACGAGACTTTGTTCGTGTGTGTTCTACTGCTTCCATAGTTTCAGAAATGTCCGACAATAACTCACGTGCAACTAGTTCTCTAAATTCCAACATGTGAAGTTTTTTGTTTGGGTTTGAGTCATTGAAAATGATCCATGCGTTCACCATAGCTGTGCCCAAAACAACTTCCACAAATACTTTTTTTTATACCATTTTAGGCTTTTTCTCAAACAGGTATAATACGCAGACATTTGATCTGATATATCTACTCCCTTTTTAGCTTTGTTGTTAGCAATCACAGCAGGAGGTTTGAGAATGTCCTCTCCTCTTCAATTTTGCTTTCCAGTAGCCTGTAGATCACAGATGTAGCTTGGAACAATGCTTATCATTAAAACGGCATGTTTGTCTACCCACTTTACGACACGTACGCCGTTATGATTTTGTTCGCCGTAAATCTCTCCTTTTCGTAATTTTTTTTGAGTAACTGATTTTGGAACTCCTCGTTTATTTGATCTTAACGTGCCGCACACGTACGTTTTAGGTTCTAGAAGAGACCTACAAAGCTGAACGCTAGTATAGAAATTATCTATATATAACGTTCGGCCCTCATTCAGTAATCCTTGCAGTAAGTCCATACAGATGTCAAGTGTGTCCATAAGATGTAATGGGTGGATTCGGATTATTTTTCTCTGCATATATCCTAAGGTCATAAGTGTAGCCCTCTGTTGTGCAAATTTTGTAGTTTTATTCCGTATTTGTGGGATTTAGCAGGCAAATACTGTCGAAAGGCTAGTCGGCCTCTCCAAGGCACCATCGACTCATCTATTACAATTTGTTCGCCAGGAGAAACTGTCTTTTTAAATTGATTACAGATGAGATCAACAATATTTTTTTACTTTGCCCAATCGATCACTAGTGTCAGCAGGATTTTCATTATTCGCAAAGTGTAAAAATTTCAACAGTGTATCGAATCGGTCACGTGTCATAGTTTGTTGAATAAGTTTGTTACCAAACATTTCACTGCTACTCCAGTATAAGCGCATTTTGGGTAAATGATTTATGCCCATATTTGTAATTATGCCGATAAGTTTTTTATTTCATTACAATTTGTTTCTTTCCACTTCCGGTACATTGAACGGAGGCGCAGTACATGGGATCTCAAATATTGCTCAGCAAAATGATTTGTCTCTGAAACAATCACATCAAGTACTTCATCTGTTACAAACTGTCTGAAAATGTCACATGGTTTCGCCAAGTTTATAGTGTCTACAATTACACCACTCTGTCCAGAGAACTGAAAACTCACTGGAATGTGTTCACATGCACTCCATGTGTCACTTTCTTTACCACGATTTTGCATAAATATTTCATTATCTGACTGAGCAGTCACTGCATCTACTTCTTCATCAGAGTTTTGGCTAGATGGCTCGACGTCTGATTCCTCTTGGCCACTGTCAGTGGGAACATAAGATTGTTCTGAATCTGCGAAGGGATCAGATTCTTCTGAAGAGGTAACAGAAACAGCAGCTGATGTTGAAGGATACACTAGTGGCTCTATGTTCTGGGATAATGTTGCTGAAGGTTCAACATTTTGTAGTGACGTGGAAGTAGCGGCTTGAGGATTTTCATGTTTTTCTGCGTTATTTTCTGTGTCAGCGGAGACCAACGCAATTATTTTTGTCCCTCTAGATGACATTTCTACTGGCTAATCTGGAATAAAAAGCTATTTTATAGACACATTCTTCCGTGTACCACCGGTGGTACATGTCGGCTCCAGTAAATAATTATTCATTACAGCCGTCATGTACCACCGGTGGTACACGTTTCAAATGTCATTCAAATGTAAAAAAACAACATGTTAAAAGTTAATACAATTTTTTTTGTAATTTAAATCCAGTTACACTTAAAATAAATGAAAAGTTGCTCTCGGCTCTGACTAATGACAGCGTTTTGAGGTGCCGTCATCAAGGTGTTAACATATTAAACCTATGAAAAAACTCACGCCAGAAGAGGAATTACAATTTTTTACTAGTAAATGTTGCCACATTTGTGATAAACCGTTCGATATTAACGAAATTAAAGTTAGAGATCATTCACATGTAACAGGGTTGTTTTCTGGCGCAGCGCATAACGCTTGTAATTTAAATTACAAATTACCTAAGTTCATACCTGTTTTCATGCATAATTTAACCAATTACGATTCACATCTGTTTATAACAAAATTAACTCAAAATAACGAAAAAATTGATGTTATTGCACAGACTAAAGAAAAATATATATCATTCACCAAACTACTTTTAGTTGATCGTGGTGATTTAGAGCAAAATATATATTTAAAATTAAGGTTTGTGGATTCTTTCAGATTTCTACCGCATTCACTGGATAATTTAAGTAAAACCCTAAATAATAATCAATGTCTAGAGTTACAAAAATATTGTCGATCAAATGAAGAGTTCGGATTGTTACGACAAAAGGGTGTTTTCCCTTATTCATACCTGGATAACTTTTCAAAACTTGGTGAGGTATCTTTACCCACACAAGAAGAATTTTTCGATATTTTAAAAGGTGAAGGCATTTCCGATGAAAAGTACTTACGAGCTAAGCGAGTTTGGGAAGTTTTTAATTGTAACACCTTAGGAGAGTACTCAGATGTTTATTTAAAATCAGATATTTTATTATTAGCTGATGTGTTCGAAAACTTTCGACATAATTGTTTATTTAACTATAAACTAGATCCTGCTCAATATTTAACAGCTCCATCACTTAGCTGGGATGCTATGTTGCGTAAAACTAATGTTCAGCTTGAATTATTGACGGATATAGACATGCTCCATTTTTTTAAAAAGGGTATACGTGGAGGTATAAGTCAGTGTAGCACTAGATTTGCTGCTGCAAATAATCAGTATTGTGAGAATTATGATTGTTCTAAACCTACTTCATATATTCTTTATTTAGATGCTACAAACCTTTATGGTTACGCTATGAGTCAATTCCTTCCGCATGGTGATTTTCGATGGTTAGATGATGTAGAAATCACTCATTTTGATTGTTTATCAGTCGATGATGAATCTCCAAAGGGGTATGTCTTAGAAGTTGATTTAGCTTATCCTGAAACATTACATGATTTCCATAACGACTTACCGTTTTGTCCTGAAAATCTGATTCCTCCTAATAGTAAAGATCCCAAGCTTGTATTAACGTTGTTACCGAAAAATAAATATATTATCCATTATAGAAATTTGAAACAGTGTACTGAACAAGGTTTAAAGATAACTAAAATTCATCGAATTCTAGAATTTTCTCAATTACCGTGGTTAAAACCTTATATCGAATTAAACACAAATTTACGTAATTCTTCAAATAATGAATTTGATAAAAGTACATATAAAAATTACACAAACTCCATTTACGGGAAAACTATGGAAAACGTTGATAAGAGGGTTGATATTAAACTTTTATCCCACTGGAAAAACTTGCCTGGAAGCGTCGGTGTTGAAGGGTTTATTAGTATGCCGAATTTTCACTCTGTTTCAATATTTTCTGATAATTTAGTTGCAATTCAAATGAATATCCTAAAAATAATTTACGACAAACCGGTATATGTCGGTTTTTCAATTTTAGAAATATCCAAAATTCGTATGTATGATTTTTTTTACAATTACATTGTATACCGACATTGATTCATTAATTTTACACATTCAAACAGAAAACGTTTACCGCGATATCAAAGAAAACCTTCATTTATTTGATACATCCAATTACCCCGTCGATAATATCTTTAATATACCAAAAACACCATCAGTGGTTGGTAAATTAAAGGATGAGTTTAAAGAGTAAACAAATTACAAATTTTTGTGGTACTGGTGCCAAAGCTTATTGTGTGACATTAAGTAACAATGATAACCTTAAAAAAGCTAAGGGGATTTCCAAAAACGTTATAAATAAATCTTTAACATTTACGGATTATAAACAGTAGTTGATAATACTAATGCGAAAATTTATCGTAAAATGTATACATTTAAGTCACATTTACATGAAATGTATACTGAATTAAAAAATAAGGTTGCTTTAACTTCCCACGATGATAAGAGATATGTTATACCCGGAACTATTAATACATTAGCGTGGGGTCATTACAAAATAGATACGTTTATACCTAACCAACAACAACAAAATCTCGATTATTTAATCCAGCAAGCTAAACTACTTCTACCAGAAGCAAAAAATGATGGTGGGGATGAATTTTATGTAGACAGTTTTGAAATGGATTTTTTATCGTAGTGGGGGAGTTTGTTGGTGGGGTGTTTGTTTAATAACACGTTGTAGAGCTAATTCCTACAGTTCTTCATCAGCTTTACTGCTAGTATTTACAATGTGAATGTGTTACGTTACCGAAATTGAAGTTACGGATTTAAAAAGCGGTGTTCAAAACTTACACCAACTTTTTTCAAATCTGGAGTTTGATGCTTCTCATGAAGCCGTTTATGGTGCAGTGCGTCCATCATCTTATTCTCCAGAATTTTGTACAGAATTAGCTAAAAAATATGAAAAAGGTGCTGAAATCTGTGACTTGTATCTTAAAACCCAAATATGTTTATATGGATTTGTATCGTTACTAAAAGTTGTAAAGTTGGATGGTTATTTAATTCGAATAAAAGACTATCTTCCATCTGTTTTATACGAAAAAGAAGAAAATAACGAAGATGATACTTCCAGTAATGAAGTTATTGATAAAGACATTGATGGTGTGGTTGAAGATGGTTCAAGTAAATCACAAACTTAATAATCTTATATTTTACTTTATTGTATTAACTTTATTGTATTAACGGTATAATGTATTTAATAAAAGCATTTCTGTACTAATAATAATTGTTTTATTCGCGTATTTAGCATTTATTAATATGGTGTGAGTGTAAAATGTATCTTGTTTCCACCACATATTCTATATAATGAATTTATCCAAGTAAAGCTACCGTGTTTGGAACACTATTTTACTTCACTATTCTCTTTCACTATTAACTTACTTCTTGTTTTTTCTTATTTTACTATATAAAAATAAAGTTTACTTTTGCTAATTCTTGTTTTTACATACCTGACCTGTTTGACTTTCACTAATAATATATATTTTTATCCTTTGTGTGTAACGTTCATTAACCCCTTGACCATTAACCTTGACCGTTAACCTTGACCGTTCATTAACCCTTTGACCGGTGATTTACCCCCTGACCGTTCATTGACCCCCTAACCGGTCTTTGACCCCCTAACCGGTCGTTGATCCCTTGACCTTGACCGGTCGTTAACTTCGTCAGTGGTGGGGGTATGAGGTGTGGTGGGGGGTATACAAAATGGTGGGGGTCAATGGTGGGGGGTATACGAACGGTGCGGCTAGAACTCTCACCCCTTACGTCACCATTGGAGGGGTGTATAATAATGGTGGGGGGGTCGGTGGTGGGGGGTATACGAACGGTGCGGCTAGAACTCTCATTTGCCCTCTACTTATATAAAGTCGATGATAATATAGTGACCTTCTTAAGACATATAATGACAGATTGGAAGACTAAAATTCACCTCCAAATACCTGGTGAAAACAATATCGAAACGGAAAATATCGCAATTAACCGCGGCCTCTTCCAAGGAGACTCGCTAAGCCCCTTGTGGTTCTGTCTAGCGATGAACCCACTATCCCAGCTGTTGAACTCCACTGACTCAGGTTTTAGCATTAAAAACAACAACACTGTAGTGGCGAAGCTTAACCATCTGTTGTATATGGATGATTTGAAACTAATGGCTTCCACTCGAACTCACTTAGATCAAATGCTAAAAACTGTAGAAACTTTTTCAAATGATATCAGTATGCACTTTGGGTTAGACAAATGTCGTGTTCTAAATATAGTCAAGGGAAAGGTTCAGCCCGGGGGATTCGATATGCAAAATGGGAAAAACATCGAGGCTATGGGCGACAATGACATGTATAAATATCTAGGAGTAAAGCAAGCGCGGAAAATTTACCTTAAACAAATGAAAATCGAATTAACATCAGAGTTCATACGAAGGGTAAAACAGCTACTCCGCTCACATCTTAATAGTAAAATTTGTTTAAGGCAATAAACAACTACGCATTTTCCGCGCTTAGCTACTCATTTGGCATTATTAAGTGGACTAAAACGGATATAGAAAGTCTTCAGAGAAAAGTACGAACACACCTCACAAAGGCACAAAAACACCATCCTCGAAGTGCAGTAGAAAGAACGACATTACCACGGTATTTAGGAGGACGAGGACTTATTGATATAAGCGAGCAATTAGATAAACAGATTAATAATTTAAGACCTTATTTTCAGGTACAGGCGGAGACATCTACTCTTCATCGCGCGATTTGCGCAGTAGGTGACACAACACCGATCAACCTGAGTGAACAAGAAATGCACATAAACCATCTTACTAAGAATGACAAAATGCGCATCTGGATGGGTAAACCTCTGCACGGGCGACATCCGAATGAAGTCAGTCAAGACTATGTCGACAATACAGCGTCGAACTATTGGCTGACATTAGGAAAGATGTTCCCTGAAACAGAAGGTTCATTACTCGCCATTCAGGATCAGGTTATACCAACCAAAAATTTCCTGAAATATATTGTCAAAGACCCTCAGGTCCAAAACGACAAATGCCGATATGGATGTCAAGCTCAAGAAACGATCCAACATCTTACCGGAGGCTGCCAGGCCTTTGCTGCAACTGAATATAAGGAACGGCATGACTCAGTAGGGAAGATCCTTCATCAAGAGATAGCTATTAAACTGGGACTTCTACAAACAAACCATCTCCCATATTATCAATACGTTCCAGAAAGTATGCTTGAGAATGACAACTACAAGCTATACTGGGATCGCACTGTGCTCACAGACCAAACTGTATCACATAATAGACCAGATCTCGTGCTAGTTAATAAACTAACAAGACAAACAACTCTAATCGATGTGGCGATACCTAACAACAATAATCTGCGTGTTAAGTACAACGAAAAGATCGCCAAGTACAGAGATCTGGAAATAAGAAGACAATGGAGAATGGAAAGTACCCAGACGATACCTATTATTCTTTCTACCACTGGAGTCATTCCGAAGAACCTCCTAGAAAACATAAAAAAGCTGGGTCTAAATGAACATCTATATAAGGTCCTGCAGAAAGCTGTGCTACTTTCGACGTCCAGATGCGTGCGAAAATTTTTAGGAGATACACCGACGTACCAAGTCACCTAGGACTCGATAACATGGAAAGAGTCCCACCAGAGCTCAATCCTTTTGATACCGTAGGTATCTGGGATGAGTCAATTTTCCCCTTAGAGGGAGTGTGAGCCGTATGGCTAAATCTGGATAATAATAATAGATTGGATAGTACCCAGACCCATTGGAGATTGGATAGTACCCAGACGATACCTATTATTCTTTCTACCACTGGAGTTATTCCGAAGAACCTCCTAGTAAACATAAAAAAGCTGGGTCTAAATGAACATCTATATATAGTTAAGCAGAAAGCTGTGCTACTTTCGACGTCCAGATGCGTGCGAAAATTTTTAGATGATACACCGACGTACCAAGTCACCTAGGACTCGATAACATGGAAAGAGTCCCACCAGAGCTCAATCCTTTTGATACCGTAGGTATCTGGGATGAGTGAATTTTCCCCTTAGAGGGAGTGTGAGCTATATGGCTAAATCTGGAATAATAATAATATTAATTTCTCGGAAAAACATCAAACATTTGACTAAAACAGTTGAAAAAACTGAATAATTAATAAAATACAATTAACACAAAGAATTAGAGACAACTAGATATTAGACAAAAGTAAAACAAGAACAATACAATATACAACATCATTATTAAACAACAAAATAAAATTATAAATATAATAAAAATTGGTATTAGTCTGTATGGGAATTTTGTAGTCTTTCAACTTTTTTTTTTTGGCCAATTCCATATAGAGAGCAAAAGGCAGTTATACACACTATTATTACCTTTTTATTGTGTGTTATCCCATATTTGAAGGTGTAATTTTTTGATGATCTTGTATTAGAACGATGACGAGCTACTGGTTGTATTGTAATACTTTTAAACAGTAAAGTATTTTTAGCATTCCTACTCAAAGCATAAATTTTTCTGAAGAACATTTCTCTATCCTTTATATTGAACTTGTTTGTACAGTACCTCTCTAGCCTTGTCTTCACAAGAATCTCAAAGACTTTGCCTGAGGTATTTAACAGGCATGTAGGTCTGTACGCCCCAGGCTCCTCTAATTCTTTTCCTGGTTTAGGGATAAGTATAAGATTTGCCGTTTTCAGATCTCCTGGGAACTCTTGTCTTCTTAGCAGGTTGTTCATAATATCCTGTGCCCATTGCACTTTATCCTCAATGATGGTTTTTATTATCTCGGGTACCACTCTATCCGGTCCAGGCGCTTTTCCTGCTTTTAGCGTTTTGCCAGCTTCCGTCACCTCTTCCCTTGTGAATTCAGTCACCGGTGTCTCTAATTGGAGTGGCATAAATCTTACTTCTTCCTTCTGTGGGAAAAGAGCCTCAGCCAGTTCTTTCCTTCGACTTTCCTCGATCTTAAAGAAGCCTCCTGTTCATTTGAAACTTTTGACAACTATTCGGTAGGCGTCTCCCCAGATATCATTTTCAAGATTTTCGCAAAGTTCTTTCCAACATCTCTTTTTTTCGCCATTTATTTCTCGCACCAGCTCTTCATGGCTTTTAATCTTTTTACCTCCTCTTCCATCACTCGATGCCTCCGTCTGTCCCTCGTGACTTTTCTTCTTAGCTCGATGTAGCCTCTTCTTATTTCTTCAATCCTCTCTGTCCACCAATAGGGACGACTGTTTGCTCTCCTTCCCCGCGGACTGCACCTTTCTGCTATATCTTTTATTTTCTCGGATCCCTCTTCGAAGTTTCGGGCCTCACCTTCCATTCCTTGGATTTCCTCTTTAACTCTTCTTTTGTTAAGATATTTCGACCTGCCTCCCTCCCTTGGTTTTGTTACGTTTCCTCTAATTTTAAGCAAAATGTATTTGTGATGAGTGAATATTTCTCCATCCAGAATGTCCCACTCTGCCACCTTTCTACTTATCGGCGTCGTTACCATTGTGACGTCGATATGTGTCTGATTTTCTCCTCTGACGAAGGTCGCCTTACCATTGTTGAGTAACACCAAATTTAGGGTCTGGATAATCTCATTCCACATTTCTCCCCTCTCGTCATTCCTTGGCGCCCCCATGAAATAGACTTTGCATTCAGATCCCCAGCAACGATTAGTCTTTTTTTTCCTACTATTGTTTCTGCTATTAGATTCTTATAATCTCCTAGTGGGATATTAGGGGAGATATATGTCGCCACTATTGTGACGTTCCCGAGATCCAGGATCAGAAATCCCGCTTTCCTCTGGCAAGTTTTCATCTGCTACATCTTGCCTTTTGTCCGTGATCCAGCCTCCTTGGGCTGTAATCTTTTTATTTGGCTCGGACACTATCAGCAGGTCCGCTTTTAATTCCTGTCCCTGATCCTGAGCTAATGATGTGCCGCCCTACATCTCCCCAAGAGTCTCTTTCGGCTACGAGCTTCCTGAACTCAGAACAGTATTCCTCCGAGTTTGTCCTGTGGTCCTCGCTGCAGATTCCACAATGTGGCGCAGTGTTGCATTCCCTGGCGCTGTGCCCTGCCTCCCAACAGTTCAGACATTTGTCCCTTGCAGCCCTTACTTTACATTTGTCTGTGGTATACCCGAAGTGCAGACACGAGTATCAGCGTATTGGTCGGTATCTGGGTGCCATGACCCTACAATTCACCAGTCCTATCAGGACCTTTCTCTGCTGTATCAGTGCATCAGCTGCTGTTCTACTAGCTTTGACTACTACCGTATCTCCCCCAAACCGTCCCTCTTTTCTATTGCAGATTTCAATTGATGCTCCCCCCTCTCTTGATCCCACAGTGTTTCCCAATGCCCTTATGACTTCCCCATCTTCCAGTGTTTGGTCAACGTCGTGTATTAGCACCAGCTTTTCCTGAACTTTCGAGTTAACATCCAGGCCTGTTTTTGACTCCATCTGAGTCGACAGCTCTGTGATTTTTTCCTCCGTGATTTTTAAAGCCATCCTCCATTCGGAGGATGGCTTTAAAAGGCCATTCTTATGTAATGTTGCTTCATTTGTAGAGAAACAGTTACGCTTAACCTCCTCGATATTTTCTTTGTTATATTTACCAGTATTTTCCAAATCATCAGAATCGTTTTCAGCATTGCATGGAAAATACTCACTACCGGACGTAACATCTTGAAAACTTTCGTTGATATTACTGAATGATGTAGCAGCTTCTTGAAAAGCATCGTTTGTATTATCTGCAAATAAAAAATGTCCCAATAGCAATGTAAATAACAACTGTAATACTCATTATAGTCTTTTGAAAATATAATATTCACTGTTAGTCAAACATCATTACAATATACTTATCAATATTGACAAAAGTTGACTTTTGTTGTTCTAATAATTTAAATATGCGTTTAATTCTGGATCCCATAATAAAATGTTAGTGATTTTTTATCAAAACACTTTGTTTTGTATAAAACTTAAGAGGTAGCTGGTTAAATGATATTTGATAAATAATTATAAAGAAAAAAATGCAATACTTTGACTGTAAATAAAAGTAGCGAAAATAGCAAATATATGTAAAATAAAATGTTGTAATTCAAATAACAATTGGCAGATTTAATAACTTATTGTCAATTCTATAATATGAGATCACTTACCCTTTGTCTGTGGTTGGGCCCCGTTCGGAGTCTAAGGTCTAAGAGTCAAAATGGGATGAACACCGATGCCCGCTAGCTTGCTCGCATTTCCGAGGAGAGGTTGTTGCAAAATGGGGCGATAATAGAAAAAAAAAAATAAAAAAGTGTAGGTGAATCCACTAGAGAGGTACTTCAGTTCTTAGGACCTCCAGTAAATAGCAGTAAATTAAGCTTAAAATGACATTTTAAAGTTCCTACACAAAGAACGGGTACGTTTTCTTAAGGATTAATAAATGTTTCCCAAAAACATGTTGTTTTTCAGACAAGTGAATTCTTAGAACTTGACAATAATTAATCAGCCAATTTAAGTTCGAGAATTTAAAAGATAAACTAAAGCCATCTTACAATTAGCTAATATATTATGATTAAAAAAGATTTAAAACTAAATAAGGTCATATTCGGAGTAATAAAAAATAAAATATTTAAATCAGTCTTGACACTTTTTCAAACATTCTTCGCCCCAAAACGAATGTTTTTAAAAACGACTACAATGATAAGAATAAAAACGAACACTAAACTATTAATATAATAATAATAATAATGGAAATGAAGAAAAATATAGTTGTTAACAAATAGGTAGTGGACAGATCTTGACCACTTAGGTTGGTAGCTTTGGGCATCTCTGAAGCGACAATTGGAACAGGAAACTCAATGTAGCTGTCCCAGTGGTGCGATCGGACTCAAAGGGGGCAGGTGATGGTGTTTCAGATCGAGACGATGGTGGCTCTTCAACAGTTCGTCGCTTTTGAGGACTTGGGGACCGACTGCGTATCCTTTTACTGGAAGGACCTGGAGTATCATCCTCGCTATCTGAGTCACAGCCCGGTCCGTCTTCATAGTCATCTGGCTCAGCAAAGGGGGTCGCGATTTCTTCAACACCTAGGAGCTACACCAGATGGCTTTTTGCGGCCTCGTAGGCAACCTCAACCTTCCGCGAATCCTTCAAAAAGTAATCAATGAATGAGAAGTAATATGCTTTGTTGTGAATATTGGTGTTGAGAGACCCCACCCCCTTGTAGTTCGTTAAGATAGTGTTCCCTAACTTAATCAGTAATTGGGTAGAAATAAAGAAAAGTGTGATGTCGTGATTGGCAAACCCTACATGTTCTCGAAGAACCACAGTTCACGGCGGAATGATATGTACCCAAACAGTTGAAGCATGAATCATGGCGTTTAACCAACTAGATACGTTCTTGAGTCGTTTTAGCAAGAAATGATGAACATCTATATAAAGGGTGAACATCAGAACACAAGACACATTTACCCCCTTGTAGAGTTGCCTTCGGTCGATTGGTGGCACTGACGAAACTAGATGTAAACAGTTTTTTATTAGACTGATGAGAAAATGATCGCGAGTTAGACTGGGTAGAAGGGATTATGAATTAAACTGAACCGATTCCAAAGCTATACATTGTCTTTCTAGAAATGAAATCAATTGCCTGTAAGTGGGAATGTCACAGTTTCGACTGTTTTCTAATTCAAAATCTGTACGAGTTTTATTGTCCAATTTGTTCGACAACATATTGAATAATAGAAAATCCCATTGCTCATCCGGGAAATCAAGAACACGTAAAACGGCAACATTTTCCGTGAAAGTATTTAAGAGATTTCTTAAATTAAAAGTGGAATTTTTGATAACCGAAGCGTTGAAAATATCGTTATAATATTGGGTAGCAAGAATTCGTTTATTCTGATACCTTTTCCCCAGAATCTCATAAGCAATCTGATAATTTGAATCGGTCAGGGGAATGCTTTTAATAAGAGCCAAAGGTTCTTGACTAATAGACGTAATAAGCAAACGAGATTTTTTCACATCGGACAAATCGTGATTGTGATGAATTAAACTGTTAAATAGATCAAAGAAACTAAGCCAATCTGAAAAATTGTTTGAAAATGTGGGTATATTAAGCTTTGGAAGTCTAACTGAAGGCCTGGAAGATTGTGCATTTGAATGCGAGGAGATATTCGAAGAAGAAGACGAATCCCTAATTAAAAAATCACTCTTTATGGATTTTACTCCGTAGCGGAGTAAAATCCAGCTCCTGGTCAGCGGCCACCCTAAACTTATCTTGCTCCGAAAATTCCTCATCGGTTATTGAATTCCTCATCGATCTGATTGTGAGCTGTATGAAATTCTTGGTAAATAGATTCGATTTCCGCTGCCCTGGCTAAGAATAACGATTTGACAGTATCATCCCTTGACGCTTGAATGTCTGCCTCGTGGGCTTCCCTCAATCTAGAACACCCTGTTTGGCACGCCAAGTTGGCTTTGTTTATTTTGCTGGACATTGTAAGATAAAAGACACGACAAAAGAGGACAATTCAAACAAAATTAAGCAAATTGAACACTAAAGAAATGCCCTAGATTGAAAGAAGAGAAATACGCTACTTGGTTTCAGACACAATTCTGAACAAACAAGTGAAGTATCGATAAAAAGGAAACTAACGAAAGATATAGTAACAAAAGAAATCAAAAGAACCGTGTTTAAATTAATTCGCAAGGCGTAGAGAATGAGTTGGAAAGTATGATAAAAGTAGAATAGAAAAAAATAAAAATAATAAACAAAAATGTAAAAATGTAATACAACAAAAATTAAAATGTAAATATATATATATATATATATATATATATATATATATATATATAAATAATTAATATATGTAAGATATGTCAAAATGTGTAATATAAAAGTAACTACTGATATTATAAATTATAAAAGTAGAAATAAATTTAAAAATTGTTACGTAAATATAACCAAATTTAATTATGTAAATTAAGTTTAAAAATATTGCGCGAAGGACCGAATCAGATTTAAAATGAAAAGAAACAAAAACAATTAATTAAAATTAATTAATTGAATCAAGGTTATAATTATTTATCATCCGACTAGAAGTGACAAAATGTTTTGTATAAAACTTAAGAGGTCGCTGGTTAATTGATATTTGATATATAATTATAAAGAAAAAAATGCAATACTTTGAAAGTATCAAATATTTGTATCAAATATATATATATATTTTTTTTTTATTATAATTATGTTTATTTACAATCTACATCAAAAAAAGAGTATTAAGTAAATGTGATTACAGGTTTTGCGCGTGAAGGGGAGACATCCAATGATGTCTCACCTTATTCTACTTTGGTTTAGTTCTGAAGAAGGTCTTGAGGCCAGGTTCTATGTAATCTTCTTGTGGCTGGTCCATTGTTGTATAGTTCCCTTACTAGCTCATTTTCGTGGTGAATGGTACGTTCATTTTGTGACTCCGTGGCTCGATGAATTTCTTCTCTGATGAAAGGAACCTTTAAGTCATTATGGAGTGTTTGGTTACTTACGTACCATGGCGCATCCACTATCGATCTTAGTACTTTAGACTGGAATCTTTGGATAATATTCAGCGACGTTGGTTTTGCACAGCCCCATAGGTGTAGTCCGTAGAACCAGATAGGTTTGAGTATGGCTTTGTATAGAAGAATTTTGTTTTGGATGTTAAGTTTTGATTTACGTCCAAGAAGCCAATACATTTGTCGGAATTTTAAGTCGAGCTGCTTTCTTTTGGTCTGGATATGTTTCTTCCAAGTGAGTCGTTGGTCAAGATGGAGGCCAAGGTATTTAGCGTCTGTTACTGTTGATATTCTTATATTTTCCATCCTTACAGGTGGGCATATATTGTGACGGTTGGTAAATGTTATTTGAGTTGATTTTGTTTTATTTACTTTTGTTCTCCATTTTGTATACCAATCACTGAGTATGTTCAGATGATGTTGCAGGTTTTGTGAGGCTTGTATGGGATCTTCATTTACGGCTAGTATTGCTACGTCGTCAGCAAAAGAAGCGATTGTAGTATTATTGGTCTCTGGTATATCGGCTGTGTAGAGTGAGAAAAGCAGCGGCCCTAGAACACTACCCTGCGGGACTCCGGAGTTGAAAGGACAGAGGTTGGATTGTTGGTCTTTGAATTTTACAGAGAAATATCTATTTGATATGTAGGATTTAAGTAGGAGGAAATAGTTACTGGATAGTGCTATTTTTACTTTGTAAAGCAGACCTCTGTGCCAAACTTTGTCAAACGCTTGTGAGATGTCTAGAAATACAGCGTTGCAGTATTTCTTTTCTTCAAGACTTTTTGATATTTCATTTATCATTCGATGAACTTGTTGGGTAGTGGAGTGATTTTCCCGAAAACCAAACTGATGTTTTGGAAGTAATGTAAGGAATTCATGATCTGCGTATATTCTTTGAAGTAGCAATCTTTCAAAAACTTTGCTTACGGTTGGGAGCAGGCTGATAGGTCGATAAGATGTTACTTCATTGGGCTCTTTTCCTGGCTTGAGGATCATAATGACTTCAGCAAATTTCCATATTTTTGGAAAGTATGATAAGCTTAGCATGCGGTTAAATATAACTGTTAGCAAAGTTATGGCCTTACGAGGAAGTTGTTTTAGTACTTGTGCCGAGATTAAATCATAACCTGGGGCCTTTCGTGAATTGAGTTTGTTTATTTCTTTCCTAACTTCTATAGGAGTAAAACTTTTAATTGGGAGGGACATTTGACATGCTGCGCTAATTAGTTCTTCCACTTCTTCATCAGGGTCTGCCGGCTCTGTTTGAAATACGTTTGTAAGATGTTCAGCAAAAACGTCAGCTTTTTCTTTGTTGGAACAGGCCCATTCGCCATTTGGTTTACGGATAGGAGGAATGGTTGTGTATGGTTTCTTTAGCTTCTTAGTGGCCTTCCATAACGTCTGGTCATTTGCTGTAAGATTTGTTATGTAATGTTCGAAGGTTTCGTTGTTTGCAGCTTTGATGGCTACTCCAAGTTGCCTTCGTAGTCTATTGAATATATGTAGGTCTATGTTATTTCTAGATCTTTGCCAAGTTCTCCTCGCACGACGTTTTTCAGCAATGAGTTGGCGAATGTGCAGGGGAACATTTGTGGTATGTGTTGGTTTGCGTTCAGTTCGTGGTGTAGATTGCCATGCCGCTTTTTGCACAAGTGTGGTGAAGTATTGAGCTGCTGTATCTATGTCATGTGTAGACTTGATCCGCTGATTAAGATGGGTGTTTTCTTCTAGGTAGGATTGAAAATCTGCCCAGTCGGTGTTTTTTGACGTGAGTCGAGGAGGTGGTGGGCTGTTTATAACTGTGGTACTCAGGCTCATAATAACCGGTGTATGATCCGATGAGAGATCATACCTGGATTCTATTAGACAGTTGGTTCTGGACACTCCTTTGCTTATGTAGTAGTCCAGCAGATCTGGAAGTTTTCTTGGATCACTTGGCCAGTACGTAGGGATTCCGTTGGTGTGGCAATCATAGTTGTTGTCGGTCATTGCTTTTAGAAGATTACGACCTTTTGTTGTTATGAGTCTTGAGCCCCAGTGTATGTGTTTCGCATTCCAGTCTCCCCCGGCAACGAATTTGCTGCCAAGTAATTGGAAGAAGGCTTTGTATTCATCTGTGGAGATTGTGTGACGAGGTGGGCTATACATTGCAGATATGTTAAAGTGCCATGGTGTTGAATTTACTTGAACGATTGTTGCTTGTATTTTTTCTGTTGCATAATTCGGCAATACATGATGTGATATGCAGCTGCGGATGATTACCGCCGAGCCACCATGAGCTGTACCATCAGGATGAGGTGTGCTGTATGTGGTATAGAGCGGAATATTGAACGTAGTCAGATCGGTAAAGTGAGTTTCTGAAATAAGCAGAACGTCAATTTTATTTAAGTTTAAAAAAGTAATTACTTCTTGCTTATGGTTTAGCAGGCCGTTAGCGTTCCATGTGGCAACTCTAAGTATGTTTAAGAATTTCTTTGGTTAATGACTTGTGTTAGTAAGTTTAATATCATACTGTTTTGACTCATGAGTTGTGAGAACATGTTTTTGAACTCGTTTAGGAATGTTAATAGTTGTTGTTCTATATTAGTTTTAGGTTCTGAATCGTGATTTGTTTGATTTGCTGTCACGTTTGCATATGTTCTTTGATGGTTTTGTAGAGTATTTAGCTGATTTGTTTCAGTATATACATGTGGACTGTTGAATGTTGGTCTTTGAGGCTGTTGGTTTCCTCTTTTCTGCAAATGTCTGTTTTCTACTAGTTCCCTGTAGACTACACAGCCTTTATAGTTAGCAGGATGACCTTCTTTGCATAGTGCACACTTAGCTGGAGTGCTTCTAGGTTTTTTACAATCTTTTGTATTGTGTTGTCCTCCACATTTAACGCAGTAATGCGGTTTAGTGCAATATGTTTTACTATGACCATATGCTTGACATCGCATGCATTGAATGATTGAGTTTCTCTTATTTGGTGCCTCGACTGCTATTTTGGTGTGACATAAGAATTCTAGGTTGAATATGTCTTTGTTGTTACTGTTGGGTTCAAGATCTATGAAAAACAAAGATAAAGGTTCCTTTGTTTGCCTGTGTCGAATGTTAGTTACATTGCGAACTTTATGGCCGGCTTTTTCTAGTTCCTTTATTATATCTGTTGTGGGTATAGAGTGATGAATATGTCTTATTACCACTCTATAGGCACGCTCTTCCTTTATTTGGTAAGTGTGGTGAATGATTTCTTCTTCTCGTAAATGTCTTATCAGTTTACGGTATGTATCTATTGTATATGTTATAATCTTGACAGTGTCGTTTGGTAGAGTTCTGGTATAGTAGGTTTCTTCCTCCACAATTTGTGCAAAGTTATCGACCATATCTTTAAAGTTTTTGACGCCATATACGAATATTGGAGGTGGTTTTGGTATTTTCTGTTGTTTTTCTGTTTCAGTCTGTTCAGAGCTCTCAGCGTTAGATAAAGCACTGTATCGATTTTGTATTTTTGTTGGTGGTGAGCTTGGAGAATTGGGATCATTATTTTGTTTTGAAAATTTACGTTTTTTGACTACTTGCCATGAGTTTTTATTTTGGGTTTCTTGATCGTCGTCTTCACTAGACTCCATATCCGTGTTTTCTGAATGACTAATTGCAAGTTTTAGCTTTGTGTTTGAGGTCTGCCCTACAGTAGATGGGTTGCTTGGGTTGTAGTAAATTGGTTGGGGTTGTGGGGGAAATTGTTGTGGTTGTGGTGGAAGAGCGAATTGATTTTGTGGAATTTTTGATATAGGAGTATTTGCGGGTTGCCAGTATTTGTGGTTTGGTGCATGTTCGGATGTGTATTCTAGTGGAGAATATTGTTGAGGAGTTGGGTACATGTTCTTAAATGTTTGTTAATAGTGGACCTGCTGCTTACCTGCAATTTCTGCTGATACTACAATAGACACTGATTGTTTGTGTTCCGTGTATGTGAATTGTTCATTGTAGAAAACAGAATTTGGTACGCCACTGCCACTTTACTGTTTATTTTAATAACTAGAATTTTTAATAATTAGATTTTAATTGTTCTTATCGGTGGTCACTTTTTGCTATCGCACTCGGCGGAATACGTCCTTACTCTACGATATACAAGTGAACACGTAGCAAATATATGTAAAATAAGATGTAATTCAAATAACAATTGGCAGATTTAATAACTTATTGTCAATTCTATAATATGAGATTCACTTACCCTTTGTCTGTGGTTGGGCCCCGCTCGGAGTCTAAGGTCTAAGAGTCAAAATGGAATGAACACCGATGCTCGCTTGCTTGCTCACGTTCCCGAGGAGAGGTTGCAGAATGGGGCGATAATTGGAAAAAAATACATATGTACGCGAATCCACTAGGGTGGTACTTCTGTTCTTAGGACCTCCGTGAATAGCAGTAAATTAAGCTTAAAATGACGTTTTAAACTTTCTACACAAAGGACGGGTACGTTTCCTTAATGACTCTGGAGTGTTTGGGTTGATAAATGTTTCCCAAAAACATGTTGTTTTTAACAGACAAGTGAATTCTCAGAACTTGACAATAATTAACAAGCCAATTTGAGTTCGAGAATTTAAAAGATAAGCTAAAGCCATATTACAATTAGCTAATATATTATGATTAAAAAAGATTTAAAACTAAATAAGGTCATATTCGGAGTAATAAAAAATAAAATATTTAAATCAGTCTTGACACTTTTCCCAACACACTTATTTATTTAATAGTACAGACAACATGAAAGTACTGCTTATTAGTTAAACATAACCTCAAAAATTTGACATTACACCAGCTCTGAATAAGAAACTTCCTTATTTTTACGCGATAAAGGTGTTAAGTCCTAAAAAAATGTGACATAACACCTATATTCACTAAATCTAGTAGAAGTATATGTGACATGACACCTTTATCACTCAATATCTTTTTAACTGCAACATTTTTAAAAATAGAGTCGAATATAAAAGTTAACAGGTTGGCTGCCGACACATTAGTGGTGTGCATTACAGAAACGTTAAATGATAGCCGGCCAACATTTCTAGATTGTCCTAATTTGCCGCGTGTACTGCCGGCGTACACCGGACATCGACTACTAAATTATCGGATGTGAGCCGGTTGTACACTTCATGTAAATCCTTACGAAGAAACATTCTCTGGTCTGTGAGGAATATTGAGTTGGAATGGTTCGGCATTTCGGGCATATTTGGCTAATAAAAATGGATATAACTAGTGATAGTTTATTTTCATATAAATCTGCATAATAAATACTTACAGAAAAATACTTCATTGGTGTTAGAGCATTCAATTATGTTTTTATAAAAGTAACTAATAAACGTAATAAAATAAAGTAACTAATACCAACAAGTACACACATTTTAGTAGAAAATTAAAAGTTTTAAAAAACTATTTATGTGAAGGAAAACAAGACAAACAAACGTATGGTTTTTCAGAACATGTGTCGCAGAATGTTGTAACTGTCTTGGTGTTTTTTCTTGCATAAATGGCCCCATATTTAACTGACAATTTGGAATAGCAGAACGTGCACCTCTTTCGAATTTTTCTATTCCGTGAACATCTTTCTTCACTTTCAACGATTTTGTGACTTTGTACTTTTTTTGTGTCCCTGACTACAGTCGTCTCTGGAATCTTTAACAGTGTCTGTACTAGTTGTTCCCTGAACTGTGTCACCGTAATTTTTTTCTGGATGTAAAACCTTATATACTATTAGAGCATTTACTTCCGTGGTCCCAAGTAACAACTCAACAGCCACTTTATGAAACCAGCGTAAGGACTTCCTGATTGGTGATGAATAACTAGACATTTGATCTGAAAGATCTATTCCTGCTTTTCCAGAATTATAATCTATAATACACTCGGGCTTTACAATGTCTTCGTTTGCACGATTTTTTTTCCTGTAGTACTTTGATCCAAATTATGATAAGTTGACAACATAAGAATATCCCGTTTATCTTTCCATTTGCATACCAGGATTTTTTCTGCATTTTGTCTTCCTATGATTTGCCCTTTTTTAATTTTTTCTTTTACAACATCTGCAGGTAATTCTTTTCGATTTTTTCTTAGTGTGCCTAAAGTGTCGATGACCAAGGGCCTCCGGAAGGGAAGAAGGCTGGTCCATCGCTCTGTCCGTCGCTGTAGATGACCTTAGGGTGTAAGGTTCCCGGTCAGTGGTCATAGATATTGTCTATGGTCACTCAGCTAAGGATAAAAGGGGTTGTATCACGTACTAGTGATGTTAGTAAAGAATAAAACTCACAGATAATGTTTATTAACTGATAATAAAGTAATAAGCAAATATCAGAGGTGAAGTAGGCTTAAAACTCAGAAATACCGTTTATTTTTAATAATAATAAGCAGTTATCAGAGGTAAAGGGGTTTTAAAACACACACAATAAAGTTTATTAACGATAAAAGATAATAAGCAATTATTAAATGTTAAATAATGATAATAAGAATCTAAGCCTAAGAATCTGTAAGAAAAAGGGGATAATTGGCTTTAGACCCAATCTATAAGACAATTATGCCAATTAGGCTTAAACTAAGAATCTGAAATAAAATATACGATTAATCTAAACACCTAAAGTCATAAAAGAACAAAAGTGCAAATTTATAAATATGGAGAAGTCTCTAGGAGGTCAAAAATTTAAGAGTATGAAGGAGTAGAGATACAACCCTAAAATTAAGTGGGATTTGTCAGGCGTAGTGCCATTCGGACAAATCAACAATAAAAATGATTAAAAGTCAATAAACAAAATAGTTATTAACAATTTAGTGAAAAGTTTTACCAAAACTTACCAAACTTACTTACCTTACTTACCAAAACAAGTCGCTGAGACCAAAAAAAAAGTAAAAATAATCACAAGTTATTTTATACCAAAAATCTTTCAAAGTCCCTAGACCAAAGAAAGAAAATAAAAATATTACAAGTTGTTTTTATAATAAAAATATTTCAAAGTCCCTAGCTAAAAGGAGGAAATAAATCGTAAAAATATTACAACTTATTTTTATAGCGAAAATATTTCAAAGTCCCTAGATAAAAGGAGGAAATAAATAAATCGTAAAAAATATTACAAGTTATTTCTATAACGAAAATATTTTAAAGTCCCTAAATAAAAGGAGGAATTAAATAAATCGCAAAAATATTACAAGTTATTTTTATACGAAAATATTTCAAAGTCCCTTAAATAAAAGATTTAATAATATATCGAAAAATATTACAAGTTATTTTTCGAACGAAATTTCTTCAGAGTCCTAAAAGGGAGAAATAAAAATACCAAAAATTTTACAAGTTATTTTTATATAGAAATTTCGGCAGAGTCCCTAAATACGCATTAAAATAAAAGGCAAAATATTTCAAAGTCGATAAGGATTAAATATGAAATATAAAAAGTAAAGTAAAAACTTACAAGTGTTTATCGGAGGCACCAGCTCATCAAACGACTAAGTCTCGCGTAGCGACTTAGCGTGCTGAAAGAGAAATTTTCTTACACGAACAAGTTACCCTTTTAACAAAGGGAGAAATCTTCTGATTTCTTCTATAAGTCGATATTCCCAAATAAATCAAAATAAAATGGCCGCGGTTTGATACAAACCGACAAAGTTTCGCCTTGGAACTTTGTCAAAAAGCTGAAAGAAAAGCACTAGGTAAAAATAAAACAACTATTGAGTCTCCAGGAACTTAATCAACCAGAGGGTCTCGTATATCCCTAAAAGGCTGGTTCTGAGGACCTGTCCTTACCAGAACGAACTTCTGGGCATCGTACACCTATATTTATATGAAAAAATTGAGGTCAACTGTAACCGTCGTTAACGGATTTTTTAGCTAAATTTTGATTGGTTCGTACGATACCAGAATACAGATTTTTCGAATTATGATTGGTTGCAATTATTTTGCAAATTGACCAATCACAATTTTGGAAAAATCTGCCGTAGGCGACAAAAGTATGAGTCTGCCTAGCTAATAACTTTTTTGCTAGTTCTATACTAGTATAAAGTTGTCTGTACAAACAATTCTACCACAATCCAGAAAATCTTCACATAAATCCATTACTACTTTTGTAGTAAGGGATTCTTGTCTTTTCTGATATTCTTTACCTTGGTATATCTTAAATGAATGGGTATACCCTTTCTGGTCACAAGCCTTGAAAACTTTAATGCCGTATTTATGTCGTTTTCCCGGTATATATTGCCGAAATTTTAAACGACCTCGAAATGGAATCATTGTTTCATCTACTGCAATCATCTGGTCTGGCATCATCACTTTCTTGAACTGATTATTTAGGAAAAATACCAGTGGTGTTACTTTATGCAAGCGATCTGTCTCTGCATTAGCATGTAAATTGTTAGAAAAATGCCAAAATCTCAGTAACGCTTGAAAACGGTTACTAGGCATAACCTTAGCTACAACATTATTTTTGTACATAGATTGCCTGCTCCAATAGCTACTAATAGTCGGGTACTTTACTAATCCCATATAGATCAATAGGCCTATAAAATGCGTATAATGCGTCATACGCATTATACTCATTCTCGTCTACCGTTATAGAAGACGAGAATGAATTAAACCTGTGTTCCATTCCTTTTAACGAATCGTGTACTATATCTTCTTTGAGACCAAGTGTGCTCAAATACATCTTTTTGCATGCTCTGAATTTGATATTGTCGTTATTCCTTAAATGGTAGTAATAAGTGCCTTGTCTTCCAGATCCTTGTGATAATTCTCTTTGCGGTCTTAACATTCCTACTTTGACGTAATCAGTACTGCATCTTTGATAGCCGATGTATTGTTTGCCGCACATTCTTTTATTTTTTGTCACACTTCTTTTCCAATTTCCTGGGTTGAACCCTTTTCTTCCTTTTTTATTAAATATTTCTGACTTCTGATTTCTGACAAAAATCATCTTGAACATGTAAAACCAAGTAATCCATATGACTATTATTATTATTACTATTTGTCGGATTATCTAATGATTTATTGGGTATGTATGAAAAGATGTGTTTCTGTCTAGTTCACTATCATTTTGTAGATTGCAGTTAATGTTTTAATTTATAGATAAAATATCTTGTTCATTACTTTCTAAAGTTTCAGTGGTCATAGTCATCATAACTAAATTTTTTTGACGTGATATGCTTTGATTCTGAAAATAAACAAACAGCATATAAATAACCTGTAACACAAAATTATTTATAAAGGGGTTTAAGTAATAACCTGTATCATCTTTAATTGAAGAAATGTTATATTTTCTTATTAGTATTAAATAATTTCTTGGTGCTTTTGCATTAAATCTCCTTTAAAAACAAACAAAAAGCAGTTACTTACCATAAATGATGCCATCGTCAAGGAAAAATCACGTTTTTACACCAATTTGACCCTAACCTAACAACATGCATAAGAAACTAATAGGATACGGGTTATTACACGGCGCCAAATGGCTGTAGTAGATACAGCATATTAGAAACATGAGATTCGAAGACCTTGCAATTTTATTTCAGATTCGGGATTTTCTTTACAGATAGAACATTCCTTCTTTATCATTATGGCGCGAAAACCTAAAATTTGAATTTTTTGTAGATACGGGGTATTAGAATGGGACCGTCGATATATTAGCGATATAATAAAGACTACCGTCAATATTGCTGTTATTATAAAATATATGCACATCTCAATTTGTAAATGAAAACTTTAAAGATATAAAATTAACTCTATATACATACACTTTAAAAATTCATATACCTAATGTGAATGTTTCAAAGAAGAACAACAAAATCTAATTTAATTTTCTGCATCCGAGGAACACTCGATGTCACTGTCGTCACTTCCTAAGTTTACTATAATGGGATTAGTATCTTGATGGTCTATTTGGACTTCAGATGTTAAATAACTGTCATCTATTTTAATTGCCTGATGACATCGTTTTCTACACTCATCTGGGGTTATTTCGGAAACTCGTTTTTTCAACAGGTGTCTCACATCTTCCAATTTAAAAGTTATGTTATTTTGTGCGATATTATTTTTAATCGCAGCCCATATTAGCTCTATCGGATTTAAATCCGGATGGTATGGAGGTAACCGTAAAGGAGTGTGACCATATTTACGTAAAAGTTCATCGAATTCATACCTTTTGAAACTATTTTTATGGTACTTAATCAACTCATACAATTCGGGTTTAAAACGTTGAGGATTAAATGTTATATTGTTTTTAATCAGCCAATCAATCATATCATTTTTTTTTAATTACTATTAGGCGCAGGATTCACTTGTACCGAATGGTATGAGGCATTATCGCAAACAACTACTGAGTTAGGGGGTAAATTTGGAATTAGTTTTTCCTTTAGCCATTTGCGGTAATTTGTGGCATTCATTTCTAAGTGGTAGTCACCGGATTTACTACCAGACTTGAATATTAAAAGCGCGTTTGGAATAAATCCCATTTCACCAACAGCATGCACTATTATTAAACGTTGACCCTTCGAAATGTTCATCAGTAACCCTTTACTAGAATTATCATTCCAAGTTTTCGACAAAGTAAGTCCACTGTGTATATATGTCTCATCGAGGTAAACAATGGGTCTGTTTTCGTTTCTGTAATGTTTGATAAGTGTTAAGTATTTGATTCTCCAAGCCCTTATTTCTGTCTTTTCGACCAACAATTTTCTGTTGTCCTGTGCTCTCCTCCAACGGAAATTCATATTTCGAAGAATTCTTCGTAGCGAGGCTTCTGATACTTTAATGTCCAAATCTCTCTCAATTTTGTTCTTCAATTTATTAACAGTAACACAACAATTCTCTGTTCTCTGAAAATCGTGTATTATACGCCGAATATCTGTAATTTGATATTCTGGTAAATCTGTCACAGGTGACTTTCGTAAAGGTCCCTTTGAAGAAAATTCAACTTTGTTTTTATTATCTAGAGACCGTTTGCTCTCTTGTAGTATTCTGGATACGGTCCGTACAGAAATGCCTATAATGGCGTAAATATAATCACCGTATAAGTAAAATGAAAGATGCAGTAAGAGAAGATCTGGAGAAAATGGGAGTGAGACAATGGGAAATAGTGGCACAGGACCGACAAACATGGAAGGCAATAGTAAACGCGGCAAATACTCACGAAGAGTTGTAACGTAATTGATAATTATAATGATGACGTAAATAATAATTCAAAATGATTGGTATGTTGCAGAAATAATTCCTCAAATTTTAAACAGACAACATAAAGAAACAAAAGAGTACATTGAGAAGTAACTCAAAGCGATATTAGAAAATTAAAAAATAAATAAATAAGAGCTTTCTACGAAAACAAGAGCCTATGAACTCTTTCTCCACATATGAAAAATGATGACTATCTATTACTAAATGAACTATCTAGGATAATAATGAAAATTTGGCAAAATTATTTTACAGTAAATGTGGTTAGTATTTTACAAAAAATTATGGTAAATAAAAATTAACTAGTAATGTAAACAGATTATGGAATTGTAGATGATCACATATTAATAGAACTACCGATAGACAGTCCAAGAAGTAGTAAACAAAATAACGAAGTAAGGAGAAGTAAGGAAAAATAAATAAATAAGAGCTTTCTACGAAAACAAGAGCCTATGAACTCTTTCTCCACATATGAAAAATGATGACTATCTATTACTACATGAACGTACTTATAGTAAACAAAAGAACGAAGTAAGTGTAATAATAGCTAAAAAATAACGACTGCAATAAAAGTGCAGAGAATACGATATTTAGGACACATCGAAGGAATGAAACAAGAAATATGTCAAAAATGGTATTCTCGACTCGCCCAATACAAAAGAAAAAGCGAAGGTAGGCAAAATGTGGTACAAGAGCAGAGTATAAAAGAATGACAAATAAGTAACATTGAGAACTAAAAGTAAAAATTGTTTGGAAACATTGAAAAAGTGAAACATTAAATTTGAATATCAAAAATTAATACTAAATGCATTGAAACTCCTTACCTGTTGCTTCAGCAGTATTTTTTACCATTAGCAGAGTGTCCATTTCACTTTTCATATTTTTAAAATAATTCTACACATTAAATATTATTTGACGACCCTGCTCTTTAATAACACAATGTTTTTTTCCGTCCATTTTCAGCAAGATTGTTTGAAAATAAAAGTATATAATATTTGACACACACAACTTGTTCTCAACTGCACTGCTGCGCTACTGAGTATTGGAATGATTTACTGCTAACGCGTGGCTTAGGTAGAAATCTCAAATTTTGACCACTGCCCAATGCGATAATATGCAAATTAGATGCCTTCCTAAATGACGAGATCTATACCTAATAAAATATTTATTTAACTTGTAGAACATGGACATCTCTGATATTTCTGACCTTTCATTGGAGGATGAGCGAGGAGGAAAATGACTTCCCCAGGGTTAGTCACAGAACCAGGATGAATCCAATGACACAGTACAGTGATAGAGAATTCAAACGAAACAAAGCTATTAGTGCCATAGAGCAGATCTTACTAACCATCAGATTTTATGCTACTAGAGGGTTCCAAGTGACTGTGGCTGATAATGTGAGAGTGCACAAATCAACAGCATGTAGAATCCTCAAGAGAATATCTCTTGCTATAGCTAGGTTAAGGCAAGTTTTTATAAAGATGTCAGCAACAGCAGAGGAGCGCCTGAGTGTTAAATCTGGGTTTTATGCATTGGCTAATTTTCCAAACATAATAGGTGCTGTTGATTGTACCCACGTCAAAATTCAATCAGTTGGAGGCCCACGACCAGAACTGTTCAGGAATAGAAAAGGATACTTTTTTTTAAATACTCAAGCTATATTTCATTGACAGCTGAGGATTCTACACATCATTTGTAGATGGCCTGGTTCTGTGCACGACACAACTAATTTCAATGATAGCCACATACGTGCCGATTTTGGGATTGGTGTATATGGGAAAGATTTTCTCTTGGGAGATAGAGGATACCTTTGTAGAAGTTATCTTTTGACTCCATTTTTAAGAAATCCCATTGAGAGGTGTTTGGGGTATTAAAGAGGCGTTTTCCTTGCCTATCTATAGGCGCGTTCTCACGGTTTGATTTTAGTGGATCAACTAAAATCGGTCAAGTTTGTTGTTTACACATTTTAAACAAAATTGAACAAAGTGGTTTTAATAAAATGGCGCCAGGCGAAGTTATACGCGAAAGTATAAATGTTATTAGTAGTTTACTGATTCAGCAACTCAGGAATTTTATGTTAAGACGCAATAAAGAACATAAAAAACGTCGTTTCTGGATACAAAATTGGATTAAAAGAATAAATGAATATGGTGTTTCAGAAACTCCAGCTAATAGAACTTGCTTTGGAGGATATAGAAGGACATAAAAATCACTTAAGAATGTCTGAAGGAAAGTTTGAAGAACTACTATTAAAAATTGGCCCTAAAATGCAAAAACAGAATACCGTTATGCGAAGAGCACTCCCCGCAGCCTTAAAACTGCAAATAATTTTGAGATATTTAGCAACAGAAGATTCTTTTGCAACGCTGGCATTTATGTACAGAGTACTGAAAAACACTATCTCAAATTTCATTCAAGTCTGCCAAATATACAATTCCCTACAAGAATATATAAAGGTAAGCACTAATAGAATATTTATTTAGTCAAACTCACAAAATCTTGTGTTGTGTAGTTAGTTATACAATACATCTATATGTTGTACTATGTATTGTGTATTCATGCTTGTTGCCAACTGTCTTGTCAGGGTGATGACGGGCGGAATGGCAGACACACAGCGGCAGAAAGAAGCCACATGTAATAATGTAATAAGAAAATAAAATCAAAACTTAAAGTGTATTATTTTATAGTAGAAGATAGAGTAGATTCTTCTACAAATTCAGGTGATGTTGGTGCTGAATTTTGCCAAATTTCCCGAGTACTGTAGCCACTGTTCAGGGAGTGGGATGAAGATGGTGATGCTAAATTGCTCGCTGTATTTAACATAACCTTTAGGAGTTCTTCATTGACCATCGATTGTATTTTTAGCTGTAAAGAAACTGCATTCAGGAACGGTAGCTGTTTTAGCTGAATAGCAATCAGTTGAGCAAATGCATCAAATTCATCTCCCGAAGACTTTTGATTTTGTTTTGATACTTTGTCCAGTTTATCTATTACATTGTTTATGGCACTTATATTATCATTTGTCACAATTTTGCGCTTTTGGCTTCGTCGAGAGCGACATTGTGAATATGTGCTTTTTGGAGTTTGGATTGACACATCTGTATTGCTATCAACAGGCTCACTTTCAACTGCAGAAAAACTGAATTCATCCTGTATTTCCGTTTGCGGCTCTTCTTCATTTTCATTATTTGATAAAATCTAGAACAAAATGTGTCAATATGTATTTTTATTGTTGCAGGTACTACAAACAGAAGAAGAATGGAACGAAATTCAAAATAATTTCTATTGCCGATGGAATTTCCCAAATTGCTGTGGGGCCTTGGATGATAAACATATTATTATACGTAATGCACCCCATAGTGGATCAGAATATTTCAATTATAAAGGCACATTTAGTATTATTTGCAATGCAAGCGAGTCTGTTAAATTTTACAAAAAATGAAGTATTTGTCTCAAAATGACTTTGCCACTCAAAACATTAATTTTAAAATCATACGTGTCTATCCAGAAAACAGAAAATTTTCAATTACTGCCTATTTTTTTTTTTTTTTTTCGTCTTTACAGAATCTGTCACATTTTCTGAAATAGATATAAAGCTTCTTATAATTTGTTGATATAATTAATAACAAATAAAATTATACAAGTTCGACTACGTTATGGCATGCATTTTATTTTAAAAATTGTAAATGCCTTGTGAAAATCTATTCATAACAAACCCAATATTTCAATGGAAAAGGTAAATATTTGATTTTAACAAAACAATAACAAAATAATTAGATCTTGATAAATGCTAGATAATTCAAAACATTTTAATATAATACTGTTTGTGTATTACTTACCCTTATTTAACATATTCAGTATTTTATCAGCTCGTTTCATTTTCTTACAGAAATTAATTAATAAATACACACAAAATTCAAAACTGTTAACAAACTAATCACGCAAAACACTGGAATAAAACTGACAAAACTATGCAATATACCCAAACAAATAATTTTTTACAAGATTGGACAAGTTGCTCTGCGTAAGTCAGTCGGTAGGTTCATTTGTAGTTAAGTGAAATACTTTAAGTCACTTAGTGTGTTTTGCCTGAATCATAAATAGTGTTTGAGACTTAGTGAGAAACATGATAATTATAAAAATAACCGTTTTTGTTATTGTATGACCAAGTGAGTTTAACCAGTCTAAAGAGTAAAAAAAAATACAATAAAATGCTGCAAATAACTCAACATATACCAGTCCTCTGGTGATAAAATAGGAAGAGAAGGAATATTTAAAATCCATATGGTACTTTGTAAAGGTTCCTTATTTTGAAAAAACCTTCGTAACATATCAAATGTTGAATTTCATCTAGTTTGACAATCTTGTTTTAGTTTGAGGACTTAATTGGCATGCGTTTTTGATTACTTTGTAATTTCTGCATCGCTGAAGAACTCCTTTTAAAAAACTTCACTACTGACTTTACTTTATTAACAGTATCTGTGATTTTGGGCAAACTAAACTGAACTATCAAATTAAGAGAGTGGACAAAACAAGGTACATGCCACCATTTTGCAAGCTGTACCGCTTTTACCATATTCGCAGCGGTATCTGTATCCCGATTTCATGTTACAGTTGTCATCTATGAAGTGAGTAGTAATAAAAACCTTCATTATTAATTGATGTCCAGCCATCGGTTGTAATAGCAACATAGAGAATTGTATGTACTATTGTCCTTAATTTAGTTACATAGTGTTCGTAAGATGCAGATAACAAACTATTTGATAGTACCTTTCTGCTGGGAAGCTCATAGTTTAAGCTTAACATACCCACGAACTTTTTAAAATTTGTGCTTTCTACAAGATTAATCGGTTGATAATCGGTGACGATAGATTTTAGCAATTGATTATCAAGTGCTTGTCTTTTGGAAAGTCCCAATGGTTTTTTAATAAATCCACTAATAGGCACTTGTTTTGATTTTGTCGCGTTTTTCGTTGTCACTTCGCTAGTTCCCGGCGAATCTCATCGACAACGTTTAATGCTTGGCTATGTTCCTGATTATTTTCTTCGAACAATTGTCCTTTTAGAGTCAATACCCGTTTTCTTGTATCCTTAATGTTAATGGTAGGATGGTTTAATTTAAAATGCCGGTCATATTAGACGTTGATCCATTTTTAAGTTAAGTTTACTAAGAGAAACACAAATTACATTTAACCTTACTATCATCCATGGAATTTTGAGAAAAATAGTCGGTACTTCTTTTAGTACATATGATATTTAACAAATGGTACTAAAATACAAAAAAAAAATAAAACAAAATATTTAAAGCAAATTTTATTGTACAAAATAAACAGCTATGGAAGCATTTAGTTCAGTGTATTATATTTTAAGTATTTTCATTTGTTTGCTATTTCTTAAAGTGTAACCGTCTTCTCGAAGGATAATTGCTTTGGCTCTCTTACCTGGCGACCAGCCAACACGTTTTGGGTTTCTGGTTGCCATTTTCGTTGAATCGACGCTGATGAATTCCTCTCCGACAAATAAACAATATCACCTTAGTAACAACTACCTGATGTCACTAATAAACACTGGAAACTGTACTAAAGGCCACCTAACGGCTTCCAGTTGGGTTGTTGACTGACTAGCAAAACTCTGACTTGGATCTTGGATTTTCGGCGTTTCGCTTGAATCTGGTTCCATATTTTATTAAATAATGATGTTAATAAAAAAAATTGAGAAATACATAAAATATTATGCAGGAATATAAAACAATAAAATAAAAATGTAAACGTGTAAAAAATAAAATGTAAATGTGTAAAAATGGTAAACTATATAAATCATGAGCATGAGACGAGTCTTGCTAAAAAAACGATAATTTTAAAAGTTTGCAGAATTTTGGCCACTAGTGTACTTACCAATTTTTATTTGCCGTCGGCATGCACTAAATATTATCTCTGAATAATAATCATAAAACACAATAGTCCTACACAATAAAATAAAATAGAAGATGAAACTACAAAAAAAAACATACAGACTGGAGGTAAATCTGTAAATTATGTTTATGTTTATAAATCTGTATATGTTTAAAATATATTTCCAAACCAATTATATTATTGTTTACATCCAACACTTTAACCATTCCTTTATCAAATAATACTTTAATATTTGAAGCTTCCAATTTCTTAACTGATAACAAATTCTTTCTAAGATCAGGCAGAGAAAAAAAATATTTTTAATATGATTTCTGATTTTACAATCATTCACCATACTCATGGCTTCAATATTACCAACTCCCATGGCTAATTCATGTCATTCTTTGCAACTGCAATTTTTATAGGTTCTTTAAGCATTACTAAATCTTTAAAATAATGTTTTTTATTAACCATGTGATCAGTACACACTGAGTCAATATGAAATATTAAATCATGTATATCAACAATATTTTCTGTTTTTTCTAAAGTTATATCACCCGTAAAATATACACTCCTATATTTTTCATCAGCCTTATCATTATTACAAGTATCTATATTATCTTGCCTATCATTTGTAACCTCTGCATGATTAACATTATTGTTTACATATCTACCTCTACCTTCAAATCTACCTCTGTAATTACCATAACCTCTATTAAAACTTCTAAATCTTCTACCAGGGTTACTTGGTTGAAAACCTCCTCTGTAAGGTCTTGAACTTCCTTCGATTTGCCCTCTAACGTTGTTACTCCCTTGAAAGCCACCTCTGTATTGCTTGGAAACTTCTCGACTTGAATTCTTCATTTTACAGTCCCTTTTGAAATGTCTTGCTTGACTGCATCTAAAACAGCTACCTTGTACTGCAAAAGCTGTTGCCTACTTTTTATATTTGAACTGGCACTGCTCAACTGGCGTTTATCGTATTCGGCTAATAGTTTTGATTATACAGTTTCATAAGTTACATATTTAATATTTTCAGTTACTGGTACAACAGTTTCATATGTGTTAGGTAAACTCAGTGGTAACATACAAATTAAATCTTCATCTTTTACTTCTGCTTTAGCTACCTTTACTTGTACTACTTCTTTAAATTCATCTATAAATTTAAGTAAATCATCATCTTTAAATTTTCATACCCATTAATTTTTTCTTTAGATATAACTTTTTGGTCCCGGAAGACCAAATTTTTTATATTTACTTTTCAGTACATTCCACATTTTTCTCGCTGTTTCGCATGTTCTTAAACTTTCGAGCTGATTATCATTTACACATTGTACTAATCTTGTACACCATATATATATATATATATATATATATATATATCGAGGGTTCAAAGACAGTACCTCGTAAGTAACAAGTAGCTAATTTTACAGGATGAACAAAAAAACTGTTTAAGAGTTGATAAGATGTAGTTATTTTTTGAAATCTTTTAAATTTATTATATTTTAAACTTCCTGATTTTGTAAGTAAAATAAAAAAAAGTGTGAAGCAAAATTAAAAAAAAATTAAGTCACTTAAGAGGTAATGTCTGTTTTTGTCTGTCACATACGAGGTAATGTTCATTTCTTTAATGGTTAATATAATACACCATGTTTGTATTATCGTTGTCATTATCATATTATTTAGGAAAATTAAAGACAAGAGTATCTCATTCTTCAAATTTGTATTTATTTAGTAATAAATTGATAAATACATACTTATCTAAATAAAAACTACATAAAACAGAAAAGGAAAAAAGCAAATATTAGTTTATTCTGATTGTTAAAATCTAAAAAAAAGGTAACAAAATCCTAAAATTATGGCAATGAGGAACAAATCATGCACTAGTACTAATATTATGAACATTAATTAAGATTAAGACTTATACGGCAACAAATCATAAAAAGACCAACAGTCTTTAGGAATAACTGATTTGATTATTTGTAGGTGGTCATACTTTGTTTTTGAAATTGCTGGTCTATTTTGAAACAATGGGGGAAATTTAATAATAGAAAAATCAACATTTTTTGGTCTAGTTGGGATTTCTTCAAAGGAATCTTCAAAATTGATTTTAAACAATATTTTTTCATTAGTATATCTTAAAACACGAATATCTGTAACTGTATTACCACCAACTAATTTACTAGGTCTAATAGAGTTGTATTTCATAAGATTTTTGTCGGCAAAATTTTGGAAAAAGGTGTAATCAAAATTTACTACTGTAAATGGATTTTTATGCCTAGCTTCCTTTGTTAACCTTAAATAGTCACTAGGAAGATAAATTTCCCTATTTTTTAGGACTGTCTCAATAGAGCTGTGCACTGAATCACACTCCATTTGCGTGTGACCTTTTTCTAAAAATTTTTGGTCAATTATGACATTGTATTTTCAGATAAGAAAAGCAAAGTATTAGACATTACACTGTTCCGGTTTTGGGCAGTACACCATCAGAATAGATAGTTATGGGAAGTTTGTGTGATGAGTTCAGAAAATGTTCTTCCAAATAATGTTTCAGAAAAGATGCGTAGGTGGAAGCCTGACCATCTGCTTCTGTCTCGTTGTACCAATAGCAACTAGCTTGGCTACTAGCCAAATTATAGATAGTATAATTATGGCAGCAAAGTTTAGTTTTATAGTAGAGTGCACTGGCCGTAATTGAGGAGATAGTTTCACTGACTGAACATCCATCGTAATAACAAAAAGTTTTCCTTCAACAGCCTCCTTTTTGTCACGTTCTTTCTCACTTCTAGCTCGATCTTTTCTGATTATGTGGTCATTATATTCTTTTTCAGAAAAATTTCCATTTTTAAATTTAAAACAACTGTCACACTGGTCTTTGCGTGGATGAAAAATAGACAACTTCATTGTGTCCATCATAGTTCTTAAACAAGTGTGAGTTAATGGTGTCTTTCCATTTTCTGTACAAAATTTGCAGTAAGCCCTATACAAATCTGAAACAGACTGAAACACTTGCTCCAGATAAAGTCTATCGGTGTCTTTGCGACAGTAATGGGATGGTAGTTTGTTGAGATTGTTCAGAAAACTACTTAAAAATTCTTGATCTTCTTTAAATATATTTACCCGTGGCTTCCGCGTACTAACTTTGTTTTCGAATGATTCATTCATTCCATTTTGGTTTTCCATCACCCAAGATCTTACGGACCACTCCCCTAAAGCTAACGTTCCAAGGTACATAGATTTACATACAGGAACATTTTCATTATTAACTTTCAGGCTATACTGAAATGTTACATTACGGCGAGACTCATGGTCTAATTTTTTTGGCCTTGTTTTTTTAGTTACAGCAACGGTGTTGGACACAAAAATTTTGCGCTGATCCCAAGACATTTTCTCCCAAAACATTTCAAATAACTTGTTACGGTCTTCCTCCGATATAAGAAAACATTTTGGTGTAGATTTATTATGTTTGCACTTGCATCTTGTTTTCATCTTTCTCTCGGCTCTATTTTGATCATGAAATGTATTTCGCTGACCTGCAGGTTTTCTAAATCCTAAATATTTTTCACCACGCATTCTTAGCATTTTGTTCTTTTCCTTCTTATTTTCGCCTTTTTGTTTTTCTTGTTCTTTGGTTTATTTATTTCTTGATCTCTTGCGTTTGATGCGTCACGTTCAATCTCGAAACTTAAGCTAGAATTTGTGTCAGATCTTTCATCGTCCATTTCTGGGTCATAACTTTCGTCATTATCCTCTTTTTCTTGATTAGTAGATTCAACTAAAATATTATTTTCACTTTGAGAACTTCGTTGGCTAATGTCGATCAGTTCATTGTTGGTAGTTTTTTTCTTAACATTTTGTAGACTTGTATGATTATTTTCTAAAGAATTTTCTATAATACTATTATTTTCCAACAAGTCTAATGTCTCGTGTATATTATCCAAGCAACTAAAACTGTCATCAAAAACCACAGTAGCGTTGTTAATTATGTCTTCCATTTCTTTTGGAGAAAGAACTGGTGCAATCGACTGAGCATTATCTATTTCCAATAAAACCGAATTAGACAGGGTATTTAATTTTTTCTGCGCTTGATGACAGTCACTCTCTGGATCAATATTCTCGGTCCCTTTATTGTTTTTCATATCTTGATACGTTCGTTTAGATGGCGAAGATATTGTTTCACCTGTTTTAACTTTAACTAACCGCATCATTTCCTTAGTACGACTGGAAAATGGCATTATGCTGTTTAAGTGCAGTAACTCGGTAACTGTATTGAAGGCTGAATCTTGTAGGTGACACCTGTAAATAAAATAAGTTTTTAGTGAAATAGTCACTAACATAAACAAAAAACTGCTTTATCTAATAAACTTAGTACTATTTACCAGAATAAATAAATTTTATTTTAGTAAAATCTCTGTTTACTATCTACGTTTAAACACCTGATAGCGTCGAGCAACACAACAATAATGGCCACCGAAACTTGATTTTTAAGTGCAGTAACTCGTAACTGTACGAAAGACAGGACCTCGTAAGTGACACCTATAAATAAAACAGTTTATAAGAGAAATATTAATCAACAGCAACACAAACACTGCTTTAGACAGCCAAATTATGTTGTATTTAACAGAATAAATACAGTTGATTTTAATAAAATCTCCATTTTACCTTTAAACTTCAAATAACGGCGATCAAAACAACAACACTCAAACATGCCCACTTTCGTACTGTACAAACTGCACCATACAAGGTCCTGGTTTTAAAATATTTTTACCGCGCATTTACGAGTTAACGTTCCCTTACAGTTTTCTACCTAAGGCCTGAAATATTTGATTCTTTAGAACTGCCAATAGATGGATCTGTATGTCCTAAACTAGATTAATGATAAAACCGATTTTAATAAAAAATGTCACTTACGAGGTACTGTCTTTGAACCCTCGATATATATATATATATATATATATATATTGCGAGAGAGAGAGAGAGAGAAAAGAAAATTAATCTTTGCAGATTTCCCCAATATTTAAGAGTTTACTATATATATATATATATATATATATATATATATAAATATAATATATATATATATATTATATATATATATATATATAAATAAATAAAAAGTAAATCAAATTTAATGTCATTATGTTAATGACATAATGACAAAATGTAAAATTTTGCTAATTTTAAAAGACAATTCTCACAAGGGTAAGCCTATTGAAGACATAAGAACTTCATTTTTCTAATGTAATTTTTTATGTTAATTTTTAGTATGTTTTGAAAAAGAGTAAAATAAACTCGAAAGCTTAGCAAACCTAAAAGAGTTTTACTTAAAGGCCAATATATTGACTACTAAACCCAATATATCCGTATATATATATATATATATATATATATATATATATATATATATATATATATATATACAGTATAGGTAAAAGTTTATGGTCGGTATGGACCTTACATGAGATGGAGTGAGAAACAACTGTTTAAAAAGAGAGAGATATATTAGGTGTCCGCCTTTTATATCACCGAACATAAATGAGTGGATATGGAGTGGATATAATAAAAAGGGGAAATGCAATGTTGCCAAACTTATTGGTTTTATTTGACCTGTTGTCTTTTTCGCATTTGAACAATGCTCCAAGATAATGAAATTTGGGCGAAATGGATTTAAATGGCAGCTTATTGTTTTTTTATTGGGAATAGGTCACAATTTTACTTTACAATAAGTGTAATATATCATTTTGATTTATACTTCGGAAATCGTTTTTATATAAATAAAATTTATTAATGTTTGGTATTTTAAAAACGATTTCCGAATTAAAAATCTAAACATCAAAATAAGCTTATTTTAAAGTGACATTATGCCTTATTTCCAATAAAAATATTAAACTGCATATAAATAAAAAAGCTTCGTACAAAACTATTTGCCAACGTGGCGTGTCGCGTGGTCAAATCACCGAATCAAGGAGTACACAGGTATTTACGAATAGAGGTGGGTCATTGACGTCGCAAAACCGATTTTCGTAAACAAGTAACTATGATTTTTTAATAGTAGTTTCAAGTAAGAAACTACCTACATAAACAAACATAATGGCTATTATCGTTTATGTGTATATTTATTGAAGTGAAGGAAACTAATAAAAGATTTTATTATAATTTGAAAACTAAACTAAACAATACAAATAGTAAATCGTACCTACGTTTACATTACACGTTATTATTAAATCACGAATCGCCTAAATTGACATTTAAAAACATAGGTTTTTGTACTTATTATTAACTTCTTATTAACCGTGTTTTTTCTTTTATTTAAAATTAAACCTGATTTTGTACATGTGTTCACATTTACAATACTTTATGAATATAGTGGTTAAGTTAGGAGATACATGGCGATGGTTTTTCCACCATTGTAATGGACTCTCGCTACAGGTGTACGTTTAGATGAGTCATGTCCAATTAATTGATCAAAAATACACCGTGGACTTAAGTCATCTTTATCGGTTTCTTTTTCTTATACTGGTTGATTTTCAATAGTATAATCTTCTTGTTCTTTAATTATAGAAGTAACCAGCTTCTTAACTCTTTCTTTTGTTTTTTTAGCGTCATTTTTATCAGAAAATCCCTGCACTTTAAATCGTGAATCCTTAAACGTACATAATGACAAAATGCCACTGTATTCTATCCCTCTAAATCTTTTTGCTAAAAAAGAGATTAGTAATTATCCCGTAATTAGTAATAAAAACCCGTACTACGTCGGATACTATGGATGTAAGGTTACTGTTTGCTAAAATTTTATTGCAAGATTTTTGCAGGCAGGGTACCAGAACAATCACTGAACTATCATTCAAGTATTTTTGGCCACTCATTGTACTTGTTATTTCTTTAAAAGACCGTAAAATTTGGGACAATTACGAAAAAATAATCCAGTCTTCATTATTTAGATTTGGTCTAAGTCTAAGTCTGTATTATTTAATACCGATGTGGAACGGAAATACACGCCAGTACACCGAAAATATCAAAATACAGAGAGGAGTCCGCCAGGGTTACGTGCTGTCCCCACTACTTTTCAATGTCTACAGTGATCGGTATTTTAAAAAGCGCTCTCAGACTCAATAGAAGGTATATCTATCAATGGAGAAGTTTTGAATAACTTACGTTTTGCAGACGATACAGTAATAATTACGGATAACAACAATTATTTACAGAACCTAATGCAACGCTTTAATGAACGCTGTCATGAGTACGGACTGAAGATAAATTTAAAGAAAACTAAATGCATGATAATGACTAAATCTGCACAAATATCCAATTGACTATTGAAGATACTGCAATTAAGAGTGTTAATAACTATAAATACTTAGGAACATGGATAACATCAGATGTAGACCAAACCAAAGAAATTAAGACACGTATTGAAATAGCACGTACATCATTTATTAAACTTAAAAAGTTTCTTTGTTGTCGGGATATAAGGTTAGAACTACGCCTGAGAATGCTTCGATGTTACGTGTTCTCTACTCTTCTTTATGGTCTGAAAGCTTGAACACCAAAACAAGTTCATCTGAATAAGTTGGCCGCCTTTGAATTTTGATGTTACAGAAGAATCCTACGAATATCATGGATTCAAAAAATGTCAAACATTGAAGTAACTAGAAGGATAGGAAATGGGGCAGAAATAATATTAACTATTAAAAGACGAAAACTTGAGTACTTGGGACATGTGATGAGAGGGCAAAAATACGCATTATTACAACTTATTATGCAGGGCAAAATCCGAGAAAAGCGAAATGTGGGAAGACGAAAAATATCCTGGCTTAAGAACTTGAGGGAATGGTTTGAATGCAGTAGTGCAAACCTTTTTAGAGCGGCAGTCAACAGAGTCGCATAGCCATGATGATTTCCAACCTTCGATAGAAGATGGAACTTAAAAAAGAAGAAGTGAAACGGATTGCCTCTTCTAACTCAGTCATTCTTTTTAACCTGTAATAGGTGAAGTTCTACCTAGTTTCCACGTCTTGGATTGGCCGTTTGGTAACTTTGTTATGTTGTAATTAATACTTTAAAAGCCTTTCTGAAGATAAGGTACTTTTTTTTTAATGTTTTTTGCAGAATTGTCGAAAAAAGGACTTTTTATTTTATCTATTATCAAATCAGTTTTGACATAACATTCCTGAAGTAATGAATCTAACAGTTTTTCTTGTTGGCGGTTTATATCCAGGAATCCACCCTGCAAACTTTTTAAAAGCTGGTTCTTCACCTATAGAAAACGGATGAAACGAGTCTTTGCATAAGTTTAGTAAATCAATAAGTTTAGTCAAGAAAAAGAAACTGATAAAGATGACTTAAGTCCATTGTGTATTTTTGATGAATTAATTGGACATGACTCATCTAAACATACAACTGTATCGAGAGATATACAAGAAGTCGACATGTATTTGTCTGATAATATATTACCCACAATAAATTTCGAACGGAGATTGGAACTGTCCATTACCGTGGTGGAAAAACCATCGCCATGTATATCCTAACTTAGCCACTATATTCATAAAATATTGTAGAATTGTAACAAAATCTTTTCCTTGTGTACACATGTTTAAAATCAGGTTTAATTTTAAATAAAAGAAGAACACGGTTAACAAGAAAAGTAGAAAAACTTGTTTTTAAATGTCAATTTAGACGATTCGCGACTTAATAATAACGTGTAATGTAAATGTAAGTACGATTTAATGTAAATGTAAGTACTATTTGTATTGTTTAATTTATTTTTCAAGTTATAATAAATATATCCTTCGCTAGGTTCTTTCACTTCAATACTTATACACATAAACGATAATAGCCAATATGTTTGTGTACTCGCTAATTTGAATCAACTAGTTACAGTTTACGAAAAACGGTTCCGATAAAAATTTAAAAAACGGGAGGACCCACCTCTAGTTGTTTAGGTATATTAGGATCGGAACCAGAGAATATGTAAAATATCTCTGATCGGAACTATTCGTCTCACTAATGGCCAATAGGTGTTAAAAATATTTGAGGAGGGGAGACCAAGGGGAAATATGATTGTTATAAAAATCATGAATTTGTTGCTTGTGTGAGTCCATTTCAAATAGGTAAAGAAATAATAAATCAGACTTACTCACAATCAATTTAATTTAACTATCCGACGACCGGTTTCGCTTTCTACAATATGCAAAGCATCTTCAGGTCTCGGTACAAAGTTAAACAAATGCTGAAATGATAAAAACCCATATTAGGGTTGTTGTCTAATAAAGATAAAACATTAGATGTTATAAATTACAATAATTATGCCAATATTACCTGTCTGTGGTTTTATTTAAATGATTGAATTGAAAAAGGTATAAATATTTTTAAAAAAGTTAAAAGGACAAGGTAAGGCCCACAAGTTGTCATAAAATCTCTTCTATTGGAATAAATTAATGAATGAGCAAATAAATAAATGAAATAAAATAAATTACTTACATGCCGGTACTCTATTAATAGATGGATGGTAGAACATGTTTAAAACTACTGTATATTGTTGAATGGAGAACTCAATACTATTATTGCAGTTGTTTGACAGTAAACGGGAGTTCTTGAGGAGGTAGATTTGATCCAATGAATTTGAGATGTGTGTGAGATTGTTTGTTAAATGCAAGTGGTGTAATATATTATTGTGTTATTGAAAGTTATTTATATTTATTCCAGAGATATATTTTTGAAATGTGTGTTATTTATTGAGTAATTGTTTTATGAAGGTGACATTTATGACAATGAATAAGTGTAGATGTAAATTGTGTGGGTGTGCAATTATTTCCAAACTTGTAGTTATCAAATTACTTTGATAAAGTTCTATTGGCAATGTGTTAATTATTGGAATGGTCAAGTGAATAAAATGAATAAAATGGTAAAATACAAACACTTAAGGATAATTTAAACACACTAAAAACAGAAAACAATTAGAAGGGACGAAACAATATTGAATTTAAAAGGGGAAGGACTTTAAATCACTACATCATAGTATCTGGCACAATGAGTTTTTTTGTTGTTGTATCATTAGATTTAGTGGTAAATTTTGACAGATGTAGGTTAGTATGTGACAGTTCTTCTTCTGTTTCTCAATACTGTAAGTTAAGTTCTCTAGTTTCATAAAATATGCTGTTATTAATAATGAATGTCTATGAGCCTGTTTCAATTTAGATATATTAAAAGTAAATTGATGTGTTTAATATTGGCATATTTTAACAATCTTTAATTAATCAAATTTAGTGTAAAAAATATGGTTAATTGAAATTGAAATACATCCTACAAAATACCTAACTAAGTCTGATGTTCAACTTAATGATCCATTCAAAATAAATTCTCTGGCAACTGAACATGTACATTTAATAATCAAATGTATAATAAGTTTGCAAGTTTTATTTTTAATTTGAAATTGATATAGGTATGAGTTATCTGTCCGGGTATTTTTTAATTATTAAGAGATATTTTCCAAAATCTGATATATTAATATCTAATATACATCCAAAGTAACAAATGAATAATTATTGTTGGTAAATAATTTGTGAGTGAGTTCAAGAAATTGACTGAATTATAAAGCATTCAATAATTAGTTGGCAGTACTAATATCCGACAGTTGGGACCGGAAATTGTTATAGGAACAGGTAGAATGATCGTGTATTTAAACCGGTATCAGGTAAATTTATTCTTATTTCAATTTTCGGTGACCTACGAACAGATATACCTCACACCTACATGGACAATGGTGAGTTTGTACAATTGTTTTAAGTAACACTTTAAAAAAATTTTTTCATTAATAGCTGTTTGTGAAAATTAATATTTATATTTGAAATGTAAATTTGTGTATAATTGTAATTAGTTAAGATGTATTCAATTAATATAGCTAGTCTGAATGATTAACATATTATTTTTTGATGATACTCAAAACACGTGTTGAGTTTGAAATCATATTTTTGTTAGATAAGTATATTTCGGAACCAGATGGAATGCAATAATAATTGTGGGTTAAATAAGTTGAGGTACCATACCAGTTCAATACTGATATTTAATGTAGTTTTAGGAAATTGTTTCGGTAGTATGTTAAAATGTTCAAGAAATTCTTTGAACCAAGAACTAGATCCAAGAGGCCTAACTTTTATTTTAAAGTAGAAGATTGGATTGATCTATGAGGTGTATCAAATGTATCTCATTATATATGGAATTCTGAAATAAATGGTGTTTTGACCAAAATATTGAAGTTACTTCTGAAATATGCAATGATTAGTATAATATATGGGAACTAATATGAGAGTTGAAGTTTGTGGCAACAATTCTATAAGTTTACTGTGGGAAACAAGCAATGGAGTGGTGTCAGGTAATGATATGTATATAAATTTATTTATATTAATACTGAGTATACTGGTGTGTATTCTAATTCTAATTGTGCATTTAGTGTAACCTCTGTATGATTTTTTAATGATTTTAGAATTTCTAAATGTTCTAGGTTATTTAGTAAGGAGCCTTTATTGCAAGTATGGAGGATTTTGAAATCTGTTTGTGGATCAAAGACATGGTTTGTTCGATGGATGTGTTGGGAGAAATGTGATTGACCTGATGTTGGGCGTTCTATATATCTAAGATGTTCTCTTAGTCTAATGTTGAAGGATCTAAAGGTTCTACCGATGTAACATGCATTGCAGGTATGGCAGCTCAACTTATACACTCCGCTATACTCAAGTGAGTTACGTATGTCCTTGTTATTCAAGAAAGTCAGTCCTAAATTTGAGGCAGTTTTAAATGAGATATTTATATAGTTATCAAAGACTTTAGCAATCTTATAGGAGAGTTCACCTATATATGTTAATGAAACGATAAGGTTTTTGTTCAATTATTTCATTAGAATGTTGTGTATATACTTGGTGTTCAATCATCCTATTTGTCTTTTTATGTAAAATTTTATTCACTAGGTTAGTGGAATAACCGTTGTTTATAGCTATTTGTTTAATAACCTCTAATTCTTTATTAAATGATGTTATAGTTAATGGTAATGATATTAAACGATTAATGTAACTGTAAAAAGCTGCATTTTGTGCTGTATAGGGTGATGTGAGTCTGCTGGTATAATTGTACCAGTATGAGTTGGCTTTCTATAAATATCAAGGACAACTGTACTGTTGTTTAATGTTAATGTTGTTTAACATTAACACTGCCTTAATTACTTCTTCTTTTTGTTTGGTATAAGACACTAACTTTCTTCAGTCACATTATTAGACTGACAAATAAAAGTTGATATCTGTTATCTCATGTTTTTCTGTCATTAGTATATAATTATTTTTATATGGGCGTATCTTTGTGTATCTTTTTTGTCATTTATTGCGTTGATATTTATTTTTATTTCTATTGATTCGTATATCTCCATCTTCTTTTTATTTTGTTCTGTTTTTTAAAATTTTCATGTTTTCAAAATCAAATTTATGCTTCTTCTCACTTTCATGTTTTGTGAGCGCAGTGACGTTGTTCTTGTCATATTTGTGAGAACGAATTCTGGATTGAAGCAGTTGACTGGTTTGACCTATATAGACACCTTCACAATTAATACATGGTATCTCGTAAACAACATGTGATTTTTTAAGTTTTGGAGTTTGTGTTTTTAGTTTTGTGAAATATTTATTTAAGAGGTTGTTTCCTTTGTGGATCCACGATATCTCAACTACAAGTCACATCATCCATTTTCCCATAAGCAGTCTGTGATTATTAGTCTCCCTGATAAATCTATAAAAACTAACAGATCCAGAATACATACCAACTGCAATAAAAAAAGCAAAGAATGCCCTTCTAAAGAATGCATATCCCGAACATCTAATCGAAACTATTTTCAAATCAAGACTCAATAAATTTTATAACAATACAACTAACAATAAACCCAACAGTATCAAAACTACTTACAAAAGTCTTCCATATATAAAAGGTTTATCCGAACAACTAACATATCTTTTGGCCAAACATAATATAACAGTGGCCTACAAAGGAAACAACTTCTTAAATAAATATTTCACAAAACTAAAAACACAAACTCCAAAACTTAAAAAATAACATGTTGTTTACGAGATACCATGTATTAACTGTGAAGGTGTCTATATAGGTCAAACCAGTCAACTGCTTCAATCCAGAATTCGTTTTCACAAATATGACAAGAACGTCACTGCGCTCACAAAACATGAAAGTGAGAAGAAGCATAAATTTGATTTTGAAAACATAAAAATTTTAAAAAACAGAACAAAATAAAAAGAAGATGGAGATATACGAATCAATAGAAATAAAAATAAATATCAACGCAATAAATGACAAAAAAGATACACAAAACCTAAATAAAATATATTTCAATCTAATTTAAATAATAATAAACATCATAAAAAGCTCTTAAAGTCATAACATATCTCCAGCTTACCTTTTTCGAAAACATCAATGATACGCCCATATAAAAATAATTATATACTAATGACAGAAAACCATGAGATATCAGATATTAACTTTTATTTGTCAGTTCGTTAATGTCTGTGTCACGTTTTACGTTTTGGTAAGTCATATATATATATATACATATTTTACAAAATCTGTTTGTCCTTATACATATATACAATTTAGAATCTTGACAAAGGCAAGGGTTTCCTGCCGAAACGTTGATTGTTATGGAAAATAAAATCTAGTTCCATATATAATATATCTTTATTGAACCTGAAGCCAAAAAACACTAATTTTGTATTTAATATATACAGGGTGGTCCTTAAGTAATTGTACAAAAAGAAACCGCAGATTCTACACTTTAAAATATTACGATTTAAGCCAACTTGCTTTAATAAAATATTGATATTAAAAAAGATACAGGGTGTTAAAGTGGAAATTTAAAATTTTATTTTTCGCTATAACTTTCATGTTTGTCAACATTTATGTATCAAAATTTACAGCTGGAAACTATTGAATATCAGGAATTATAATTTGATGCATACTTTGATATAGCTAATAGAGGGCGCCACATATGCACCATACATAGCATTCATTTGCACTTAACTTTTTTGTTCTTCAAGTTACCGGTATTTTTGATAAAAAATATTAAAGATACATTATTTTAACAAAAAAAAAAAAGATATACCTGTTAATAACTTTAAAACTCAACATTTTTCGAGATAATCGCATTTTACAAATCAAGTGCATAATTCTGATTGAACGCAATTGCTCCAGGCAATGAAAGAAAAATAGATAAAAACATCAATACTTCTGAATTTTGTTATAAAATACCTTTAATAAAGTCAATCGATAACGAAATATTAAATAAAATAAATATATCAGCAGGATAATTATTAATAGAATTTGATAAACTAATAGAATAATTGGATTTTACATCGAACATTTTATGTTTTGTATTAAATTAAAGTCATAATCAAAACATTTTATTTACAAACCAAATTAAGAAATAGTTAAACTAAATAACATTAAACTTTTTGTCAATGTAAGTGTTCGATAGGTCCACCATTTTCTTTAATTCATTTGTCAATACATTTCATAAAATATCGTGTCATATTAAATAGCATCATTGCTTCTAAAGAAACTGCTGCAGTACTTATTATAAGTGTAATAATAGGTATTCTTTTGGGATTTTTATGAATTAAATAATATAGTGTACCATCTACGGCTATAGCGTAATTAAGGCGAAATATGTGATTTATATAAGATGGTACACCATTACATTACAACGAAAGCGGAGTGAGACAGTATTTATATACAACTTTCCTGAACGTAGGATTGTTCGTGGTAGTCATATTCTTATGGTGAGATATTAGTATAATTATTTAATTCATAAAAAATTCAAAAAATTACTTATTATTATACTTATAACACTTATAATAAATACTGCAGCAGTTTCTTTAGAACCAATGATGCTATTTAATATGAGACGATATTTTATGGAATGTATTCACAAATGAATTAAAGAAAATGGTGGACATATTGAACAAATACTTTGACAAAAAGTTTAATGTTATTAAGTTTAACTATTTCTTAATTTGGTCTGTAAATAAAATGTTTTGATTGTGGCTTTAATTTAATACAAAGTGTAAAATGTTTGATGTAAAATACAATTATTCTGTTATTTATCAAATCCCATTATTTTATCCTGCTGATATATTTATTTTATTTAATAATTCGTTAACTATTAACTTTATTAAAGGTATTTTATACCAAAATTCCGAAGTATTGAAGATAATGCGTCTTTAATATTTTTTAATAAAAATACTGATAACTTGAAGAGCTAAAAAGTTAAGTGCAAATTTTTGTGGCATCTGTGGCGCCCTCTATCAGCTACATCAAAGTATACATTAAATTATAATTTTTGATATTTAATAGTACCCAGCTGTAAATTTTTATACATAAATGTTGACAAACATGAAAGTTATAGCGAAAAATAAAATTTTAAATTTTCACTTTAACACCCTGTATCTTTCTTAATATTAACATTTTATTAAAGCAACTTGACTTATATCGTAATATTTTAAAGTGTAGAACCTCGGTTTCTTTTTGTACAATTACTTAAGGACCACCCTGTATATATATATATATATATATATATATATATATATATATATATATATATATATATACAGATTGAACCAAATTAAAACGGAACATACAATTTAATACATGTCTGTTTGAACTGCATTTGAAATAGTGGACCAATATAAAACTTGGACAAAAATAAATCTATACCTGGGTATAGACATTGTATAAAATATCGTTCAACTATCTGTCTCGTAACAATGTTGTTTGCGTAAAACGGGTTTGTCTAAGAAAGCGATAATAGTTCAGGAAATGAAGCTCGAAAAAAGTTAAAACTTCGCAATTTTTTCGTCCTGCATTTATCCAGTTGATATTTTAACAGAAGGTAGGTGATAGCCCAAGGATCAAAAACTATATCGAACCTAAGTGCGCTAAAGGGTTTTAGGGGTGAAAACTACCCCTAATTGTCAAAAATTATAAAATAACATATTAAACCTGAATATGGGTAAGATTTGGTTTGAATTAGTTAAATAATGATTATTTTATACTTTTGAATAGAGTTCCATCATATTTCAACCCTTAAAAAGCAACCCTTGTTAGAGATTAATGTAAAAAAATTACTAATTCTAAAAAAATGATTTCGCCTTGGATCGATTTGGATAAAAATTTTGATTTAAGCTCAATTCACCCGCTGCTTTATAGTTTATGTCATGTCGACGAACCCTGATTGTTCTTAGGGGTGAAAACTACCCCTAATTGTCAAAAATGATAAAATAACATATTAAACCTGAATATGGGTAAAATTTGGTTTGAATTAATTAAATAATGATAGTTTCGTGCTTTTGAATAAAGTTCCATCATATTTCAACCCTTAAAAAGCGACCCTTATTAGAGATTAATATAGAAAAATTAGTAATGCGAAGAAAATGATTTCACCTTGGAACGATTTGCATAAAAATTTGGAATTAAGCTCAACTCACCCTCTGCTTTATAGTTTATGTCATGCCGATGAACCCTGATTGTTCTTAGGGCTGAAAACTACCCCTAATTTTCAAAAATTGTAAAATAATATTACAAATCTTAAGATGAGTGAAATTTGGTTTGGATTAGTTAAATAGTGATTTTTTTATACTATAAAATACAAATTCATACATTTTCAACCCGTAAAAATCAAAATTTTGCAACTTTTCAACTTTTGAAAATTACCCTTTACAACATTGCAGTTTTATAAACTAATTTATAAGATATAAATTGAAAAAAGTAGAATTAAATACAAAAAAATTTATCAACATAAAAAGGCACCATAATTATATTCTTATACATTTACATAAATAGTTGAAAATATTTACATTTATAGGTAAAACAATTATATTAATTTTATTCGTCATCAATTACATCTTCATCGTGATCTATGTCATCCTCATCTTCTTCAATTATTGGTGGACTGTTATTGCACCCTTCACCTGAGCACCCAGAACAAGTAGAGTTACAGTATAAACCAACTTTTCTGCACCCACATGAAACGCCGCATCCTTTTTTGCATTGGCAAAAAGTAATTTTCAAAAGTTCATAGGGTGCAGATTGTTTGTTCATGCGTACGGGTAATAACGAACCATCTATGGAATACCATCCCCAATCTGTTGCTCTGATATTTTTATTGCCAAGCCATAGACACATGAGCAGATGTTTTATTCTGTTGTATGGGATTTCAAAATAAGAACGCTTACAATTTCGAATGTATAACGCCCCACTAGCTAATATACCGGTTTTGTAGATGATTATGTGTCGAAATATACTGTACTATACTAATGGAATTTTCCGGAAAAAAATTAAATGGTTTTTTTAATGTATTTCCTTTAATTTTTAACGATAGAGTGTTTCTCCAAAAACGATTTGTAGAGGTTTTTAAGAGCTACAAGGATCTGTGAAATAAATCTTTTGGAACCCTTGGTTTTCAAATGGGGTGAGTTTAAAGGGCCCGAAAAAGATGGTGCTTGATCGTAAATCGATGCTTTAAACGGCTATATCTCGCCAAATATTCATTGTACAACAAATCTAAATAAAGGATAATTTTATTCATTAAAAAGCTACAATTTGGTAATTTTTATTTTTTTCATATATTCAGTATTTTCGGGCATATTTAAAAAAAGATGGGTAAAAAATATGAAATTGTAAATCGTTTCTCGCTTTAAGCTGTACTTTTTCTAAAACTAAGCATTTTAAATGAGTCAAACTTCTTGGACGTATTAACAATACATGTACAAAGGGAATTGCAGAAGGGTGAAGATCGATTTTAATTATGGGGGTGGTTAGGGGGTTGTTTTCATCGATTTTTTTCGTAAAAAATGAGGTATTGACCTTATTTTCATCATCTCACTCAATTTTTGAGCTAGAGTCTTTTTTTATGATAGGTCTGTTTATGCTCTTTAAAAAAGGTTTTGTGAGTTTTCTTCCAAAAATGCATCATTTTCCCGATATCTGACTTTGAATCTTTCAAATTTGGCATTTGAAGAAAACCGCTGAACATTGATAGGCCGTATTTCGGTTCCTATTATATCGCAAAAACATTTAAAAAAATGAATTGTATTTGCTTTTTTAAAAGCTACAAATTTGTTCTCTACAATTTTTTTGATAAAATGCACCATTTTCGAGTTATTCGCGAAAAATCGATTAAAAACGTGGATTTTTTTCGTCTAAAAGTTGTTACTTTCAATCGCGAATAACTTGAAAAATATCATTTTATAAAAAAAATGTATAGCACATTTTTTGTCTAGAATCACTTTTTTAATCGAAACCTGTAGTTAAAACGTAAAAAGAATTTTCACCCCGGAGATGGGGTGGCAACCACCCCCTAGGCTTTGGCGCACTTTGGTTCGATATAGATTTTGATCCTTAGGCTATTACCTACCTTCTGTTAAATTTCAAGTCAACCCACGCAGCACGAAAAAATTGCGAGGTGAAATGCTTCATTTACTGGACTATAACTGGTTTGACAGCATATTAAAATCGTAGATTTATGTGTAGCTTTCAATTTTTATGAGTTCAGAATCCAGCAGCCCGCTGAAGTATTGGATTTTTATAATATAATTATTTGACAATCTTGTTGGCCAACCACCTACAGCAGAATTGAGCCGAAATACATTATATTCCTATGTTCCGAATTTATTTCGTTCAATCTGTATATATATATATATATATATATATATATATATATATATATATATATATATATATATATAGATAAATTTACGCACTTTCAGAATGTCTTTTAAAAAAGATTTTATTTTTAAAATGTACAACTAAGTTTTACTTCAAAATTAAACAATAAAAATTCTTAATTACAAAAATGAAACGCATTGATCAGAGAATGATAATGGAATGAATTATATTATAAAATCGAAAAATCAAGTTTATTGTCCGTTGTTTTGCAATTGCTGATCTTGCTATTCCTTGAAGTTCAACGAACAATAATGTTAATAGTCTGGGAGCTAATGGTTACATTTCTTCTCCCTCGGTGAGATTTGACTTCGTCCTCGAAGTTCTTGATACTTCTGCTATTAGTTCTTCTAAAATTTGGATTTGGGCTGTATCTAGCTTAGGTCCGAAAAGGATTTTGGAGATACGTTTTCTTTTTTTCAGTAGGAATATTATTAGGATCGATGACACAAATAAGAGGATTGTTAGTGCAGTGATGCTGACTCCAGTGGAAAGTTGCGGTAAATTGGCGATCATCTCTATAGGTTGAATTTGTCCATGGGTTTCTGGGATTCTCAATTTTTCGATTAGTATTTCGTGGTTTGCAATAAGTTCCATGGGTATGATATCTGGTACGTGGATTTCTTGATTTGACCTTTTGTTGAATTTGATGCCATCAATGGTAATGGATTCATTTGTGGTAAGGATGCTGCTGGATTTGATGGTTTGTTCTCTAATATTTATTGGTTCTACTATTCCCAATAGTATCGCATTGTTGGTTTCTTGGAAGAAATTTTCTTTGGCTATACTTTTGGTGCAATTCTTGACATTTGGTATAGTACATTGGGACCTTACTGGTTTTATGCATATGATGTTCTCAGCTTGTCTCGTGCAGGTCTCGAACCATTTATTATTGGAATGATAATGTGCTGGCGGAAGAATCATAATATGGTCTGCATTTGGGATAGGATAAATTTTAAATGTGTTGTGGGATTGTTCGTAGAGGATAGGAATTTTGATTATTATGAGCATGGTTCGCTGTGTGACACAAACTAATGTTTTGGAAAGTTCAACTAATTCATATGGGTGTTCGTCATTTACTAATAAAGAATTTCTGGGATAAATTTTTAAGAGATCGGCTTTAAGAGTTTCAAGTTCTTTTAATGTAAACAATTCAATATTGGAAATATCGAGATGAGATAAAGAGATGGTTCTGATTAATTTCATCAAAAATTCGTAAATGTTTTGAAGATTTAATATTTCGTTCTGTAGTGCGACATATCCGTCGAGGTCAGCTGACAGATTGTTAATAGTGGACGTAAGCAAAGCATTATTTTTATTTAAATTTATCAAGAGTTTTTCGAACTTCGTATCGCTGGCTTGCCCATACGAGATCTGATTATTAAGCGTTTTTATTATCTCGTTTTGTTTCATTTCTATAGCGGTAATATGAGTTTTTAGAAGGTTTAGATCTGAGTCATCTGGGTTTCCTGTAATGTATTTTATAGCTGTACCTAGAAAGTTGAAAAGTCCTCTTTTTTGTGTTCTTTTACGTGTAATTTTATGTAGGTCATCTTGTGCTTGTTGTTGTAAATGTTTGTATTGAGTGTATAATGTCGAAAGCGGTCCTCTTTTTAGTTTGTCTTTAAAATAGTCTAATGGGCTAATGTTTAGGATTTCTTCTAGTTTTTCTAAGTCAATGTGAAGAAAGTGTCTGTGGTAGTGAGAAATTTCGTGAGATTTGCCGATATCTTCGGCGAAGTATCCATTATTGGGAACTTCCAGTATTTTGAGTGGATGTCCCAGGGACAGGGTTATCCTGAAAGGAGATTTTGTTTGAAATATTTTTGTCTACATGTTTCCTAGTTCTTTTTACAAATTTAAGATGGGTGCTAGTTTTATTTTGTTTATCTGTTGTTCCGGTTATTTTAGTCTTTTCTTGTTTGTCGGGATGCATTGTGGAGTAAGGGGCTTGTAATTTGGGTTTGTGTTTTTTCTTAGATACATACAGAGGTTGTGAAAGATCGACTTCGGGTATCTCTTCGGCGTTTTCATTATGTTTGTCTAAAGCGTGTTGTCTTTTTTCTTTTTGTTTATTATAAAGTTCTTGGATGAATGGTTGTAATTCGTCTTTGTGGTTTTGGTTGTATGTTTCGTACACGGGAAGGTCGAAATCGAAGTGTATTTCTTCGGCGTAAGGACCGTAAAGGATTGAGAAAGGAGAATAGTTGGTAGCACTGTGAATAGATTGGTTGTAGATTAAGACGGCATGTGTGAATACGTCATCTAGAGAATAGTTAGGGTTTTGGGCATGCAAGGTGCGAAGTTTTTCTATAAGTGTAGAGTGGAAGCGTTCTACGGGTGAATTAGAAGATGAGTTGTTGGCAGTAGTGAAATGTATTTCTATTTTATGAAGGTTTAAGAATTCTTTAATGACCGCAGAATTGAATTCTGTGCCTGGGTCGCAAACAATTTTTTGGGGATAGTTATGATGAGAGAAGTAGTGTCTTAGTTTACTCAGAATAGAGATCGAGGTTTTGTCAGGTAGTTTATAACATTGAGCGTACTTGGAGAATGAATCTACAATGGTCAGATAAAGATTTTTGTTACAATGAAATACGTCTATGTGTAGTATGTGGAACGGTTTTTGTCCCAAAAGTGGTCCTAATTGTGGCGGTTTGTAAGGGTGTCTTTCGTACTTGTTTTGTAAGCATATTTCACACGAGTTGATAAAGTTCGAGATTGTAGTTTGCATAGAGGGCCAGTAAAATTTATGTCTCAGATGCTTGTAAGTTTCTACTATTCCATTATGGTTATCAGTGTGGTATTTTTTGATACATTCTAACTGTTGTGTCTCGTCTTCGATGTCTTGTAATAGTTTGTTGCAAAATATTGTTTTGACTGTGGAGTTTATGTTTTCTTTAAAATAGTTACATATGAATGGTCGGAATTCGTGTGGTATTTTTATAGCAAATTTTTGGTTGGGTCTAAGTAAATGTTGGAAGGTTTCTGGCAATTCGTTTTTCCAATCATCAGTGATAGTTACTGTATGACGGTGTTTGTTAAAAATTTTCTTATAAGTCACTTTGTATTCGTCAGAGTGAGGTTCAAATATAATTTGGTTGGATGACAAATTGATTGGTTCTTCTGATATTTCTATTCCTGTTATGGGATTTTCGACAGAGGTGTGTTGCGTGTTTTCGTCCGTTGGGTTTTGGTTTTTGTCAAAGTCGTTTAAGAATTCATCGATGTCAAATTGGTCATTAATATCCGGTGGTTCAGCAGAGTTTGAACTAGTGCTTAAGGCGTTTATTTGAACTCGGCTGAGAGCGTCGGCTACTTGATTTTCTTTTCCTTTTTTATATCGGACTTCAAATTGAAATTCCTCAAGTTTAATCCTTTGGCGAGATAATCTTGAGCAAGGGTCTTTAATTTTATTAATCCAAACGAGTGGGTTGTGATCGGTTTCAATGGTAAAATGTTGGCCATAAAGATATGGGCGGAAGTGTTTACAAGAATCTACCATGGCGAGCAATTCTTTTTCGATTGTGGAGTAGTTCTGCTCTGCAGTATTTAGTGTGCGAGAGTAGTAGGCGATTGGCTGATTATTCTGGGATAACACTGATCCAATAGCGACATTACTAGCATCAGTGGTCAATACAAATGGTTTAGAAAAGTCGGGATATTGGAGAATTGGGGCGTTGGTTAGTAACTGTTTACATTTTGCAAAACATTCTAAAAATTCTGGATTAGTGGGGTCAATGATTGCATCTTTTCGTGTGCATCTTGTGAATGGAGAGGTGATCTTTGCAAAGTTTTTACAAAAACGTCTGTAGAAGCCAATGAGGCCTAAAAAGGATTTTATTTCTTTGACAGTCTTGGGTAGAGGGTATTTTTGGATAGCTTCGATCTTACTGGGGTTCGGTTTTATACCTTCGGGAGTAACTATGTGACCTAGGAAGGCAACTTCTTTAGTCAGAAATTCAGATTTATCTAGTTGGACCTTGAGATTGTTTTCTCGAAATGTATCAAAAATTGTGGAGATGTGGACCAAGTGATCTTGTAAAGATTTTGAGAAGACTATTACGTCATCCATATAAACAAAGCAAAATTTGTGTAGGAAGGGTCTTAAGATGTTGTCCATTAATCTTTCGAAAGTGGCAGGACTATTTTTTAGCCCAAAAGGCATTCGTAAAAATTCGAAGTGGCCGTGGGGTACTGAAAATGCTGTTTTGTGAATAGAGTTTGGGTGAACTTCTATTTGGTGGAAGCCTTGAGCGAGATCGAGGGTAGTGAAGTATGTAGCTTTTCCGAGATTGTCAAGGATTTCATCAATTTTTGGTAAAGGATACTTATCTCCGATAGTATTCTCATTGAGTTTTCTATAATCAATCACCATACGGAATTTCCGTTTTCCTGAGGCGTCAGGTTTCTTGGGAACAATCCATACAGGTGCTGAATATGGCGAAATTAAATTTCGGATTATCTTGTTGTCCAAAAGTTTGTTTACTTGTCGAGTGATCTCTTCTTGCATAGATTTTGGATGTCTGTAGCCTCTAACGTAAATGGGTGATTCGTCCTTGGTTTTTATTTCGTGTTTCACAGCAGATGTGAAAGTTAAATTCTTTGAATCATCGTAAAAAATATCTTTGTATTTTCTACAAAGTTTTATGATTTTTCTTCTTTCTTCTTCGTTTAGGTGTTCTGTTCTTATTGCTGGTTCGTTAAATTCGGTCGGGGGAGGTGAAATTTCATAATTGTCTAGAGTTTCGACGTGTAAAGTGTCTAATTGCATAGGTTTTTGTAGTGTAATGTTTTCTAAAAATCCGTCACTTACATTGTGAATTGAGTTGGGTATTTGTAAATTTGCAATTTCTGTGGCGTGAATAAAGACTTGTCCTTGTTGTATGTCAACGGGTATTTTATTGTATAAAGTATGGAAATTAATTTCAACATTGTGAGTGGTTAAGTTTAGTATTTTAGTTTTATAATTAATTACGGCTTTAAAACGTTCAAGCTCAGAGTTTCCCAAAAGAATGTCGAAATCTTCGCTCCAATCAGCGATTCGAGCATGTATGGGTTCGTAAATATTATAGACTTGTAGTAGAGGTGTTTTTATGTTTAGTAAATAGTTTTGGGTTGTTTTCATGGACGTCAGTGTGAAGGGTTTTTCGTAAATATGTGAGGGGTCAAAATATTTTAAAACTTTTGGTGAGACAACTGTGTGGGTGCCACCAGTGTCGATTAATACTTTAATATTTGAATCAGGTAAGAAGAAGAACGGTAGTCGGGGATTAGCTTGGAGATTACTTAGATCGATATTAATGGAGGATCTTCGTCTGTTGGGTCCTCGAGAAAATCCTGAGAAGTTTCTTCAATTAATTCTTGGGTATAGTTATTGTCATTAACTTCAAAATATTCAGGGGTGTATTCGAAATTTTCATCTGAGTTTGCATTAATATTAAATTGATGCGTACGTCTAATAGTGGACGTATCCAAATCCATGGGTTCGTTTCTTGTGGCGATAGTCTGTACCTCGGTCATTGGGGTAGCATGATATCTTTCGGGTTGGGGATTTCGGATTTGTCTATTGAAATTGTTATTATTTTGTGGATTATTTCTAAAAGAATTAAAATTAGAGTTAGGAGTTGCATTGGTGTTTGACCTAGTAGCAAAATTTGTGTTGTGATGGGCATTGTTTCTTGATGTTAAGTTAGAATTGGCTTGAGAAAAGTTTTGTCTCAGGTTAGGGTTGAAGTTTGGTTGTCTCTGATAAGAGTTGGAGTTCGGTTGTCTCTGATAAGAGTTGAAGTTTGGTTGTCTCGGATAAAAGTTAGAGTTTGGTTGAAAAACATTTCTTGTGGGATTTGGGTTATTGTTAAAAAATGTCTGGTTTGTATTAGCAGGTTTTTGTTTTGGTAAAAACGTTGTATTATTTTGTTGCGTCTTTAAATAATTCATATATCTCTGTTGAGATTTATGATTGTCATAAACTATACATTTTTGGAGCGCTTGTTCAAGCGAAGTTATTGTAAAATGCGACAAATACTCGGCATATGGTTCATTAATACCTGTGCAAAATGTTTTTAAAGCTATATTTTTAAAATAGGGGGTTTTAAAATTAACAGTTTCAACGTCATCGTTTAGAGCTGTATGCTGTAGTAAATCGTTTAAATTTCTTGTAATTCTCTGGTGGTATTGATCATAAGATTCGTGATTTTTCTGGACGGTCGTTGAAAGTTGAGTAACTAAGATATCTTCGGAGCGTCTGTCTCCGTACTTAGCTAAAAGCGCTGGCCTTACTTCAGCCCAAGCTGTTTTGTTTGAATAATTAAGAAAATCCCGCGGTTCGCCTTTGATACGAGCAATAATATTAGAGTTTAAGATAAATTCTTGCGAAGCTGTAAGCTGTTGACCTACCAGGAATGTAATTAAGTTATCGACCGATTTTAAAAAGGTAGATAAATTATCTCCGGTGGAAAATTCCGGTAAAGTAGCACATAGGCTAGTAATATCGGCATTTAGGAACGGAATTTCAACTTCTGTGATAATAATAGTAGGGATTTGTTGAGTAAAATCGGGATCGGCGTTAAGACGGGTGTTAGAATCGATTTCAGTATTCAATGTGAGATTTTCAAGCAAAGTATTTAAATTATTAACAGAGTCTTGCGAAATATCAATGAAAGTGCTCATAAATCAAAAATAGGAATGAAAAGGAAAATGTACTTACAGTAGGATGATCTGTTGGGATGTCCTGCACATAATCTTTTCTTTTCCGGTTCGGATTTCTCGTCTAACAACTTCGTTGACCAAGGAAACTGCTTATGTATCTTGTACGAGCTGTATCCTGTTCGCAGCGCCAGATAAATTTACGCACTTTCAGAATGTCTTTTAAAAAAGATTTTATTTTTAAAATGTACAACTAAGTTTTACTTTAAAATTAAACAATAAAAATTCTTAATTACAAAAATGAAACGCATTGATCAGAGAATGATAATGGAATGAATTATATTATAAAATCGAAAAATCAAGTTTATTGTCCGTTGTTTTGCAATTGCTGATCTTGCTATTCCTTGAAGTTCAACGAACAATAATGTTAATAGTCTGGGAGCTAATGGTTACATTTCTATATATATATATATATATATATATATATATATATATATATATCGTGGGCATACTGCAAAAACTGACCAAGTCAAATATGATGCTTTCGAGATAATTGATGTTGAATATTTTGTAATTTTATTTGAGTTTATTTCTAAATCAATTTAAAAGGATATGTATTTTTTCTTTCCAGGTATTAAATGGTTGAAGTTAGTGATTCTAAGTATCTCTAAAGATTGTATTAATCTTTTTGTTTTTCGCAAAAAAAAATTGACTTGGTCACTTTTTGATGTAGAAATTTTCTCATATTGACATCATGGCCACAAAATGATAATTATTGATCAATAATAAAACACAAAGAAAATACCTATGTCTAATTTTATTTATTTACAGTGTAAGGCTGAAGTTTCAAATAAAAACATTTACTTTATTTTTTAAATTGGAAAATGATAACAAAAATATAAAAGTTTCTATACTAGAATTAATCTGACTCCGAATCGGACAAGTAGAACTAATCCAAATCCGAATCGGACAATACTGATGGCTCTGGAGCAACATCTTTTTTTCGACTCTCTGATGGTGTTGACTGATACCAAGCATGGAATTCAGAGGGAATTGTCCCTGTCTTACATAATTTTAGAAGATCCTGCTTTTTAAGTTTAGAAATAGGAATTTCTTTAGAGTATAATAGTTGAATTTCTTTTATAGGATTTATAACTCGTTTAGTACGTCCAACTACATTGAACATAAGAAATTCTGGATCACTATAGTTGTACTTAAATAGTATATATTGCGGTTTATCTGCTTCATATCGCATACATTTAATTTTTAGCCAATTAACACGATTTCCGTTTTCATCAATGGTTCTATTTTTAGGAGTATTAGCAGCTAGGGTCTTTATGTCAAGAAAATCATTATACCTTCATTCATGTACGTTATATGGATCACTTCTTTTGTTTCGGCCTCTTTTGGAGCGTGCCAGTCTAAAAATGTTTAACCAATCATGCATAGTGTATACTGGAACATTCTTTTTAGCATTTTCTATGGCGCTGTGCATGGAATCTACTTCCATATAAGAATGCCCAGATTCCAAAAAATTATGCTGTACAATATTTAAATTGCTGTTTTGTACGATAAATAGAAATAATGCTGCAATAAACTGATTTCTGTTTTGACCGCTACAGGTATCAGCGAACAAACTTATTTCGATAATATTTTGTGGCAAAGATTTTATAAACTTAAGCAGGCATGTACCTATTTCTGAACTGCCCCTTTGACCATTAATTTCAGTCCATGCGTAGCAGTGGGCTTTTTGACTAGCTGCTTCGTAAATTGTGAGATTGTACGCGCACAGCTTTCTACTGTAATACATTGGTGAGACATCTGAAGAAGGTATTTGCAGAACGCTTTGTAAATCAAACGTGACACTTAAAAAACTATTATCAGTCATTGCGCGCTCTTTGTCTGATTTTTTTGCTAAATTTGCTTCGTCTCGTCTTTTAATGTGATTCTGATATTTTTCTTCTAAATCTGCAGCTTTTGTCTTCAAGTAGTTCGTGCATGTTAGGCACTGATCCTTTTTAGGCTTAAAAAAGGACAAATTAAAGTTGGTACCAAAAATGCGACGGTAAGTTATTTGAGATGCGTATTCCTTTCCCGTTTTCTTGCAGTCTTTCACATATAGTTCGTACATTTTTGCGATAGATAAATTAGAATCTAAATATTCTCGTTTAGTTGATGATCTACAGTAGTGAGATGCCATGGTTGGAAAACTTTGTACATGTGCTTTGATTGACGCTATATTATCAGGTTTGGTTTTATTAGCCGGTTCCTTTTTGCCACGTTTGTCGTTAGCTGCAAATATTCCTATATCATTTGCTGCAGAAAATGCTTTATCCACTGGCCCGTGGCTTATACACAAAGTGCGTAGAAAGAAATTCTTGCAAACTCGAATTTTTTTACCCTGGTTTAGGAAATGATAGTACCTACTTGCAGTTTTGAGAGCACCTGTTCCAGAACGAACTCTTCTACAAGTAGGTTCTTTGCTCGCAACACAACAGAGAATATAATCTTTTTGACGATTATAGTCTAATCTCCAAAATTCCGAGCATAACTGGTTTCTGAAATCATCATTAAAACTAAGAGAGCATTTGAATTTACAAGAGTTGCAATTAATCAATTTTGGTTTTTTTGCTGCAATGACTGTTCCTTTTGATTTGTAAGGCAAACTTGACATTCTATTTTTCTTCTTAATATTTCTTTTCCATCGGGAAGGGTTAGCTCTTCTCCAACGACATTCTTGTAGGGTACAATACAATAAGGGTACATCACTATCAGTTGATTCAACATTTGATAAACCATCATCACTCGGAATATAGTTATCACTACTGCCGGTAGAAAAATCTGAACCACTATCAACGACCATTTCCTCAAACGTAATAGCCAATTGTCGCAGTTCAATGTTGATATGAAATGTGAATCACATTTCATGCAAAAGTGACCAAGTCAACATGATCATTTCTTCCAGTCTATTGATATATCGTCGGTATACTGCAAAAACTGACCAAGTCAAAAATTACTGTTTTCGGGAAAATGAAGTTTAAGTTGAAAGTTTTATATAAAATCGGATATTAGCTTTATGTGACTGCAATTTTGATATCCTGTGTATTAAAAACTTTAGTTTTTAACCACTATATTTAAACATTGGAGACTTTGAATAGTTATAAAAAAAATGTACATGGTCACTTTTTGTTGTAAAAAAAATTAGAAATTTGACTTAGTCAAATTCAAAAAATATAATCAACACCTTATTAGGAAATGACATTTATTTATTAACTATAGTCAGTACATAAAACAAAATTAAAGTCTAATCAGTTTCTGTGTCCTCGCTTTCGGAAGAAGCTGGTTCCGGTATTAGAACCTTTTTTTTCTTGTCGACTGGAATCGATTTATACCACTCATGGAACTCTGGCGGAATAATCTTGTTTCTGCACAATTGAAGGAGGCTGTTTTTCTTTTTCTCTGGTATAGACAATAGCTCATTGTATAACATTGGAATGTTCTTTGGAATAACAGCAGGTCTTCCCTTGCCACTTACTCTAAGTGTCTTATAATTAGGATCACTAAAATTATACTTATAAAGAATACAGCCAGGTCGACTTTTCTCATAACGCATTACTTTTAATTTTAACCATGATACTTTGTCTCCATTTTCATCTTTGACTCTATTTTTGAAGAACACCTGTGCTAAGGATTTAAGATCGAAAAAGTCTGAATACCGTAATTCTTCAACTCTGTAGGCACTGCTCTTTTTGTTGCGTCTTGTAGAACGGGCTAACTTGAAGATATTCAACAGATCATTCATGGTAAAAATGGCAACATTTTTCTTGGCAGACTCAATGGCACTGTGCATTGAGTCTACCTCCATGTACGAATGTCCTTTCTCCATAAAATTATGCTGCAAAATCTCAATGTGGGTATGTGTTACAACATACAAAAATAATGCGGCAATGAACTGATTGCGGTTTTGGCCGCTGCAGGTGTCAGAATATAAACTGATCTCTGTAATGTCTTTTGGCAGAGTGTTTATCCACTTGATCAATGCTGTTCCAATCTCGGAGCTGCCACGTTGACCATTAATCTCTGTCCATGCATAACAGTGTGCATTATTTGGAGGTGCCGCTTCATAGATTGTAAAGTTGTAAGCACACAATTTAAGAGAATAATACATTTGTGACACGTCTGAGGATGGTATTTGCAATATACTTTGTAAATCGAATGAAGCACTTAAAAATGTTTTTTCTTCAGCTGCTCGAAGTTTGTCAGATTTTTTTGCCTCGGCTGCTTCATCTCTTCTTTGTAGATGTTGCTTATAATCTTCTTCATTAATATTTTTATTCTTATACTGGTTGCAAATTGCACACTGGTCTTTCTTGGGATTAAAAAATGACATATTATAATGTTTTCCAAATATTCTACGATATGTGATTTCAGTAACATGAGCTTCATCTCGACGTTTGCACTGTTCCATATAAAGCTCAAACATTTTGCTGATTGACAAATTGGGATCCAAATATAACCTATTTGAACTTTTCCGACAATAGTGTGATTCCATAGTCGGAAAGCTCTCGATGTGTTCCTTAACTTTCTGTACAAGTATATCTGGAGTTTTATTGTAAGGAGCATGCTTTCCCCTTTTATCCTTCATATTAAATAACCCGTTTTGATTTTTGCCTTTTAAAGCATGGTCCACTGGACCATGACTAATGCACAGAGTTTTTAAGAAAAATTTTTTGCATACTTGAATAATTTCAGCACTTTTCTTAAAATAGTATTTGCGGCTAGATTCTTTTCTAGTACCTGTGCCGGTACGAATTCTGTGAACTTTTGGCAAATGACTTATAACACAAGATAAAATAAAGTCTTTTTGGCGTAAATAATCGAGTTCCCAATAATTTGAAGAAATAGAAATTCTGTCCTCTTCAGTAAATTTCAAAGTGCACTTAAACTTACAATTATTACAATTCACAAATTTTGGACTTTTGGCTGGTTTGATTTTGTTTTTGCTATTGTACGGCATACACAAACTTCTTTTCTTCTTTGTTACGTTTCTTTTCCATTTTTCTGGTTCTGGTTTTCTCCAACGTGATCTTTTCTTTGTCAGTGGTTCATCATCTGATTCTTCGTCGCTTTCCGGAGCATATTCATCGCTGCTCTCTAAACCTAATTCACTAGTAGCTTCCGGTTCACTATCCTGTTCATAATTACCTTTTTGGAGATTACTTGTAGAAGGTATTTCGTCATCGGTAAATCCAGTGAAGTTTTCTGATGATTGAAACTCTACAGCTGCTTCGCCTAAAATAAAATATAAAAGTAAAAAATCTAGAGGTTTCAGTTTAAATACAGCATGTTTATTATCAAATTTCTGCTTAAACGTGTAGCCCTATATAAATAAAAAAAATAAAATATTCAAGAAAACTACAAAAACACACATTGTTATTTCATGAACTAACTTTTACTTCTTCTTCTTTTTCTTTTATATAGGCAGTACGGCCTGTTTTTGTTCAACGGTGCCTTTTATTCTGCCCCTAAATTTTCGATCCATCTTTTCCTTGGGCGTCCTCTACTTCTTTTGCCCCACGGTGACTTGTCCCTGGCTATTCTTATTATCCTTGAGTCAGACATCTTGCTTATGTGTCGATTCGATACACATGTTCTTTACACATGTATTAATTTATAATTGTCTGCCCCACATATGTTTCTGATTTCCTCACTTCTTACTCTGGCCTGTAGTCCTTTACCGAGCACTAAATTAGGTAAAGAGCAATACGGAAAAAATCTAACCTCAATTTCTGAAGAACGACAATAGTTACTTAATATTTACTTACTTTCAGCAGTGACATGCTCTTCAGTACTTGTGGAAGGTATTTCGTTATCGGCAAATACAGTGAAGTTTTCTAATAATTGAAGCTCAGCAGCTGCTGCACCTAAAATGTAAAATACAATGTAAAAGTCAAAATTCTAGAGATTTCAATTAAAATGCATGTTTGATATCAAATTCCTGCTTAATAAATGCTTAGCCCGAGATAGAAATAAACGCACACTAAAATGTAAAATACGGAAACAAATCTAACCTCAATTTCTTAAGAACGAAATTATTACTTATTTTTAATATTTTACTTACTTTTAGCAGTCACTTGCTCTTCAACACTATTAACGCATAAGGACACTAAATATTTTCCTCTGCTCGACATTATTTTTTTAATATTTTACAGTTTTTAAATTGTAAACAGTTCTGAACCATCAACTAACAGCACACGACTAACGGGCAAGTAGTGCAATCTACTGACAGCCAAAAGTGACTAAGTTGACTTGGTCAGTTTTGTATGTAACCAAAATAGTCTTATGCACATAGTCATTATAGGCGAGTTTTGTTTGACAGTTGTGGTGCATTTAAATGCCTTGGTCAATTTTTCTGGTAGAACTAACAACTTTTTTGAATGACTTGGTCAAATTAACTCAAAACTGATAAAATTTGACTTGGTCAGTTTTTGCAGTATACCGACGATATAGACATTTGGATGTTATGTGTGTTGCGGCATCGTGCCTTAATATTTTGACTTGGGCACTTTTCCAGGTATTCGGTTACGTCTTTCGAGTGACTTGGATTGATAAACGAAAGATCGATAAAAATTGACTTGGTTAGTTTTTGCAGTATACCCACGATATATATATATATATATATATATATATATATATATATATATATATATATATATATAATATATATGTATATATATATATATATATATATATATATATATATATATATATAAAATATATTCAATGATTGAATAGCAGAGGTTTTATCGGTCAATAATTGGTAAATAAAAGTCGCCACTACTTTCTGGATTTATTTGAATACGTTTTGCTTTTATTTTTAAAATCATCAGTTCACTACAAATAAAAAAGATTTTAGCATATAAGTAAACAACCAACAGGGTTCATACTTTTCGGTTCGTAGGATTTTTTAAGGATGTTATAAAAACTCTACGATAACTTAACATTAAAGATTACAAACTAAACAAGAGAAACGAAACAAAAAGAAATACAAGAAAACCAGTAAGAATACTATTGTTTATTTAATTTGAATCGATGGCTTCATTTGAATGCTGGTTTAAGCTCTTTCGAGGATGAAACCACACTAATATTTTCAATTGTTTTGTATCGGCTCTAGGATGTCATAATTTTCACATGTGGCTTGTTGTCGAATACATGTGTTTCTTTGGAATTCAGTGAGGACGTACGATTATGAAGGGCATTAGCGAGTGGAACGGGGATTTTTTAAAAAAGGATTCATTTTTTCTTTCTTTAAAAAACAAACAAAAAAAATATGGAAAGAAGAATGGGAATGAAGTTGATGTCTTGTAAGGGTTCTATTTTTTATATTATTATTTGTTTTGTATGATGAGAGAGTGACATATCTGGCTTAAGTTGTCGATGTCGGTTCTCTTATTTAGGGAACATGGATGTTTTAGAATTTGACACATTTCAAGGATGGAACGCTTGTGATAATTTTTTTGTTTGCACAATATTTTGGTATTCCTTTCATTCAATACTGTGTTTGGTTGAAATGGCATGTTGTGCAAGGGCACAAGATGGTTTAGAAATCCTAATGTCGCTTTTGTGGGACGTTAGTCGACCTTGAAGAGAGCGGCTGGTCTGGCCAAGGTAGCATAAGTTGCACTCTGCACAGGGTACGGGTCACTAAGCTGTTACCGGGTAAACGGCTCAACATATAACAATGTGTAAGGTATCGATGGAAAGAGGATGGGCAGACGAATATGTAGACACAAAAAACAAAGATGGCGTCATTGCCAAAAGGACGCTAAGCTTGTAACATCTAAACAGCTCAACGTACAACAACGTGCAAGGTATCGATGGAATTAGGAGGTGGTAGCGAATATGTTAAAATGAAAATCAAACGCAAAGACAATGCCAAAACGGTACTATATTGTATCTCCATCGTTATTCGTCAGATTACTATTCGTAACACGTTAAATGAAAGGTGAGCAGATATCAAATATGTTATCATAAAAACAAAGAGAAAAACATTGTTAAAACGGCATTATATCGGATCTTCATTGCTTTTGACTTTAAGCATAATAGACATTGAAGGAAAGTAAGGCTGACACAGAATGACAACATCGCGAAAACGGCTCTATATCATATATTCGACTTAGATTGAATGGGATTCTACGTCTATTACAGCCCATCATCTCGTCACGCCACCTGTCGACTACATCTAGTATTTGTCATCGTAGAAAGACACTTCTTCGGCCTCTCTCTCTCTCTCTCTCTCTCTCTCTCTCTCTCTCTCTCTCGAAACAATACGAAAGGCGAGGTGTATGATATAACGTGCAACAACTTGTGAGGTATTACTAGAAATAGAACATGATGAATCGAAGAATTCCATTCTTACAGTATGATCAAACCAACAAAGATCATTCATATAATCTTCTCCGATTGATCACTACTACACCAGCTCTTCGCAAAGAGTTCTGGCTACATTATAAAACATATCTTACTTGATATAGATCTGATTAAACATTGCTTAACATGAATCTTATCTAAATGATCTACTACTATGCATAGGTCTCCAATGAACGTGCATTACTTTACATAACTATAAGCATAATTTTTTGTTAAAATTACAGAATAGAGATTGTATTCTGTATATTAAGTTCTATTGTATATTAAGTTGCTTACTCTATATTATACCACTGTAATTCGGGTAATATTCTCCACTGAACGTGCATTACTATACAGCACTATTATTCTGTACACGCGTATCATATTCATGAAAATTATTAAATACAGATGTATTGTAAGTTGCATACAATATTTTATTTACGGAAATTCTGATGATACTGTTCACTTAACGTAAATGTAAAGTGTAATGTTATGTTTTGTAGGTTGGTATGTGCCTCGGGTCTCAGGTAAGAAATAGAAATATACGTAGTATTAGAAACATTGTATAACAATAGCTACATAGACTGCCTGAAAAATATGTTAGCAAGGCCAGTCAAGCAGCAAGTAATGGTTAAATGTGATAAGTATGATAAGGTGTAAGTTAAACGTTAATAAAATAATGTTAGTATCGAAGCGATGAAATATGTTTAAAGCGATGTATAAAAAATTATGTAAGCATACAATGAATGAAAGGTAGTCAATTCGGTTCGAACATAAATTTGATAGACAAACAAAAATATGTTTTTAACAGCAGTCACCAACGTGAAGGTAAGACTACATTGACCGCCATGTTAGTAAGGATGATGGTTAGTAGGAATAAATGATTTTACATTATATGATAATTTATTTATTTATTAATAATATACTTGACTTACTAAGATTAGCTCATGATTTAAGTTGGTTTAGTAGACATCTTTTATTGATTTGATGGACATCTTTTATTCTTAATATTGTTAAAACATCGTTACTTTTGTGTTAATTAATTAGTTACTATATTATATAGCATTTAAAATTAATTATTGGTGGTTGGTCAATACCTCTAGGTTATCTAATCTTAAAACTAGGGATTTCTCAGACTCCTGTTTTGTGACAGGCTATCGAAGACTTAAAACTAAATCGAGGTAAAGGTGACCATTACGTCTTGCTATAAGGCTACACGAACACATAACTCTGGAGCTAACCAGAACGGTTCATTAATTCGCCAGTGGTCCATATCGAATATTTTTTAGTGGTCATAACTAAACATCTTTTTTATATGTGATAATCTTAAGTATCTTAATTTAAAAATAATATATACAAAACTAAGATCTATTAGAATTATCATATAAAATAAAAACGGTGAATGAGGGAAAGGTTGAGAAAAGGAATATAATAAAAGGGTCTGTTCCAGATGATACATGTTTTCTTCACGTCCAGGGCCAATAGGGTGGACAAGAAAGAAGGGGATGTTATAGAGATGTTCACCAAAGAATTAGAGAGCTAAGGCTCGGGCTTCAGGCGGGAGCAATTAATAGGGGTAGGTTCGTTTAATAGGACTAATTAGTAGGGACGTACTTCAAACCAGAAAATAAGGGAGAACGAGAAAGGTAGAGAGATATACAGGGCGCCACCTCGTTTAGGGTCAGAACGAGGAACCAAATTACAGTTGGGAATGAAGAAGAGTGAAGAGAAAAACGTTAGACCAAATCGATAGTGCACATATATACATACATAATATTAAACATAAATAATCCCTGAAAATATATACCTAGATAATAAATAGCAAACAAATATAAATAATAAAGTCACTTAATTCTTCCTATAAATAATAGGTATAAAACAAATTAATATAACAATTAAATCAAATAACCAAACATATATTTAACATCATAATATTATACTTTAGTTAAGCATTCAGCAATTTCCATATCAGGAAATATTACTTTTGAAACACCCAGTATAATCATCGTTAATTATAATATAAACAACACTTCCGTTTAAATATTTATTCTCGGACGATCAAAAGCTCGCTGAGTGAACACAAAACATATAATACATGGGTTTTATAATTACTAAACAAAACTAACAAGAAAAGATATAATGCCACGTGTAATCATTTAAAATGAAACAAAATGAACTTTTTTATACGGAAACATCTTAAGACTGAATAGCTTTACAATATTAAATATTAGATAAATATAATTATGACCAAACGTAGCGTTATATTAGATTAATCTGATCAGATCTTTTGCCTATATTTAAATACAACATATCATTATTACATTTACACTACTGTATGTGGTTTGTATAAAAAGGTATAAAGGTAAATTATTTAAAGGCAGACTGTTCGATAATTAACCACGTGAGTAGTGTGTATTAGTATGAGCAAAATGAGGAGGGGGTCAATGAACCGAGGCCGGTCTAGACAAGATTTAATAGGGTTACTTAAAATAGGGTGGAGCGAATTAACCAATTAAGATTGTACACAATTTCGTGGTCAAAATGACTAATTATAACAATAATTAATTATAAATTACCCTAGAGTAATCTAAAATAGGGTGGGGAAATATATGATATTATTGCACGCAAAATGAGGAGAAGCTATATAGAGTAGGGTACGGTAGGAAAAATGTGTATAAGAAGCCAAAACTTGCACACATCAATCAGAATTTCAAAATGAGTGCTATATTTCGAAACGTATTTTTGGGTGAACGTCGGTTTTACCTGAATCCATCGAACTCAAAATTTGTTTCTGTTTGTCTAGCACATGAATTGAATTTTGAACCGGTAGTGTTCATCAGTGGTAATAAACAAGATCGTGTTTTATTTAGTGAAACTGAGTGGTTAAACTTTCTATCATATAAAACTGTAATTGACAGTTTCATGGGAGGAAATTCTCAACAATCAATTAATGATGGTAAAATACAACTAGAGTTCATGCAGCTACCACAAATGTCAGTTGTGAAAGTTACCAATGGTGAATCACAGATAATTTTGGGTGCCAATTCCATTGCGTCGTTATGGATACTACTTCCAATAATTAATTACCATTTGGAAACTTTGAAAAAGGATAAATTCACCAGTTCCCTAGAAATACTAAAGTTGGGGGTTGATTCAAATGATCCTATTAAAACCGGGCTACAAATAATGGAACCAATAAAGAATATAAATACAACAACTTACGGTATGGCGTTGGAGTTAATTCACAGATTTCCAGAGCTACTCAATGATAAAATTTAGTGAAAATGTTCGTATTCACTACATTGAAGCAACTTGTTCATGTAGAACGAAGTATTGGGAGTTCGTGGCTGCTGACAGAGTAAGATTTCAACATAGAATAAAAGAACTTGCTAAAATTATTAATCCTGTATTGGATGTTAGGCATAGAAATAAATACATTTTGTAAAAAATTTAATATATTAAATTACCCCTTCCACTGTAAATTATTTAAGTTATATGTAGGAACAGATCCTTCACAAATTAATAGTCACCATGTGTCTGGAAGATAAGTCAGACAAACTGAATAATTTTTATAGCAGGTTATCCACATTTAAAAACTGGAGGGGGTTGGTTCCCTCGATTGAGTTAGCAGTATATGGATTTTACTATCTACAAAAAGAAGATATTGTAAGGTGCTTTTGGTGTCATGTAGAAATTTATCATTGGTTATCTACGGATGATGTTTATAAAGAACACATCAAATTCAGTCCAAACTGTAGTTTTGCACAAATAATTCACACCGAATTTTCTAACCACCAGAAAAATTATAGATCAACACCAGACATGAAAATCGAAAACAAATTTTCTAAATACCAGATTAATAAAGACATAAAAACCAAAAACACTCAACTAAATAGAAATACAAATTTATATCTAAATGTGCTTTTTATTTTTGTGCATTGTATATTTTTCTTATTGAGTATCTGTATAAGTAGAAAAGAATGTAAAATATAATGCAATGTTGAAGATGTAAACAAAACTGTGTATGTTGGATTATTTATCCTATAAGTAAAAAAAATAAAAGATTTTTTTGTAAAAAACAGTTTTTATTTTAATATTATAATACATTTTTTTTATTAATCCATGAATTATGTGTAACATCCATCCCTAACCATTTCACAAACACCTTGTTACCCTTTCTTTTCAATACCTTCTCTACTAAGTAGATATCAGGGTACCGGGTTTTCTTTAATTCTTCGCTGTAAAACGCTCCTTGAATTTCTTCTTGGCGTGAATCTTCTAGTAGGTAAGTGACTGGATTTGTCTGCTTAACTTTTCTTATTTTAAAAATCTCATTTGTCCAATTGGGTAAATAACCCTTTGTAAACAAATTTCTAAATCTCGAAATCCGAACGTGATCACCAACTTTGAATTTATGTTTCTTGGGGTCAATGATTTTAAGGTAATTATACGCAGTTATTTTCTTGGCATTCTTTTCATTAACTTTGCTAGGAATAGCACCTGTGGTTGAATGTATAGTGTTATTGTATTTTTTTACTATATCAGGAAGAATATTCAACCACTTGTAAGTACCTTGCAAGCTGAACTGCTTCCACAACATTGATTTTATTGTTCTTATTACTCTCTCTGCAATGGAGGCTTTTAAATTCGAGAATGTACTGTAATGGTTAATATCACGTGACATCATAAGCTCACGAAACTGAATTGTAAAACTCCTTACCCAAATCTGTTTGAAGGTTTTTTGGTGGCTTCTTCATTTGATTCAAAATTTTTTCCATAGCTTTAGTAATTTCATTCCCTGTTTTTCGTTTAACCGGTTCCGCCCACACAAATTTACTAAACGCATTAATAACAACGAGAATATACTGGTGTCCATTATTTACTTTGACATAAGGAGTCATTATAGCTAAATCTGCTTGAATCAGATCGTTTAATCCTTTGATGATTACATGTCTCCGTCTAAAATTTTTTCTTGCCGGTTTGTGGAGTTCGTGTATGACTTGTGATTTAATGTTTGACATCTTGTTCTAAAGGACAACGAAGGGTCATATATACTACAAAAGACGAATCTTTTTCTAGTTTAAATGAAATTATATCACCTTTAAAAATCTTTACTCCTGGTAAGTCATCATATTTATACTCTGTGTTAACCGATTTCGAGTTTATTATAACTTTTCCACCTGAAACATTAATTTGTACAAAATCAATAGTACCACTTAGTGAAAATTCATATGAAAACAAACCACTATCCAACATATAATATTCTTTGTTTAAGTTTGTTGTTTTTGTTCCTTTGAAAGTTAATACACATTTACTATAGAAAGAAGAAGGATCACACACAAAATATAATGGCGAGGAAGATAGATCAGGAGTTTGACAATTTTTTAAAAAATGACTTCCAAATCTATTTATAGGCATTATTGTATTATATTACCTTCTCGAAGTTCTTCAATTATAGATATAATTTCATTTACGTGTCCGTCGTTACCCGCAGCTTTTGATGCTACAAGCAGTCGTAATCTATCTATAAGTTCATTAAAATCATCGAAGTATTTATACTCTAATGGGTTGCCACTATATTTTCTAAAAAGTGCACCACCCTTTTTTTTAAATTTTTAGCTAAATTTCGGGTAACAGGCCCTTGTGCTAAATTTCCGGGGAGTGAACTTAAACGAGTTCTAAATGATTGGGGTCTCGTTTCCAAAGCTGGTTTAATAATAAAATTATATTTATCTTTTATTTTTGATGGAATACTTTTTATAGGCAATTCAGGATTATTGTTTCTATATATTGCATTTGTTCTACGTAAAATATCAACATACTCATTAACATCTGTTTTTTTAAACGATTGGGGGTTTACTTTGAAAAGCAACTCATAAAGACCCGGTGTTCCCTTGTATCTTATATTATTAATAATCAAATCTGCTCCATCAAAATCAATGATGGAATCTCCAATAGAAAATTTTTCTGTTTCCAAGTCATGATAAATTCCTAAATCGTGGTCGAAATCACCTTTTGTGTCTTCGATGTTAGCTTTAATATATTTCTTTGGTAAGGGTGAAGTATAATTTTCGTAAAATTGATTCATTATATCTGGATTAGTAATCATCTGATTAAATTCTCTAAGCGTATCCTCAAAATATCGATTAATATTCTCATCCGTGGTATTCGCTCGTCCTTCTGACTGAAAAGTTTCTTCTGGTTGTTGTGTGAATACTTCTTCTTTTGGAATAATAGATTCATCTCCAAAATTAGTAGGTGTTTTTGACCCCCCAGGGAGTATACTTGTATTTGGAGAAGAGTAAGCTAAACGATAATTAGATTTTCGCATTTTATACCTTTTTGGTGTGCTTAATCTCAATGGTTCTTGAAATGAATACTTTGGTTCTTGAAAAGAATACTTTGGTTCTTGTTTAATAGATGGAACGGTTTCTAGTTTATGCAAAAGTTCATTAAGTGGTTGAGTAATTGGTTTATAATTTTTTTCTAAAGCAGATTGAGACTGAACGATGTCATGTTTTAAACTGCGATACTTTTTCTTTAACGCTTGTCGCGATAAAAGCAGTTTTCGTGTAACTTTGGGATCCATTGTGTATTCTAACCCCCTTTTACAGCCTTATATACTTATCGAACCCACAGCGATATCGACCCGTTGATTTGGAAGAGTCTTTATCAATGACTATAAATCCATATCTATCTTTCCAGCAAAATGAACACAAATCTTTAAACTGTAAGAAAGTCATATCAATATTTACGTGATCATCAAAGATATGTTTTAAATTTGTAAAGTCCTGTTGAAAAACTACAAGTAAATTAGAATTATCTCTAATTAATTGTTTTGAAATTGCACTATATGTTTGACATAAATAAAAGCAATCTAAGTGTTTATGTCTTCCGTAACAATAATAATTTTGTATAATTTTTTGGTCACAGGATGGAATATCATCAAAAATAACTACCGAATTCTCTTTAATATCATCTGGAGGTGGTACATTAGATGAATCATTATATTCTTCATAACCAATTTCCTTTATAGGCTCAATCAAGTTTCGCAAGTACATATACTTTGGTTGATACAACGATTTGGAATATAAATAAATATTTTCAAATCTAAAACCATTTGGATGTTCAATTAAAGACAATAATACGTTAGTCTTGCCACACCCACTTGGTCCAACAATTAAAACCCTTTTGACACCATTAAAGAGATAACCATGTTTTACCTGAAGTTCTTTGGTAACATCATCGTGGTTTGTAATGGGAAGAGAGAGGTTTTGTGGTTCAATCTTCATCGCGAAAATAAGTTTAAAATATTTGGGTATATATAGCCCAACACCTATATATATAAGAGGCAGACCATGAAAAAAAAACAAACTACAAAAAGAAAAGGACGTGGGTTATTAAACTCACTCATTAACAAGCTCCCTCTAGAGCTACATCTTCCAGGATATTCATATTGTGGACCAGGAACTCGTTTACAACAAAGATTAAAGCGAGGGGATAAGGGAATCAATAAACTAGACGAGGCTTGTAAACAGCACGATATTGAATACTCTAAAAATACTGATTTATCAACCAGACACGAGGCGGATAAGATTTTAGAAAACAAAGCTTGGGATATTGTAAAATCGAAAGGGACCCCGTTTGGACAAAAAGCAGCTGCTTGGTTTGTAACAACAGCTATGAAAGGAAAACGAAAGTTAGGAATGGGCCTTAAACGCAAAAAAGGTGGTTCCCTTCGTAAAAGAACATATAAAAAAAAACGAGTAATTAAAACACCGAAAAAGGGTGGATTTTTGCCCATACTTCTACCTTTATTGAGCGCACTCGGAGCCGTCGGAGGAATGGGTGCAGGAATTTACAAGGCCGTTGGAGATGCGAAGGCTAATCGAATGAGTCTTGAAGAACAAAAACGCCATAATATTGCCATGGAACAGAAAGGCAAAGGATTGTATTTAAGACCGTATAAAGGGTATGGATTATACTTAAAACCTTATTCAAAAAACTAAACCTCCCTCATCACGCTTTAACAAATACAGATATAATAAAGTATGGTAAAACATTACCATATTTTAGAGGTGTATTCATGAGAGATATGTTACCTAAAAATATTTATAAAAACGAGTGTGGTGTTATAAATTTAGATTCAACAAGTGGTGAGGGGACACACTGGGTAGCCTATGCAAAATCTAAATCTCAAGTAATTTACTTTGATTCATATGGAGACTTACCCCCACCACAAAATGTAATCAAATATTTTTTAAGTAATGGTGATGTACAGATATATTACAACTACGATAAAATCCAAAACGATTCATACAAGTGCGGTCATTACTCACTAGATTTTCTATTCAACTACTATAAATAGCAAAGAATGTAATATGTTTACGTAAAATGTCTTTAAACTTTACGCTTACTGGAAGCTCTTCAAATCTGAGCTATAATTTTAATCCTCCGATTTACCTTGAAGATGAATTTGAATATGAAATTGGTCTAACCAGTTTTTATAGTTTTAATACTATTCCAAATGTTGATGAAAGCAATAACGTGTTTCTTTGGCAATTCAAAAATTTAACCCATACCTACAAAATACCTAAGGGCTCTTATGAATTAGATGATATTACAAACCTTATTCAAAAAAATATGAAAAAGATTGATAATGATGCGACTTTAGAAATTACTCCACAATTATCAACTTCTAAAGTTGTTATTAAGAGTAACAGAGAAATATCATTTCTCCCAATGAATTCTATCGGGGTATTATTTGGTTTTAAATCACGACTACTAGCTCCAAACCAAACACATGTTTCAGATAAACCGGTGGAAATATGGGGAGCAAACACCCTGTGTGTTGATTGTAACATCGCTTCAGGATGCTATTTAAATGGAAACCCTGTCCATTTCATTCATAATTTTTTTCCATTGGTACCGATTGGGTATAAAATAGTGGACGCTCCTCAAAATATTTTGTATTATCCAGTTGGCATCAAGACAATTACCAACCTTACAATAAAAATTATTAACCAAGCAGGTAAACTTATTGACTTTGGAGGAGAAGAAGTAACTGTAAATCTACATCTTCGAAAACGTATATAATGGTTCTAGTTTTTTCTCACCTACCAAAAACATATATAAGGAGATCTCCTTCTAAAATAATAACATCATCTAATCGTCGCTTCTTACAATCGCTAGGATTTAAAGTCTTGGTATAATGGAAATTCTTCATGTTACTGGTCAACCTTTTAATGACAACACCATTGAAGAATATCAGTTTCACACATATCAACCATACATTCCTGGGAAGTGGGTTATAATGATGAAATACGTATTCCTATTCAAGATTTAGAATACATATGTATTCATATCGATATGATATCACAGATTATGTATGACATTTACATATCCATCCATTTATCATATCGAAAGACGCTTACTCACATATGATTCACACACCAACAAACAATATTTAATAAAACAGTTACATATACTACATGTTTACGAACTACGTTATTTAAATAGTAGTAATTGACTCAGTACGTGATGTAGGATTGGTATCAAGTATTAAAACTACCTGAGTCTCAACGAAAATCAAAGCCTGCAATTGGAAAACGCGGGTTGGTTTCCAAAAATGAATAGAATGGAAACCAATAATGAAGTCCCCAAAAACAGCGTGTTGGTGGATTCAAATGGACACTTTAACGTATGCATACCTCTAAGACTCCTATCAGGGTTCTTTGAAGATTTTAAGAAAATTATTATGAACATGAAACAGGAATTAATACTTATTAGATCAAATGATGATATTGATGCTGTAGTAAGCATAGATGAAACCGAACGACCAAAAATTGATATTAGTAAATTATATTGGGAGGTACCACATGTAACACCAAGTATACGAGAACAGATACGACTTAACAAGATTTCACATACAAATCAAGAATTACCTATTAAATTTCGTTCTTGGCAAATGATTGAATATCCTGCTCTAAACAACTCTACTCGCCATACATGGTCGGTGAGGACTAGTACAAAAATAGAAACACCTCGTCACATTATTGTTGCTTTCCAAAATAACAGAAAATCCAAATTGACAAAAGATATGAGTAAATTTGATCATTGCACTTTAAAAAATATTAAAGTATTTTTAAATTCTGAAAGATATCCCTATAATGACCTACAATTAGATTTTAAAACAAATAGATTTGCGAAACTTTATGAAATGTTTGGCAATTTCCAAGAAAGTTATTATCACATGGTGCTGAATCAACCCATATTTAATCCTCATGACTTTAAAATGATTGCTCCACTCATACATATTGACTGCTCTCGCCAAAAAGAAATAATTCAATCGGGATCAGTCGTGTTACGTATAGAGTTTGAGACAGATGAGCCAACAACCTCTGATATCTCGGCTTATTGTCTAATATTACACGAGAAAGAATTTACATATAATGCCTTAACTAAAATAGTAAAACAATTATAAATCGATATTATTATGCTTGACAGGTTTGCTTTTTTATTATATTTTTATACCGGGGCATGTGTTGAGACTGGACCTAATGAAACTTCCCGCATGAGGGGAGATGTTCATAATGTATGAGGAGAAATGGTATCTATAGTATTATATGTGAGTCTCATGCGCATGACTAAAAATTGTTTTATAAATACAAGTTAGATACCGCATTAACACACTCTTTAAAATGTGTCTAATAGTAGATGTGCAAGGTTTTAATATCGAAAAAAATAAATTTATCGCAAAAGAGCTGGCATTCTATGATGGCAAAAAAATTAGTCATTATTTTTTCAAACCACCATATCCAATGAGGTTGTTAAATCCAGAGTTCCATAAACAAGCTGTATGGTTAATGAATAATTATCATGGTCTTAACTGGAATAATGGATTTACCCCACTACATCAAGTTCGTGATATTATCCAATACTTGACAAGTAATGTTAATATCGTTTATGTTAAAGGAAAAGAAAAAGCTCAGTATATAAAAAAGTATAGTTTGGCACCAGTAATGGAATTTGATGAACATCCAGCTTTGGAGAAAATGGAACCTACATGTCCTTACCATTTAAATAATATTGGTGTATGTGCACTATCTAATGTATTTAACTTATACAACAATTTTATTATGCAATAAAGATTTTTTCTTACCTAATGTTTTATTTAAGTAATAAAAATACCTTATTAAAAAATAATACTTTATTAAATAATTACTACATTCAAACGATATAAGTGTTAGTTAAATTTTCAAGCGCAAACCTGCATAAACGACAACTGGATTGAGCAGGGGCGAATCCTTCTAGCTCTGTTCTCCATTCGGGACGATTGAAGTGTACAAAACATGGAAGTCGAGCTCGAATTTCGAAATCCTGTACAAATTTCTCGGGTAGTAGATACCAAGCCTTCAATAGTTCCAATGGGTCAATACATTTTCTAATGTACGGTATCGTAAAGCTTTCCAATTCTGTTTTTGTAAACATGTACAACGGTTTTTGTGGATGCTGATTCATCACAATTCTTTTCGGACAACATTCCATTATTGTTAAAACGGTTAATGTTTTTAAACACCAAGTCTATCCACTTTTGCTCCTCGACTGTAGAAATGAAAAATAGTCTATTTTCTTCTTCCGGTGAATAAACTTTTCCACTACGCAAGCGCATCACTTATACTAAGTCTTGAAAAGTTTTTAAACATACAAAGTTTATTTTGATATTCCCTTTTTAACTGGTTAATAATTTTATGTAACTTTTTAACATTTCTTGTTTTTTCGTAAAATAAAATATCGCGTTTTATTCTTTTAATATCTGCACGAAACTGATCGACTCGTTCACGAAACTTTTTTGAGCGCATACTGTTCACATTAACGAGCTTTCAAAACTCTTATATCCCTCTACTCTGAGTGACTTGCAGACCCCCACTCCTAATGATATAGTAACACTAGATTGTACCACATCCCCCACGCATCGCAAGTTCCCCACTCAAACTAATTAGCATACTTATAGTATAGTTTTGTGTTCAAAATATAAGAAACAAGAGAAACATGTCGTATAAATATTGTGATAATTTGGATAGTCAACCTAGTGGTGACGAGTGGGATATATTTCCGACACTCTCTTTTTATATTGTACGACAAAAGCTGTGCCTTATTTGTCGTAAAATGTCTGGAACTAGACTTATTCCAAGAAATTTAATGTTTAAAGGGTGGAAATTGGTATTTGAATTTTGCACATTTTGTAGTGAAACTAGACCCATGGGATTATCTCATCGAAACGTAGGATATCGTGATGGGTTATTGGAATCTCCACCACATAAATGGGACTCCCCACGGCCTGTGTTAGATTTACTATAAATAGATGTTAAAACCTTGGTAGAGATTATTAAAATGGTATCATTAGACTTTATTGTTTTACAAGCAATTCTGGGAAATCTGCTTTTAATCCAGCAACCAATCAATGTTAGGGAAGTTTTTGTGTGCTTTGACAGTAATGGTACACTAAATGAAACATGGCCTGAGACATGGTCAAGAATGGAATCATATCCGGGAAACCATTTTTTACCAACTTTACAAGCTGAAATACCACTAAACAGCACTAAATATAAATTGCGTTTTAGACATATGAGTGGTAGAAGCAGTGACTCCAAATGGTTAGAACTTTATAATGAAAGATTTAAAAAGGATAAAGTTATATCTCCAATATTTTATTATATAGCTATTTGTTCTACTTTTTCTATACTTGTGGTATTAATAGAATTTTTTAAGATTTTAAATAAAAAGATTTGTTTATATACATGTGTTTTATTGATACATACAAATATACAATTATTATACAAAATTTACAAATATGAATCATATTGAAAGGAATTGACTTTAAAAAGTTCATCCAAAGGAATATTTTCTAAATCGGATAATGCCGGAGCGTCTAGCAGCTTATTCCCAAATGTTATAAGGTCATCTATATTACCATTATGTGAAGTGATTAAAAAATGCCCCCACGCAAGTGTTTTTACGTCACCGTTTATAACATAGCGTTTGTCATCCTTAGCAGATAGTGCAACTTTATTTCTAAGTTCTGTATATATGGTGTGTAAATTAGACACAAATACATACATTTTTCTAAATATTACACCACCTTTTTTTACTAACAGAACGTAATCACTCATTTGCAGTTGTGTTTTGGTTATGTGTTTTGAAATGCCTTTTGCTTTTTTTATTAGTTCATTTGCTTCTATACAATAAGCTTTAGCACCTGTACCATAAAAACATTTAATGGGTATAGATGCAAATTCATCTTTCATTTTTCCTAATATTGAAGGGGTTTTCGGTATCCCGTGAATATTATAAGTCGGATAGTTGGAGGTGTCGAAATGTTCTAAATTTCTTTTCATATCCGCATAGAAATTGGGGGTATATATCTCCATAATCAAGGAGTCTGTGTCTGTGTATAACAAGTTTGCAGCTTCTCCATACTTCTTTTTGATGTATCCATAGTAAAAATCATATATCACAATTTTTGATAAATCTAAAATTGTAAATCCAACATAGAGAGGCTTATCGTAAACTATTTTGGTTTTACCCAAATGAACCGCAACCAAATTTTCATTAAACACAGAACAAGACTTGAATTCTGGTTTCGAGATAAGTGCCCTGGCTCCCAACGAATTTGTTTTGGTTTCCCACCGAGTACAAAGGCGGATATCCTTTCTTTTTTCGAGATTCTCTAAAGTTTTTCCGAATATCGCATTATTTAGCAATTTAAAGAGATCCCGCTCAAACTCGTTTTTGGCTTTGTTTCTAAGTGATGTGTTTAGGTCAATATATTTTTTTAGCCATGGTGATTGCGAAAACTCTAGTATACGATGAATCCTTTTTAGTACCAGACCATACTTAAGACACTGTTTAAGATTGCGATAATGAATGACGTATTTAGTTTTATTGTTGAGATTTGGTATAAGTTTAGGATATTTGCTTCCTGGTGGTACCATGCTTTCGGGGCAGAATGGCATATCATTATGTGCAGAATGTAAATGAGCTGGATATTCCAAATCTACTTCCAACACATACCCTTTATCCGCATCATCTTTCACCGAAAAACAGTTAAAGTTTTCAACATCCGTTACCCATTTGAAATGTCCATATGGAAGATATTGACACATGGCAGCACCATATAAATTTGTGGCATCTAGATACATGATGTAAGACTCGGGTTGTTGAGGATCAAAGTTGGGTACATAATGATTATTTGCCACTGCTTCTCTTTTACAACATTGTGCCACACCTCCTCGTACTCCTTTCTTTAAAAAGTGTACCATGTCAATGTCGGTAAGAAGCTCCAGTTCAATTTTGGTGTATCTTAACATGGCATCCCAACTTAGTGCAGGAGCTGTTAGGTAGTGACAAGGATCTAAATTGTATTCTTTGTGACATATGTTTCTAAAGTTCTCAAACACGTCAGCTAATAATAAGACATCTGAGATTAGGTACAACATAGCATAGTCACTAATAGATTTACAATCAAATGTGTTCCATACATCAATTGCTCTTGCATAATCGTCATCAGAAATGTCTTGGTTAGTTAGATTATTGTAAAAATTTTCTTTGGGCGGTAGTGTTTTTTCTTTGAGTTTGTCAAATCCATCCATATATGAATAAGGAAAAACACCCTTGCGTCTCACAAGTTCAAATTGTTTAGTATCTGGGAAATACTTTCTAATTTCTATACATTGCTCTGAGTTTAAAGTTGCGCTCAGAGTATCCAAAGATTTCGATAAAAATCTGTATGAATCAACAAATTTCAAATAAATATATTTGTGTGGGTCCTTTTCTACCAATATTGATTTAGAAATTGTTATATATTTTTCTTTGGTCTGGGCAACTACTGAAACTTTTTCACCAGCTGTTGAAAGCTCTTTAACAAATAGATGACAATCATAATTGCTCATATTGTGTAAAAATACAGGTATTGAATTTGAGAGTTTGTAATTTATATTACAGGAATTATGAGCTGGCCCAAGATATTTTGAAGTTAAATGATGATGATCTCTTACTTTATGATTAAAAGGATTAAAGGGTTTTTTACACAAGTAACATTCAGTAGCGCTCACATGTTTTTCAAATTCTTCTTTTGTTAACGGTAACATTGGTTTAATATGTTTAAGGTGATTCGTGTATAGTTCATTTACTAAACACTCTAGTTTCTGTATAAATACTTTGGGAGCATCCTCTCCTTCATATTTTATTAGTTTTGAAAGTGAATCATCATAGTTGCATTTAAGGTAAAATGCAAACGAATATGCTTGGTGTTCAGCTGTTTTGATTGAATATGAGTTTCCATTAAAAGGTTCAGCATAATCTATGGGCTTAAGCAAACTTTCAAAGTCCGCATACACAACAAATGGTACAGGCAACATTTTTTGAATGTTGATAAATTTTAGTATATTTTCTGGCACCATTTCGCCAAACTTATTTATCTTAGGACTTGATGTGGGAAGTTCTGTGTAAATATGTAAACAGTCGCTCTTTTGGTGATTATTGAGCTTTTCTTCTTTGGTAAAGAATTGTAGACATCCATCACATAAATATTCTTTGCGAGTGTTTTTTGTTTTTTGACTTTTTACAAGTCTGACCAAGTCTAGAATCAGACAATAATGACTTTGTTTATCATTTGTTATAAGCAAAAGGTTTACATGAGTGGCATGACGATTACTTGTAAAGTAAAGTGGGCCAATTATTTCATATTGCCTTTTATTATTTACGAAATTGGATTCTAGCCCATAAACATTTACTGAAATATTATTAAGGGTCTCAAACTGTTTAATATCTTTCAGTTTCATCGGAAAGTCAATCCCTTCAAAATTTAACAAAGTATCATACGGTGGATATGATTCTGGTTTGCTTGGGTTGCCAACGGGAGGAAAAATAGCTGCGTTAACACTCCACGCAAAACACTTATTATCTCTGTTTTCGATATTTAAAATAGCATGTTTTCTTACTATGGGTATTGGGAGACGAATATATGTTGATGCAGAAATAGAGTTAAATTTGTTTATGTTAACATCTAAAAACATTATTTCCTGTAATGCCCAATTTGAATCTTTTTCTTGAAATTCTGAGGCTTGCGTCATCAGTGCTTTCTTAAAATCATCAAATGTTTCTTCCATCTCAGTGCTAATAGATATAATTGTATTGCACGTGTTCATGGACTTGATATCTGATAGGCTACTATCAGGTTTTAGATAAAGACTAAATATTTCAAAATTTACCTTTATGATATTGTGCAGATGTAGATATTCCTTCAAGATGTTCAAAACTTTGGGTTTAACATCATTTAAAAATCCATGATAATCCATTTTCTTATTACTATAAAAACGATAAGATGCGATTCTGTTTTTAAACGCATGTGTTAATTTGGAAACACTGGCATCTATCACTTCCAATCCAAGTGGTCTTAATCTTTTTTTGGGAATATAATAATCCCCATTATGCTCACTATCACTATTCACATTTCTGTATTTACATGTTTTCCTGTGTCGGGAGAGGTTATCTGAGCGCGAAAACGATTTATTACACATAGTACACGTATTCATGATTCTCGATAAACTACTGAGGAGTTCCGCTTATTTGCCTTAAATAGTATAATGATATTATGAGAATGTTACCCCCACCATGCTATTTTCAGACATTGGTCATTGATCTTGAGTAGAACTGATGTTGTCTAGACTATTGCGTGTCGTTCACCCCAATTTTTAGCAATTAATCATTAATCTTAAATAGACCAGATGTTTTCTAGACACCCACATGTTCAGGGGCTTATTTAATTGACCCTTGTTTAGTAATTAATTAATTATAATTATTTCATGGTTCTAATTATTCATTGTTGACCAAATGTTGTCTCTAGACACCAAAATGTTGATATAGTTCACCCTTTAGCTCTATTTTAGATGTGAGAAGCAGATAATTATAACACCCCCCTCCAATACATACAGAACCCACCTATCTCCACTACTTGAAAATATATAAAATGATACACTTGTATTTTTTGTGAATTAAAATGGTGTTAGAAAACGAATACCAAGCTATGGATGAAGAAGTTATAAACCCTTTGGATGCCATACTTGAATTAGAAGACAGTGACAATGTCTCCACGGATGAAAGTTTTGTTTTTTCGGTATCTACGGAAAATCTATCAGATTTGGATGAAATTGAAGTGATAGATACTGATTCCGCCGAAGTGGACAACAAAATTATGCAAGTGGATGAGGTCAATAATGTGCGCTTTTTGGCATACGAATGTAGAGAACCAGTTTGTTTGACTCAACATTATTATATTATACACAATCAAAGTCTTTGTCCATCGTGTTTTTTTGAAACTCTTAGGGGAGTACCAACATATATTCACACGAATCATATAACGGAACATTCTAGTGGAACTGCGGATAATCTGAGTGCACGTATTTGTGCGACTTGTAATAAAAATTTATACATTTACTGCTTATCAAAATACTGCATTGTTTGCAAATCTATAACAATAAATACACCATTTTAAAAACTTTGTGTCTTTTTTTTAGGCTCTTTTATATATAATATTTATCTTTTATTAGTTTTCATAAATACAGCGGTGGGAATATGTTATTTACCTGCTAGTAAAAAAATTAGCATTTTTGTATTTAATTTTAAAAAAAAATGAATTATATATTTTTGAATTGGTTATTTTTTTTTCAAATTAGTAATATATGAGAATATATTGTTTTAACAAAATTTCTGTAGATGGGGTTTACTACCTTTATTTAAAATGATTAGGTAAACATTTTTTTTCAAGTTTTGACTACACCTGTATTTGCGAAATAAGAATCCAAAATATTTTTTCTTAGTTTTAATAAATAAAGCGGCAAATAATTTTTTAAATTTATTTAATTTATTTTTTGGTTATAATAAACTTAACTCCGTCAATGGAAAGTACAAAAGAAATACCTGGCGCTGCCTTTTCGACGTGCAGTTCCCTAAGGTATGTGGGTCAAACGCGGTCAGTTTGTGTGTGTATCTGTGATCCGAGAAAGATATTATTTTGAATATATTTACTAGTTAAGAATATAGACGCTTAAAGTGTTTATGTTATTTGATATTAGCTTGGTGCAATGTTTGTGTTTAAGGTGTGTGATTTATTTTGGATTACATATTTTTAAAAAGGTATGTTTTTTTTTCTTATCTATTAAACATCACAAAAAAGAAAGTATAATATTTTGCTTTTAGAGGAAATAGTCATATCTTTTAAATAAATAAACGAATATGAAATTATATATAATATGTTAGGTGTGTGATTATTTATTTTGGAATACATATTTTTAAGAAAGTATGTTTTTTTTATCTATTATACATCGCAAAAAGAAAGTATAATATTTTGCTTTTAGAGGTAATAGTCATTATTTTAAATAAATAAACCAACATGAAATTATATATATATATATATATATATATTTATATATATATATATATATATATATATATATATATATATATATATATATAGGTACCTATATATAAAATTTTGTACTGATTTTTACCTACGTATTTTGGAAATGAAATAAAAAACCAAAAATGTTATAAAATTTTTTATTTTAGTACAATAATCCTTAGAAACTGTCAGTATTAATATTTTAAAAATAAAAGTAAAACTTTGTATTTTTAGAATATTTTGTTTGACTATATAAAATTAATAGTATTAATTTATTAATTTTATATAATTTAACATTCGACAAACACTTTAGAACAAGATATAACAATTAAAAATGAAATTATATTCCAATAGCACAAGTTTGAATGTTTTTTAAACTATTTTATAGTGAACTTCATGGCTATCCAAAAATGATTGTTTTTCACTAACAAAGTTTTTAATAAGCACATTATATTCTTCATCCTAGCTTTGCACACTAGATTGCTTGCATTGAACACAATTTGTCACCCCGAAACAGATTATATTATGATTTTATGAAATTTTTACACTTTTAAACATTATTCCACTGGTTTGCATGTGTAAATAGACGTTAGAATTTGATTACAGATTGCAATGTTCTTGTTGACACTAGTTAAGCTCTGTAGAGCTCTATCGCGTTTCCTTTCATACGCACTGATTTTTTTAATTAATACTTGTCTATGAATTTCTTGGCTTTCCAAGAAACGCTTATTTTCACCAACAAAGTTTTTAACAAGCACATTATATTCCTCATCTTGGCTTTGCACATTTTTGTCGATTGTATCAAAATTAGTCGTCGTGTTAAGGTCTATTTTATCTGCATTACTTTGACCAGGCAATACACATTCTTCCATGCTTTCATCAAAGTCCCCTTCTTGAATGATATTTTCTATTTTTTTTTCTTCTAAACAGGTATCACCTTCATCTTCGCTTTCCGATGAAATGTTTTCATATTTGCTCTCGTTTGGAGTCGAAGATATTGTGACATGCTCTTCGAATTCTTTATATTTCATAGGTTGGTGATGACGGATGTCCCCTCAATTAACTCCAGAGAAGAGTTTAACACTTCTGCAAACATCTTTCCTTTTGGTGACTTTTTAAAGTGCGAAATAATCTTCGCGCTGGATTTTGAACTTTCTGGAACCGGAAACTTTACTTTCATTTTTATAATAGTAATACCGACACTTTCTAAGGATTATTTTACTAAATTAATCTGCAGTACTCGGCTTTTTATAACTTTTTGAAAAAGTGGAAAGGGCAGACCAATCTAAAAGTATTAAAATTGCTCCCTTTTAGCACATTTTTTAGCGAAAACTCGAGATTAATCACTTAATAGCATATGATTATACATTGTTACAACCCTAATGTGCTAGTTACCCTATATAGATTTCAATTAAATTTTAATGACCTTTTAATTATAATTAAGAGTTTTCTCATATTCTATAACACTTGTTATTTACCAATTCACATATTTGTTGGCAACTTATCGTGGATCTAAATTTGCAAAATATTTACCATAATTAGAATAGGGAATCGCTTATACGGGCACCCTGTATTATACATATCTTGTATAGATAAAACTCCAAAACCTCACCCGCAAATATGTGGGTTCTACAATTGCGCTCGAAAAATGTTAATTATATTCACCCCATGTAATTTTTGTTAATACTACATGTACCATCTGTTTGGTTTAAAAACCAGACAATATTTCCGTTTTAGAATTAAGGGTTTTATAACGATGGAATAGCAGATAACACGCTGAATTCATTTCTATTTAATAAATATATGTATAAAAAGCAAAATGTTATAAAATGAAGTTGTTTGTATTTTAAACAATTTTATATAATCAACCTATAACGTTCTACGTCTTTTAATGCCATCTCTTCATGCTTCTCTGTCTCTCCACAACTCGTCTCCAGGGTGTTCTTCCATATCCTTGTCTATTCCTTCCTATCAGCTTTTTCTGAGTCTTCTTCTTCTTCTTGTGGAATTCGGGTCTCACGCATTCTTTGAACGTTGAACAGACAAGTTGTTTGGTTTTAATTTCATCAACTATTGTGTGTGTGACTTGCATTATTTCTCTTATTCTTTCATTTGTCACTCATTCCAGTTTTGATCTTCCCACAGATCTTTACCAGAAATCCATTTCAGTAGCTTCTAGCATTCGTTTTGTTTTTTTCTTTCAATTGCCACACTTCACACCCATATGTAATTATACTTTTAACTACGGTGTCCTATATTCGCTTTTTACCGTTGTTTGTTAAATTGTTAAACAATTTTAAAGGATATTATAAAATTAACATTTTTTGCCTTAACAATCCTTATAAATATTGAAATTACGTGCATAACTGAATATAAATCCAACTGATAACTACATAATGTAATCAACAAACGCCAAAATATCAGTATTGTTTATAGACTACTCTAAACATTTTATTTGTCACAACCCGTAAAATAAAAATTAAAAAACGTCTCCATTTTAGTTTTTATAGACTTTTAAGGTTTCCTTCCCTGAATATTTTGTTTTATTGACTCCGTCCAGTGTTCATTATTTATGATTTTTTATACCCGGCTATTTATATTCCTCATATTTACTGATCGTTTTTCCTGCATCTAGGATCAAGTTCTGACGATATTCATATTTGGTTTTTTTATTTTTTTCCATTTCTTCTTATACATATCATATATTTATTGATTCAAAATTAATATAATTTCTTTTTTGTTATTTGAGTTAATGGCCTTTTAATGTTACCCAAACGTTTACCCCAATTTAAATAATGTCAAATGAGGGTGCCAGAAATAATTCGTTGTCGTTAATTAAACTATTATCCTTTTCAATTTACTCAATTGGTTAGTCTAATTTGAATATTGTTGGGTGTTCAACTGGCTGGCTTTTGATATTTAATGGAGTTAATTAAACTAATCATATTATTCTGCGGGGTGGGTAGATTGACCAGTGCTTAATTGGCAATTGCTGAATTATTTTTGACCACGATATTGTGTACAATCTTAATTCGCTTTACCCTATTTAAAATCACCCACCCTCATTTTGCATGCAGTAATATCTTATATCACCCCACTCTATTTTAGATTACTCTAGGGTAATTTATAATTAATTATTGTTATAATTAGTCATTTTGACCACGAAATTGTGTACAATCTTAATTGGTTAATTCGCTCCACCCTATTTTAAGTAACCCTATTAAATCTTGTCTAGACCGGCCTCGGTTCATTGACCCCCTCCTCATTTTGCTCATACTAATACACACTACTCACGTGTAAGGTACTTAAGAAGAGAAGGGTTTTCTTTCTCTGGAGATGAAGTTAAAGAAACTAAACGATGCTTATCACTTCCTGGTCAAATGCAGGCGGCAGGAATGTCTCCACCGGCTATTAGATTAGCTATAGGTAGAACCGTAGGTGGCTCTATCGATTGAGACAGGTATTAGACGGTAGCGTTATACCACGGCGGTAGGTAAAGAGTATTGGTTTGCCAGGTACAGCGTGCTAGGTAGAAGATAGTGGACAGTCGGTACTGGCGTTATCGGTAGTAAGTAGTAGATGACCAGTGCTGGTGTTTCCAAACAGAACGGGATCTGTTGGAAATTGGTAGTTTAGATAAGGATATACTGTAAACTTTTAGACAGACTAAACGGAGTATAAGGAATAGTTAGTACTTACCACCAGTACAAAATGGCGGAAGGCGATAGCTGGAGATACATAGATAGGTGTTGGCTCTTCGAAGCACTAGCACAAAAAAAGAACACAGGGGGAGAAAAATGGTTGCGGTTCCCTTTCGTTAACAACATCGGTACCGTTTCGAAAGTTTTCGAAAACTTTCGCAATCAGACGAAAAGACGATTGGTTCAGAAATATGTTTAGGTTAATTTCGTAACGCTAGGGGACGTTGGTATGTTTAGTTGTATTATGGCTCATATCCCGGTAACGGGAAATTAAATAAATGATAGAGTCGGTACAATAGAGAATTAGAATAAATATAACAGGGAAATACAGATATAGATTAATGTCTGGGTCGGCTTATTTCCAACATGCTACACAGATATATGTAGCATTATGTTAGCTGTAATAAATAAAGTTTTAAAATGACTATATTCAAACAACTAAATATGCTAATCTTAATTATATAAAAATGATAAGTGACATTAAACGTGTTAAGAAAAACATAATAAAAAAATCTCTGATTCAGATGTATTTATCAATATTTGTAGTTGTAATAAATAAATTAAGTTTTAAAAATGACAATATACAATTAGCATCCATCTTAAAGTTAATCAAATGTACATAAAAGTTAGAAAAGAGTTGGCTTATAGAAATCTTGCTTTGTGTTAATCAACATCCATCTCAAGATTATTAATTAAATAGTGTCCCCATGGAAGCGTATCGTAAGACTCCGGAGGGTGATGTCTTTTATCATCATTGGGGCTTAGCGCAATCTTGCTTTGTGTTACGGTATAAACACGGTGCTTATCTGAGCCTATAAGATTTTGCGATGCCATCTTTGTCGTAAAGGTATCTAAACACCCAACATAATCCTCGAATATAATTTTAGTATTTACAACAGATTTCTTTACCCCCTTCGCCTTCTTTGTTACACCATAATTATTAATAATATTATCAATTTCATCATCCTCATACTCTTGTTCTTTCAACTCTCCCTTTTTTTATCTCATCATATGTGATAACTTTTTTTGTCGTATATAATTTAGATCGGAGCCTGTTAGCCTTGTTAACCTGGGGGATGCCGTAAATATTGTCTTTAGGATAATCAGACGTGTCAAAGTACTGATGACAATCTTTTATCATAGCCTCATAGGGATCTTTTTCCCGTATCTCTACGATTACACTATTGGTATCTGTATAGCAAGTCGTAAAGTTTTCCCCAAATCTTTCAGCCAAATACCCATAGTGAAAATCGTAGATCGTGGTTTTTGCCAAATCCAATATACTCATTCCGACATATATTGGTTTATCTAACCCTATTTCTGCTTGATGCATCTCAATAGCTATTAAGTTTTCATTAAAGATAGTAGCATTCTTAAACAATGGACTACTTATTCTAGCTTCAGCACCGTAACGACCCTGCCATTCGGAAAGTAATTTAATGTCAACGCGCTTACGCACATTTTCCCTAGTCTTACCGAACACGGTATTATGCATGACCTTAAAAAGGTCCTTTTCAAACTCATTTTTCGCTGCCTTCCGGAGATTTGTATTCAAGTCAATGTATGACTTTAACCATGGACTCTGTTTGAATTTCAGGACCCGGTGTATCTTTTTTAGTATCAATCCATATGCACACGCCTGTTTCAAGGCTCTATAATGTATTAAATATTTTGTTTTATCATTAAGGGTGACCATCAATTTTGTCTGCTCTCGCGGACGTGTTGGAGGAAGCATAGTCTTAGGATTTAAAGACTCTTAAAGACTTAAAGGGATAAAACGGGATGTCTTTATGACGATCGTGGATACGTTGGGGGGTATTCTAGATCAACCTCGAGAATGTACCCTTCAGAAGCATCGTCAGGTATGGATAGGACATCAATGTTGGTATCAACCCACTCGAAACCACCATGTGGAAGAAATTGAGACAGACATCGCCAGCCATACTGGTTATTTACATCAAAATACATCAAATAGGAATCGGGCTTAGATGGATCGTAAGATACCGTATACTCGTTATTGGCGTGAACGTGACGTTTCGAGCAGACTTGGCTCAAACCGCCACGAATGCCACGTTCCACAAACAAAAACATATCTGGATCTGTTAAAAGCTCCAGTTCCTGTTTTGTGTACTTAGCATTGCATCCCACGTAAAACCAGGCAGAGTAAAGTAATGAGCGGGGTCAAGATTATAAGTTCGAAGACAGCTGGATCGGAACAGTTCAAAAACGTCGGCAAGAAGAAGGATGTCGGTTTTCATATAGAAATCAACATAATCTCCGAGAGTGGAACATAGATAATGACGACGAGGATATGGTTCATCCTCTAGTTTATTATAAAAGACTCAATAGGAGGTAAAGACATTTCAGCAATTTTTTTAAAAGAATCAATATAATCAAATGGCATGATACCTTTCTTGGTTAGAAGTTTGAATTGCTCCTCAGGAAGCGATGAAAATTGAGAGCGTATTCTATCAAATTTAAAGAGAGCTTATCGATAGAAGACGCCATGAATCGAAAACTATCGATAAAACGGAATTTAATTCGAGCATCGTCAATATGTTTCGTAAAAGAGATATATTTTTCCTTAGTAATAGAAAGAAGATCTACGGGGCCTTTGATGTTTGTAGCAATATCATTAACGATGAAGTAGGCGTCATATCCGCTAAGGTTATGCAATATTACCGGAATAGTATGATCATCCTTATAATTAATATACACCTTTCATGAGCTGCACCTCTGTAATTATTTTCTGGAGTGAGGTGGTCATGGTCTCGTACTTTCATATCACTGGGGGAGAAGCGCTGCTCGCAGATATGAGTGTCTGCATGAAAATCACTCTCTTGCTGAGATGTTATATTTATATCGTACGGACACATAAACACTGTAGAAACATCATCAGCAAGCTGATTAAGTTCATCTGCAAACCACCGCATACAATCTTTTCCTGTATACGATTTGTAAAAAGAGATCGCATCATCATAGGAACATTTGAAGGAATATCCAACTGCTACAGGAATGTGTTCTTGTTTTTTAGGATCTCCTTTACGCTTTAAAGCACTTTCGAGATCTGCGTATACGGCAAAGGGGGCTTTAATCTTATTCCTATAATTCTTAAATTTTAACATTTTATTAATCTCCTCAGGCTTTTTAATTGCAGCAACATTAATCCTTATACAGTCCACGAGGTATGCTTCTAACTGAGTAGACGATGAAAATGATTGTAAGCACCTATCACAGATAAGATCTGATCGCCCTGTGCAACATTCTTTATGAATATTTAACTTTTCCTTAGTAACAAAATAGCGAAAACAACTATCACAGAAATATTTTCTTCCATTATGTTTGCTAAGCTGTTTGGAGAGGAGGCAGGATAGATTTTTTATCCATACATAATGGTATCTAATCGGACCTTCTACGTCGTTGTATTTATCTTGAATTAATAGAAGATTAATATGCTGATCCTTCTTATTCTTTGTTAGGAAGGCTGGCAGGGTTGTAAAATCACTTTTTTCTTTTTTTAGAACATAAACATTGATCATTCTGCTATCATTTTGCTTTTCAAAATTCGGAATCTGTTTGATGGTCATCGGCCACTGAATTCCCTTCAGCTTTATACCTGCGAGTAGTGGGGGTAAGATGTCAATAAAGCAGAGTTATTTTGATATGGACATAATGCCGATACGACAGCCTACGCAAAGCATGCCTCGTCATCAGTCTTAACATTAATACATGCCAGCTTTCTTTTATCTGAGGAGGAAGTTCAGTTGAGAGCCAGTTGCGGTGTTAATTTGTTAATATTGACTCCCAGGTTAACAACAGCTTTTAGTGCCCATCCGCTATCTCTCTCTTGAAATTCTTCCAAATCTTTGCTGATGGGTTCCACCACTTTCTTTTCAAACCACTCATCAAGATTTGTATCACGATAGATTGGTGAGTTCGATGTGGTGAAATATTTCGTATCTTTAAGGATTTTCTCTCCACTGGCTATCTCAAAGTCTCCACCAAATACCATATTCACCTTCACTGCCTCGTCTTTCTTAAGTGCGTTTTGAATCCGACGTTTGAATAGTTCTTTGCAATCATTAAGGAAACTACCAGGGTCCTTGTGTTCAAGGTTTGAGATGACTCCCGTTCTTATCCTTGAGTTGAACGCTGATGTGGAGTCATCCCATTGTACCCTATGCTTTGCAGTGTGCTTAGTAGGTGTAAGTCCCGCCCCCTTCTTCTGTTCTGCCTTTAACTGATTTCGCAGAGTTTTAACATGCCTCATCTGGGCTTCAAGGTGCTGCTTTTCGCCAATCGTCTTGGCGTATATCAAAGAGTCCTGATCTTTTTTATTGCCTTATTACATTTTAAGAGTCCTTCTTTTATGTTTTCATCATTATAATCAGTTCTGATTAAGCCTAAGATAGATGATATAAGTGTAATAAGTTTAGCCAACATGTTTGTACAAAAAACCAAAATTCAAAATTAATCAAAAAACTCAAAATTCAAAGTAAAAAAAAATTAAAAATTTTCGAAAAATTAATAAATTATCAAAAAACCAAAAAATTGCCAAAAAAATCCAAAATTTTCAAAAAATTCTAAAATGCTCAAAATATATCACTCACCAGATCATAAGTCTAAAACACTTACCAGAGCACGTTTGAACGCTAGGAATATCTGAAACAGAATGAAGGAAATACCTTAATGCGGTGTCGGTAACGTGTTGGACTCTCAGTTCCCTCAGGAAGAGAGAGTTCGTTGACCGCTCTGTCCATAGCTGTATTGGACCGTAGATCGTATCGATCCCGATCGGTGGCCATAGGCTCGTGCTATGTCACCCCTAGCTAGGATTAAATGATAAAGGAAAAGCACAAGTAAAACGTTTATTGTGATAAACAATTAAAGGGATTAAATATGCAAATATAAGAATAATAATAATAATCAATCAGTCTTAATCTAAGAATCTGAAAGAAAGTGGTAATTATCTCCAGGCCTTGGATCTGGAGGATAATTACGCAATTAATCTAAGCCTAAGAATCTGCAAGAGAGTTCTGGTTAGTAAATAATTGCAAGTCAAAGTTTATATGTAAATTATGAAATTAATAAACATAGAAAATTATCAACTGTCAAAATTTGAAGGATATTTCTAGGTGTCGTAGAGACCTAATTCCTTCGGGAACCTGTGAGGGATAGTTTAACACGTTCGCTGCCGATCTTTAAAATGCAATATATAGTAGGGGCCGACAACGTTTTTTGAATTTTTCGTTTAAATGTTATTTAGAAAAGTTGCTTGAATAGTTGCACTAAAGCTATGTCAACTAATTTTTTTGTCATTAGATATACTTTGTGATATCACGCGCCAGCGCGTGATCGGTGTGGTCCCAGGAATTTCATCTCAATTAGCCGTATCACGCCATAGAGTGAGACAATAAAACGACGTTATTATAATACGAAAACAGAAACTATATTTATATTATATTATATATACTAATTCGAATAAAACGAACAATACATAAAAAATTTATAAAACAAAAATATTACTCAGATCAAAATAAAATAAATAAAAAAACTAAAATAAGTGATCAAACCACAAATGTCCCTGTGGATTAAACATTTGTAACTTATTTATGAATAATGGTACAGCAATCTAGACAATATCCTGGTTCACTGGGGCACGACCTACATGTGTAGATAGTATCCTTTCTTTTTCCATTTTCGTAACATAACTTGCAATGTTTTCTAGGTGTTTTCTTAATACCTGGTGGTGCCACTCTTTGTGACATAATGTGACCAACTTCTGGGGGTCGTCGGTGTGCTTGGTCTTCTTCTGCCCTCTTCTGGGCCGGGGCTAATAAACTTTGTATGACTCGAATACGAAAGTCATAAAGACTTATTTTTTGGGTAGAGTATTTGTTATATAAATGGTGTGAATTGATAAGCATCAATTGCAGCACGTGGATAAACATCTTCGTAGGCCATCTTAATGTCTTTCTCTCTGCCGGGTAATAAGAGAGCATTTGGTCATGTCTGTCAATACCGGACATATACTTATTGTATTGAACGATCGGTAAGGGCTTCGATACAATTTGTTGTCTTTTATTTGGTACATCCACCATTATGTTTCGATATTCATTAGAAATATAGGACACATTCCTCTTATCTCTCCATTTTCCTATGAGTACTCCATCTGCATACCTTCCCATTACTTCACCTTTTTTTAACTTACTGTCTTTTATTTCCTTCGGTACATGCTTTCTGTCCAATCTTAAAGTTCCCGTACAGTGTGTTTTATGATTCAATAGTGTTCTAGCTAATAAAAAACTGTTATAATAATTGTCCATATACACACTATGTCCTACTTCCAAAAAACCGTCCAATAAATGCATTACCACTTTTGATGCATGATCTTTACCACCCAGATCGTCCAGTTTTCCTGCATAAACGGCAAATTTTAAAACCATACCAGTTGGGGTTGTCAGCATGTATAATTTAATGCCATATTTATGCCTCTTATTTTTTATATATTGGCGAAATTGAAGTCTGCCTCGCCATAACACCATAGACTCATCTAAACTTAGCTCCCGTCCTGGATAATACAGTGCACATACTTTTTCGTTAAAAAAATTAATTAGGTATCTAATCTTCAATAATTTGTCTTCAGGTAAAATACCATTTTCTCTATTTTCCGTGAAATTCAGGCAACGCATTATCAATAAAAACCGATTTCGGCTCATAACTTTGTGAAATATCCCAATGCTATATAACTCATCTTGTCGCCAATAGTCTTGGACACGGTTTATTCGAATATTGCCCATGTGTAACAGTAAGCCTATGAACAGTAACAAATCTTCAGAAGTTAACTGTTTCCAGTTAGTTATCCTGGATTTAAAGCATGTTCTTTCAGATAAAAATAGATTAATGGCGTAACTGTTACTCAAATCACAAATTTTTGTAATAAAATCGTCTGTCACAAACAATCTAAAATATTCAATCGGTGTCATTCCAGTTACGTCTACTAATAATCTTTCGTGTTCAGTAAATTCAAAAACATCTTTCATTGTGGTTGGATTCAAAGAAAATTGTATAGACTGGTCTTGATTATGAGAAAGGTTTTGTGGACGTTCATTATCATTATTTTGTAACACGTACTGTTGTACACCAATATCATTTTCAGAATCCTCAGAATATACTTCGTCCGATTCATCCAAATCACCAAATACCATCTCGTCCTCGTCGGAGCTGTCATGTTCCAGTAAATATAGTAGTTCTTTTTCACTTAAAGGCTGTTTTAAATCAATTTTTACCTTTTTTGGTTGAGAAGGTCCTGCCACAATGTTATTACTTTCCGCCATTTTCACTAGACTGTCAACATACACTGGTACTGTCAAATCAAAAACCGCGCAATGTAAATCATAACCTATGATCGATCCTAGCAGGCCGACACTTATTTTTAAACTCATTCCATAAGCCGTATTTAAAAACCTACATTATAGAGCTTACAGCTATATCACGCACTGGCGCGTGATCGGCCTTTTTCCAAGTACGACCATCACGCACTGGCGCGTGATCGGCAGCGAACGAGTTAATTCGAAATAAACAACAATAAAATTGTAACAAAACTACGCTGTAAAAAAAACTATTTCAAATAAACAAGTATTATTTATGGAAAATTTGCTAAGTCGATAAAGAGAAAATAAAATGGTTAAATCAACATATAAGTTATTTCCTGTAAACAAATAATAATAGTTCAATTGTTTATAAAGCAAATAAGACAATAATTAAATAACACTGTAGTTTAAATATTTCAAATATTACAAGTTGTATCCCTGAAAGAGAACAGATAAGGTTCACCGCCCTGGAAGAGGTAGAAAATCGATATTGTACAAGTATAACTAGAGAAACAAGTTTAGTCAAGGTCAAGTGCTGAAAGAGAAAATCAATAATGTTACATATTATGATTTCTTCAAAAATACCTGTAAGACATATAAAACAATGAAAATACATACAATATCAAATTACCTAGAAATGTATAACAGTGTAATTTCGCATGTAAAACTTACATAAAGAAAACCAAAATTTCTTACCTACTTATTGCAGTGTATCGCTGAAAGAGAAAATACAATACAAATAAGGGAAAGAAATAAAACACAAGGGTTTATCTTTATTGTGCGGTCTCCCTTAAGGATATCCGCAAAATTAGCGTCTAAGCCCTTTGAACAAAGGACTTAGCGGAATTCTCTTACACGACTTGTAAGTTTCCCGCGTTAATCTTATTATCTTGACAAAGACAAAGATTAACTCGGCTACAAGTACGTATTTATTCAGAATTCGCCTAAGGCGAAGACACAGATTAAATACGCCTTCAGTTTACGACGCTTCTGGACGCTTTATTAGCAAATTTCGACTAAGTCGAAATTGCACAGATAATTCGTCCAAAAATGGCCGCTGGTTCCCGCTCGGAAACCGACAAGGGTTCTGGTTAGAACTTTGCCAAAAGGTAGCGTTCGAAATGAAAATCAGAAGTTGGTTTGAGAGGCTCAAGGAACTTAATCAACCTGAGGATCTCGACTTGCCTAGAAGGCTGGACTGGCGGACATATCCTGACCCAGTCTGATTTCCTGGCCGTGGTGCGTTTCTTTTATAGAAGAAAAAGTAGGTCAAAGTGTAACGGATTTTTCAACCGCCACTTTGACTACATCGCACGACGGCCAATGCAACATTTTCTGTATTATCATTGGTTGCATCTCTGGTGCATTTTGGCCAATGATAATAGTGAAAATGAGCAACAGAATCCAGAATTATGATTGGTTGCACCTAGGTTGCAATTTAACCAATCACAATTCAGGAGGCTGGGCGTCAGCGGGGTATTAAATATGCTTTTAATCGACCAGAAGACTGAATGGTTTGTAAAAGGCCCCTGCATTATGTAGATTTGTGCTTATTTTTCCCATAACAATCAATGTAAAAGTGCTGCATTTAAGACATTTATTGAACTTGGTTACATTTACTCTTTACTCATTCTATGAAAGGTACAAGGTACTACATAAAAAGAAGCAGTACCGCCAACTATGAAAAAAAAATTACCAGGAAGTAAAAGATAATTTGTGATGATTGATGTAGGTTTATAAAATTATAAGTTAACTCAAATATCTGAAAAAGGATGAAGAAAATACCTTAATGCAATGTTGCCGAGAGGCGTGGAGGAACATTTCTGCTAATAAAGAGTAATATTTAAAGTAAAAAATAGTGATACTAACATTAAGCTACCGTCAAGAATAAACTGAAATTATTCATCTACATTATGGTCATGAAAACAGTCACCACACAGTCCATGCGAATGTTCTAGACAGATAAATCCGTTGCAAACTTCACACCTAAACCTAGTTTTACGGTTTTTTTTTGTTTCGCAATCTTTACATCTTCCATGGGTTTTATTTTGATCTGGTGGATCAGCTTGGACGTTGAGGTCAATGATTTCCTTTAGCCGCAATCGAAGAGCTCTGGGGAGGTTATCTTGCTGGGCTCTTCGCAAAAGGTGTTCTTGGACTAATTCATACCCCAGCAGTTCCAGAAATACACGCCGCTTCATAGATGACTGAGTATTGATTTTATAAATAATATAAGAGTTAATTGCCGCTAGGTTCATCAGTTCAAAAAATAAGACCAAAGGCCAACGTCGAGTTGATCTTGCACAATTATATGCCTCAGACATCTGATCAACAGTATCTACCCCACCTTTAGTCTTATTATAATCCACAATCATTTCTGGTTTACCTGTCTCTTTATCGATATTGTCATCGTGATGCATTGTGGATAATAATATTACATTTTTGTTTTTACGAGGTATGTAGGAAACTAGAGTAGCTTTTTCTTGAAAACCAAACATGGAACTATGTTCTGGTCGTTTCAGAGAAGTTAGTTCTGCAGGAATTTGTGGTTTATTTTTTCTTATAGTTCCTAGAATGGCAAGTTTAAATTCCTGTAATAACTTTTCCGCTACAGCTAAACTTGTAAAAAAATTATCCATGGTAATATTGCAGTTAGAATTACGAACTGGCTCAATCATACGGCTGACTAAAGATAAGTTCGAATTATCTACATAAAACGGACCCAATGGCTGCTTGCCAAGATATACTTCCAATTTATAAATATAGTACAACTTAGCATCAACTAGTGCATAAATCTTAATTCCATACCTGTTTGGTTTACTAGGGATGTAAACCCGAAATGGACAGTGCCCTCTAAATCCTGCTAATATTTCATCTAATGTTAGGTATGCTGATGGATGAAAATGTTTAGGAAGGTTTGAAACAAATTCTTCAAAAATTTCTCTAAAGGCGGCAAATTTATCAGTCTCTTTTCTTACTTCTCTAGTTATTTTGCTATGAAAACGAATGTGGGCAAGAAGGAATTAAAATCTTCGTTTAGGCATGGTCAACCGGTAAATCTCCATGGACATGCCATTGGTGGGAAACAAATCTTGATAATTTTGACGGCCACTTATATTTGCACCGGATATATACAACAACCCTATGAAAGCTTTAATTTCAGTTAGATCCGTAGTCTTGTAGATTCTATTTTGTATGGAATCATACTTTTTCGAAACAATAAATTCATTTGTATATTGCACTATTTTTTCTAAAATATTGTTTGGAAAGAAATATGACCATATTATAGATGGTTCCTTAAGTAGATAGGAAATGGGAGGATATCGGATATGGGGTTGGCATGAGAGCAGTCCGGATACAAGCAAACCGGTTTATTGCACCTGTCGATTTTTAAAACCTGTTGATTTGTAAAACCAGTTTGTTGCACCTGTCGATTTGTAGCACATGAGAGAATATCGGATATGGGGTTGGCATGAGAGCAGTCGGGATACAAGCAAACCTGTTTGTTGCAGCTGTCCATTTGTAGCATATGAGAGAATATTGGATATGGGTTGGTATGAGAGCAGTCGGGAGCAAACACCTGCGGGCGTATGTTGTTTTGTGCATATAGTGTCCTATTAAATGTTGTACCTGTCGTTTTGTGCATATATGGAATTTATTAAATATTGCACCTGACATTTGGTGCTTACACCGGACGTATTTTATGCAGCAACTTCAATTAAGGACATGTTTCGACATGACATGAGTAATTTAAGAGTGGGGATAAAAATTAGGTATAAAAAACTTTGAATCATGCATGTTATTTAGTCTTAAACAATGAGTGCTAATGTACAGATGTCTAACGTGTTGTTGGGTGAACGTCAATTTTTTCTAAATCCATCAAATACAAAATATATATCAACTTGTTTGGCACACGAATTCAACTTTGAACCAAGCGTTATTATCAGTGGATATAAACATGATTGTGTATTATTCAGTCAAACGGATTGGATCAACTTTTTATCTCATAAAAATGTGATTGATAGTTTTATGGCTGGAAATCATCAACAACCAATTAAAGATGAAAATTTTCTGCTAGAATTCATGCAGCTTCCATGCATGTTAGTTGTAAAAATCACCAAAGGTAAATCACAGATTATTTTGGGTGCTAATTCAATCGCGTCAATATGGAAAATACTACCGCTTATTAATTATCATTTAGAAATTCTGAAAAAAGAAGAATTTACCAATTCTCTAAAAATCTTAAAGTTGGGTATTGATCTTACGGACCCCATTGAATCTGGACTTAAAATTATGGAGCCAATAAAAAACATAAATAAGACGACTTATGGTCTGGCTATGGAGTTACTTTATAGGTATCCGGGTGTATTAAATGGTCAAATTTAACGAAAATGTCCGTATCCACTACGTTGAAGTCAATTGTCCATGCAGAACTAAATATTGGGAATTCTTTGCTTCTGATAGAGCTAGATTTCATCGTAGAATAGAAGAATTTGCTAAAAGTATGAATCCTATCTTTCAAGAAAAGTATAAAAATAAAATTATTTTAAAATAAAATTTGTATTTTTGTAGGAAAAATTACATAATTTGTATTGTATATTAAATGTAAAAATTAAACACATTTATAAAAAACTGTTTTATTAATATTTTATTACAAAACTTAATTTACTACATTAGTTTTATGAATCCATGAATTATGTGTGCTATCCATTCCCAACCATTTTACATATACCTTGTTGCCTTTCCTCCTTAACACCTTCTCCACTAAATAAATATCAGGAAACCGGGTTTTTTGTAATTCTTCGCTGTAAAAAGCACCTTGAATTTCTTCTTTTCGTGAATCTTCCAACAAATAAGTTACTGGATTGGTTTGCTTAACTTTTCTTATTCTAAAAATCTCATTTGTCCAGTTGGGCAAATAACCCTTAGTAAACAAACTCCTATATTTTGAAATTCGGACGTAATCACCAACTTTTAATTTACGTTTCCTGGAATCAATGGTTTTAAGGTGATTATAGGCAGTAATATTCCTGGCATTTTTTTCATTGACTTGGCTAGGTGCAAAACCTGTAGTTAAATGTTTAGTATTATTGTATTTTTTAACAATATCAGAAAGATTGGTTACCCATTTATAAGACCCTTGTAAACTAAACTGCTTCCACAACATTGATTTTATGGTCCGTATCACTCTTTCTGCTATACTTGCCTTTAGATTGGAAAATGTACTGTAGTGGTTAATATTATGTGATTTCATAAGAGAGTTAAAATTGGAATTGTAAAATTCTTTTCCCAAATCAGTTTGAAGATTTTTTGGAAAAACTGACATTTTGTTTAAGATTTTGGACATTGCCATTGAAATTTCTTTTCCTGTTTTTCGTTTAACCGGCTCCGCCCACACAAATTTACTAAATGCATTTATAACAACAAGAATATATTGGTACCCCTTATTTACTTTAGCATAAGGAATCATTACGGCTAAATCTGCTTGAACCAAATCATGTAACCCTTTTATGATTACATGTCTTCTTGTATAATTTTTTCTCGCTGGTCTATGTAGCTCTTCAATTATAGTCGAGTCCAATGATATTTCGTCCGTCGGCAAAGTCAAACAGATAATATTTGTATGTTATGAAATTCGAGTAACCGATATCCAGGGACGTATCGCGATATTCGTTTTTTCATCGACACAAATTTTTTGATACAAGTATTAAATCATAACATAACAATGTGTAATGTGTATATTATAGTCAAAGAGCAGAAAATCTGATTTTGGAAAAACAAGCAAAACGTTATATTTCTTTGTTTTTTAAATGGTTAAAAGTGAAACGCAAAAAAATTATCACTCTACCACCCTGTCGGAAAAAATACTAGCTGATACAACGGCATCTACTATAGGGCTTTTTAACGCTTCCTATTTGTTTCAGGCACTTGTTATGGGTCATACAATTTTAAGATATCTATGTCATACGTCTTTTGTATGTACAGTTATTGGTATATACTATATACCAATAACGTATGATGTAGATATATTAAAATTATACGACATATCATAAGTGTCTGAAATATATGAGAACCGTTGAAAATCCCCATTAGCGTTTAACGATGACGTACATAGACGAAACTGTGGAAAAGTATTTTACATTTAAGAAAATATTGTTTTAAACAAAGTTAGCAATTTATAATGAAAAACCGAGTTGTTTTAACTGAAATAATCATCATGTTAGCGTACCTTTTCTAAAATATTTCTCCTGCAGGCGAGCTCTCATCATCGTCACTATCCACCAGATTAATAATAAGTTGTCCACTGTTTGAAAATAATTGTCCTAGTCTTCTGTACTCATTTTCTACTTTCACTACACGGTTTACTGCTTTTTTCCAGTCGGCACTTGTAATCTCTGATAGTTCATGTCGAATTAAATCGACCACTTTCGCGTCAAATTTTGGAAAACTATTCTTCCTCCGAATCCGTTTTTTTATTTGTCCCCAAATAAGTTCGATAGGATTGAATATACAAAAATAAGGTGGTAACCTCAAAACATTATGGCCATGTTGTATTGCAATAGTGTCCAGTATATATTGTTTCTTATAAGTTTTAGTACGAAGTACTTCAAGTAACTGTTTCTTATTATAGTTGTCTTCAAAATACAAATCATTTTCTGTGAGGAAATCTTTTAGTTCCTGTTTTGAAGATGAACTGTTGGGAATTTTTTTGAGAAGCCTTGAGTGGTAACTAGCATTGTCCATAACTATCACACTGCCCGGTGTTATATTGGGAAGTAATGTATTTTTAAACCACTCTTCGAATATAGTAGAATCATTCTGATAATCTCACTACTTTTCTATTTTTGTTCCCAAGCATTAACCCATTTGGCACCCAACCATTTGAAGATCCACAGTGCACAATAATCATCCGAGAACCTTTATTCGGAGGTACTCCTTTTAACTGGCACCGAAGTGAACCATCAGTCCAACCCTTACTAGCGGTATCATGCGTGTCATACCATGTCTCGTCTAAATAATATATAGTCCGCTGTTGGTCTCGATATTCTTGAATTTTTTTTAAATAATCTAAACGCCAGTGTACTATCCTCTTACTTTCCATAATAGCCACCCGTTTATCAACGATTTTGTATTTGAACCCAAGTTTTTTCAGCCTCCTACGTAAAGTGGTTTTAGGGCAGCTCCTTCCCATCGCAACAAGCTTGGTGTATATAATATCAATTGTTGGTATTACATTTTTTTTGTATTCCTCGTAAACCAAATTCCTTAAACATTTAGCAGTCACGATATTAATTTGTTTAGGTTTTCCAGCATCCGATCTTCTTTTTCTCTTTTTAACACCACTTTTCACGATGTCGCGCATAGTAGAATACGGAATTCCGGTTAGAAAGGCTGCTTTTCTTATAATACTGCCTTTACAACTATTTTCAGGATCATTTTGAAGATTTTTGTAAACGTTCATACAAATGCTCTTAGATTGTTCATTCAAAACAATTCTTTTCTTTGGAAGTCTTAAACACTTTTCTACAGTTACAGTCTCAGTGTCATTGTTTTTTGTATCACTTACACTTAAAAGATTGTTGACTACTATACTTTCTCTACTACTACTTGGGTTCTCTTGCTCCCATGCACGAAAAACTGTAGGCGATTTTTCCCATGGTCTAAACATTTTCTTTATAAACAAATAAACAGTTTCAAAAAAACAAACAACAAAAAATACTAAAATTATTATATCTAATCACAATGAAATTTCAACACAACTTAAAATTAAAGCAATGCACAATGCACATCTATAAAAAGCTAGTTGTGAAGATACAACTAAACTAAAAATTTACAAGTCCTGTCCCTTAGATAAGGCACATGCCGGTATTTTTACAACAGGATTGCAACGTCGTAAATCAATCCGTTTAAAACTTGAAAATTGATACTTGGGCATTAGTACAGTTAAAATTGTTAGACGGTTATATTTATACGAAATATTAAGCAATATAATTGAAACTTTTTTCTACTTTTAAGGATAAAAAAGCAAGTTCATTAGCGGAAGGTAATTCAAAATTATACTGCACATTATATTTGAAGCATTATTTGGTCAAAACATCTCATTTTTGGTAGTCAAAAAAAATATTAAATGCATATAATAATTTGTCTGGACTAAAGGTGGTAAACTATGATCTGGAAGTTATATTTTTGTTTGAATTTGCCGACGGACGATAGAAAGTCGGTGCTAACTATACTTGGCTCTTAGACATGTTTTTCTAGAGGACATTGGATAGTTATATGCACTAATACGTTGGGGTGAGTGCCTAATTTAAATGAAATCTTATTACCTTTCTGAAAAGTTTTTCCTATCAATTCATGATATTTATATTGTACAGAATTTAATATTACTGGTGCATCAAAGGCATAGTGTTGGATAGATTCTATTTTCCCATTTACGGAAAAGACATAAGCTGTTCCACCATTTTCAAGAACATAGTATTCTTTATTCAAATTTAATTTTTTTTCTCCTCTTAGTGTTAAAACGAATTTACTGTCAAATGTAGAAGCGTCACAAACAAAGTATAGTTTACTTGGTGGTAAATCTTTACATGATTTTAAAAAATGATTACCAAATTTACTTACAGGCATTTTGATAATGATATCTACACTATTGTGTTTATATATCTTTTTCTAAAGGACACTGGAAAATAAAGTCTACAATTATTAAAGGCAATCCATTTAAGTTGAATTGGATTACATCTCCTTTCTTCACTGTGACACCACCCAATTTGTTAAAATTATATGTTTTTGAATTAATTTTAACATTCCCTTCGGTGTATACTACTTTGTTAGCGCTTTCAATTTTACCAGCAAACGGAAACTCAAAGGTAGTATTCATGTTTTCCAAAATAAAATAATGTTTATTAATTTTTACATTTTCGTGACCTCTTAGACGAATAAAACATTTACTATGAAAAGTTGATGCATCAGTCGCAAAGTATAGTGGTACCGATATGTCCTCATTACAATTTTTTGACTCAGACAAAAAATGAGTTCCAAATCTATTAATAGGCATTACTGTATTATTCCACCTTCTCGAAGTTCTTCAATTATAGATATAATTTCATTACCGTGTCCGTTGTTTCCCGCAGCTTGTGATGCGATTAATAACCTTAATCTATCTATTATTTCATTAAAATCATCAAAGTATTTATACTCTAATGGCTTCCCACTATATTTTCTAAAAAGTGCACCACCCCTTTTTTTATAATGTTTAGCTAAATTTCGGGTAACCGGTCCTTGCGCTAAATTTCCAGGAAGTGAACTTAAACGAACTCTAGATGGTTGTGGTCTCGTTTCCAAAGCTGGTTTAATAATAAAATTATATTTATCCTTTATTTTTGACGGAATACTTTTTATAGGTAAGTCAGGGTTATGATTTCGATAAAGGGCATTTGTTCTACGTAAAATATCAACATATTCATTAACATCTGTTTTTTTAAACGATACAGGATTTGTTTTAAATAAAAGCTCGTAGAGCCCTGGTGTCCCCTTGTATCTTATATTATTGATAATTAAATCTGCGCTATCAAAATCAATTAGGGAATTTCCAATGGAAAATTTTTCATTTTCCAAATCATGATAAACTCCTAAATCATGGTCAAAATCACCTTTTGTGTCTTCAATGTTAGCTTTAATATATTTCTTTGGTAAGGGTGATGTATAGTTCTCATAAAATTGATTCATTATATCTGGATTTGTGATCATTTGATTAAATTCTCTAAGCGTATCTTCAAAATACCGATTAATATCCTCATCTGTGGTATTAGTTCGTCCTTCTGATTGAAAAGTTTCTTCTGGTTGTGCGGTGCTTTCCCTTGGAATAATAGATTCATCTCCAAAGTTAGTAGGTGTTTTTGATCCCCCAGGAAGTATACTCGTATTTGGAGAAGAAAATGCTAAGCGATAGTTGGATTTTCTCATTTTGTAGTCTTTTGGTGTACTTAACTTGATTGGTTTTTCAAAAGAATATTGTGGTTCTTGTTTAATAGACGGAACGGTTTCCAGTTTATGTAAAAGTTCATTCAGTGGTTGAGTAATTGGCTTATAATTTTTTTCTAAAACAGACTGAGATTGAGCTATGTCATGTTTTAAACTACGATACTTTTTCTTCAACGCTTGTCGTGATAAAAGTAGTTTTCGTGTAACTTTAGGATCCATTATGTACTAGGAATATTAGTTTAAAGCCTTATATACTTATCGAACCCACACCGATATCTACCCGTTGATTTGGGAGAGTCCTTATCAATGACAAGAAATCCATATCTGTCTTTCCAGCAGAATGAGCACAAATCTTTAAATTGTTGGAAAGTCATGTCTATATTAACGTGATCGTCAAAGATATGTTTTAAATTTGTAAAGTCTTGTTGAAAAACTACAAGTAAATTAGAATTATCTCTAATTAATTGTTCAATCTATATGTTTATGCCTCCCATAACAAAAATATCTTTGTATAATTTTTTGATCACATGATGGAATATCATCAAAAATAACTACTGAATTTTCTTTAATTTCATCAGGAGATGGTACATTATTGGAATCATTATATTCTTCGTAGCCAATTTCTTTTATTGGCTCAACCAAGTTTCGCAAATATACATACTTTGGTTGATACAACGACTTGGAATATAAATATATATTCTCAAATCTTAGACCATTTGGATGCTCAATTAAAGACAGTAAAACATTAGTTTTGCCACAACCACTTGGTCCAACAACTAAAAACCTTCTGTTGCCACCAAAAAGATAGCCATGTTTTACATGTTGTTCCTCTGTAACCTCATCGTGGTCAGAAATAGGAAGAGAGAGCTTTTGCTGTTCAATCTTCATTGAAGGAATGTTTCTAAAACTTTGGGGTATATATAGCCCATCAACTATATATAAGAGGGACCATGAAAAAAAAGTTTCAACAAAGTATAAAAAGAAAAGGACGTGGAATATTAAACTCACTAATTAATAAGCTTCCATTAGAACTTCATCTTCCAGGATATTCCTATTGTGGACCAGGAACTCGTTTACAACAAAGATTAGAGCGAGGAGATAAGGGAATCAATAAACTAGACGAGGCTTGTAAACAACACGATATTGCATACTCTACAAATAGTGATTTACCAACCAGACACAAGGCGGATAATATTTTAGAAAACAAAGCTTGGGATATTGTAAAATCTAAAGAGGTCCCTTTTGGACAGAAGGCAGCTGCTTGGCTTGTTACAACCGCTATGAAAGGAAAACGTAAGTTGGGAATGGGTCTTAAAGGCAAAAAAGGTGGATCTCTTCGTAAAAAAATAAATAAGAAAAAAAGGATCATTAAAACACCAAAGAAAGGTGGATTCCTCCCCCTCCTTCTCCCCCTCATCGGTGCTTTATCTGCTGTTGGGGGCCTTGGTACTACTATTTACAAGACTATTGGAGATGCGAGAGCTAATCGAATTAGTCTTGAAGAACAAAAACGCCATAATCTAGCCATGGAACAGAAAGGCAAAGGATTATATTTAAGACCTTATAAGGGCTATGGATTATACTTGAAGCCTTATTCAAAAAACTGAATCTTCCTCATCGTGCTTTAACAAGTACTGATATAATAAAGCATGGTAAAGATATTCCTTTCTTTAGAGGTGTATATATGAGAAATAATATGCCAAAAAAAATTCATAAAAACGAGTGTGGTATTATAAATTTAGATTCTAATCGTGGAATCGGAACCCACTGGGTAGCTTACGCGAAATCTAAGTCTAACGTAATTTACTTTGATTCTTATGGGGACTTACCTCCTCCAAAAAGCGTAATAAAGTATTTTTTAAGTAATGGCGATGTAAAAATATATTATAATTATGATAAAATTCAAAACGATTCATATAGGTGTGGTCATTATTCACTGGATTTTCTGTACAACTACTATAAATAGCAAACGTTAGTTGGATACGTTTTAAAACAATGTCTTTCAACTTTACACTTACTGGAAACGCTTCAAATTTATGTTATAGTTTTAATCCTCCGATTTACCTTGAAGATGAATTTGATTACGAAATTGGGCTAACTAGTTTTTATAGTTTTAATAGTATTCCAAATATCGATGAAAACAATAACCTTTTCCTCTGGAATATACGAAATGTTACTTATACCTATAAATTACCAAAGGGATCTTATGAATTAGATGATATTACAAAACTTATAAAAGAAAACATGAAAAAGAGCGATAGCGATGCCACTATAGAAATTACTCCACAGTTGTCAACCTCCAAAGTTATTATTAATAGTAATAGAGAAATTTCATTTCTTCCAGCCAATTCTATTGGAAAATTATTTGGATTTAAATCAGGGCTACTAGCAGCAAACCAGATACATATTTCAGATAATCCAGTGGAGATTTCGAGTGCAAACGCATTGTGTGTTGATTGTAACATAGCATCGGGATCCTATTTAAACGGGAATCCAGTTCACATTATCCATCAATTCTTTCCAACCGTACCAACTGGGTATAAAATAGTAGAGGTGCCCCAAAATATTTTGTATTTTCCAGTGAGTATTAAAACAATCTCTAACCTTACAGTAAAAATTATCAACCAAGCAGGTAAACTTGTTGATTTCGGAGGAGAAGAAGTAACAGTAAACCTACATCTTAGAAAACAAATATAATGGTTTTAGTTTTTTCCCGCGGACCGAAAACATATATAAGGACACTACCACAACCTTCTAAAGTAATAACATTATCAAATCGTCGCTTTCTGCAATCGTTGGGGTTTAAAGTCTTGGTATAATGGAAATTCTTCACGTTACTGGTCAACCTTTTAATGATAACACTATTGAAGATTATCAGTTCCACACTTATCAACCATACATTCCTGGAAAATTAGGGTATAATGATGAGATTCGTATCCCAATTCAAGATTTAGATGCACTAACATTTCCAGCAAATAGTTATCTCTATATCGAAGGACGATTAGCCACACATGACAACAAAGTACCCACCAAACTAAAATTTATTAATAATAGTATAGCTTACTTGTTTCGTGAACTACGTTTTGAATTAAATGGAGTAATAATTGACTCAGTACGTGATGTAGGATTAGTATCAAGTATTAAAAACTATCTTAGCCTTAACGAAAATCAAAGCTTGCTATTGGAAAATGCGGGTTGGTTTCCAAAAATCAGTAGAATGGAAACTAATAGTGAAGTCCCTAAAAACAGTGTTTTGGTGGATTCAAATGGAAACTTTAACGTCTGTATACCTTTGAGATTATTGTCCGGATTCTTTGACGATTTCAGAAAAATTATTATGAACATGAAACAAGAATTAATACTTATTCGATCAAATGATGATATTGATGCAGTAGTAAGCGAAGATGAGACTGAACGTCCGAAAATTGACATTACTAAATTATATTGGGAGGTACCGCATGTCACTCCTAGTATTCGAGAACAGTTGCGACTAAACAAAATTTCACACACAAACCAAGATCTACCTATTAAATTTCGAAGTTGGCAAATGATTGAATATCCAGCCCTAAATAACTCTACACGTCACACATGGTCAGTGCGGACTAGTACCAAAATAGAGACTCCACGACACATTGTTGTTGCTTTTCAAAATAACAGAAAATCAAAATTAACAAAAGATATGAGTAAATTTGATCATTGCACTTTAAAGAATATTAAAGTGTTTTTAAATTCTGAAAGGTATCCCTATAATGACCTTCAACTAGATTTTAAAACTAATAGGTTTGCCAAACTATATGATATGTTCGCCAATTTCCAGGAGAGTTATTATCACATGACCTTAAACCAACCCATATTTAATCCAAATGACTTTAAAACGATTGCTCCACTTATACACGTTGACTGCTCTCGTCAAAAAGAAGTAATTCAATCCGGATCTGTTGTGCTCCGTATAGAATTTGAGACAGATGAACCAACAACCTCTGATATCTCAGCCTATTGTCTAATACTCCACGAGAAAGAATTTACATATAATCCCCTAACTAAAATAGTAAAACAATTGTAAAATATTTATATGTTTTATGTATTCATATATTTATTATGTTGGACATGTATATACAAATTAGGGACAGGTGTATGCAAATTAGAAATAGTGTTAAAACTTAATTGTATCTAATGAGAGACTTCCCGTATGAGAACAGATATATATATATATATATATATATATATATATATATATATATAATATATATATATATATATATATATATATATATAAATATATATATATATATATTATATATATATATATATATATATATATATATATATATAATGTAGGGGGTCAGGTGCTAAGTATGACATTATATGTGAAACTCTCTCATGCGCATGACTGAACATGACTGAAAATTGTTTTAAAAAATAGAAGTTATGTACTACACAAACTCAGTCTTTAATCATGTGCTTAGTAGTAGATGTTCAAGGTTTTATTATTGAAAAAGATAACTTTATCGTGAAGGAAATGGCAACATATGATGGTAAACAAATCAGCCATTTTTTTTTCAAACCACCGTATCCGATGCGTTTATTAAGTTCTGAATATTATAATCAAGCTGTTTGGTTGATGAATAACCATCATGGATTGAACTGGAATCATGGATTTACACCAGTACACCAGTTTCATAATATTATCCAATATTTGACAAGAAATGTTAATGCTGTTTATGTCAAGGGCGAGAAAAGGCACTGTACATCAAAAAGTATAGTTTATCCCCAGTTATAGAATTAGATGAACAACCAGCTCTGCAGAAAATGGATGCAAAATGCCCATATCATTCAAACAGTGAAAGTGTATGTGCTTTATCTAACGTATTTTATTTGTATGATACTTTTATAATGCAATAAAGAATTTTTTTTTTAGATTTTGTTTTATTAATAAAAAATCTTATCTTATTAAAAAATAATATTTTATTCGATAAATTACATTAATTGTTATATCTACAATTTAAATTTTGAAGTGCAAGTTTACACAAATAACAACTAGATTGAGCAGGAGCGAATCCTTCTAACTCCGTTCTCCACTCAGGACGATTAAAATGAACGAAACATGGGAGACGAGTTTGAATTTCAAAATCCTGGACAAATTTTTGGGGTAGTATAGACCATGCACGGAGAAGTTCAATTGGGTCTACAAATTTTCTTACGTAGGCTAGGCTAAAATATTCCAATTCTGTGGTCGTGAACTTGTACAACGGTTTTTTTTGGATGCTCCGCCATCATTCGAGACCCTGGGCAACAATCCATCTTTATTAAAACGGTTAATGTTCCTAAACACCAAGTCTATCCACTTTTGCTCTTCGTATCGGGAGAGAAAAAATAGTCTCTGGTCTTCTTTTTCTTTTGGCGTGTAAACTTTACCACTACGCAAGCGCATCACTCAAACACAGCTTTGAAAACTGATTAAACATATGTTGTTTATCTTCATATTCACTTTTTAACTGGTTAATACGATTATTTATATAATTGATATATCTCTTACTTTTGTAAAATAGAATATCACGTTTTAACCTTTTAATGCGTATACTAAACTGATTAAGCCGTTCACAAAACCGGCTTGAGTTCATACTGTTTACATTAACGACCTTTCTATACTTTTATATCTTTCCTAGTCTCATTGTCCCCCCCCCCCCTCCTAATGATATATTGACACTAGGTTGTACCGGTGAAGGTCTATTAGATTTTATCAGCTCGCGGGTTGTTAACTCGTTCCTGTTAAAACTTGTTAAGCTAAATCATCAAGCAGTTCGTTTAGACTCCCTTCACCAACTATAATATTAGAAATTCGTATACTTATAGTTTAATTTCGTATTGAGGTTGTTTTGTGATTTGTGTAAACATGTCATATAAATATTGGGATAATTTGGTTGATGTACTTAACTATAGCGATGAGGAGTGGAAAATTTTTTCAAGACTTCCTTTTTATATCGTACGACAAAAGCTTTGTCTTATTTGTCGTAAAATGTCTAAAGCTAGACTTATTCCAAGAAACTTAATATTTAAAGGGTGGAAATTAGTATTTGAATTTTGTGCATTTTGTAGCGAGACTAGACCTATGGGATTATCTCATCGATTTGTAGGTTATCGTGATGGGTTAATGGAATCTCCACCATATAAACGGGACTCCCCTCGTCCGGAGTTAGGTTTACTATAAATAGATGGTAAAACCTTAGTAGAGATTAGTATGATGGTATCATTAAACTTTATTGTTTTACAAGCAATTTTGGGAAATTTGCTCTTAATTCAAGAACCAATTAATGTCAGAGAAACTTTTGTGTGTTTTGATAGTAATGGTGCACTAAATGATACGTGGCCGTCAAAATGGACAAGAATGAAATCATATCCGGAAAACAATTTTTACCAACTTTAAAAGCTGAAATACCTTTAAACAGCACCAAATATAAATTGCGTTTTAGACATTATAGTGAAAAAATCACTGATTCTGGGTGGTTACAACTTTATAATGAAATACCTAAGAAGGAAACAGTCATACCTCCAATATTTTATTATATAGCTATATGTTCAACTTTCTCAATATTTTTTGTATTATTAGAAATAATTAAGGTTTTAAATAAAAAGATTTGTTCATACACTTGGTTTTATTAACATACATTATTTGCAAAAATTAAATAATTAAAATAATATACATTGTTTACAAAACATATAAATTTTACAAGTATGAATCATACTGGAATGCATCAATTTGAAACAATTCCTCAGTGGGAATATTATCTAAATCAACTAATGTGGGGTGTATCAGCTCATTTGCAACAGATAAAAAATCATCTATGGTACCATTATGTTGATTAATTAAAAAATGCCCCCAAGCAAGAGTAGATACATCTCCAGGAATAATATATCTCTTATCATCCTGAGGTGTTAAAGATATTTTGTTTCGCAATTCGGTGTAAATAGTGTGCATTTCTGACCTAAAGAAATACATTTTTCTAAAGATGGCTTCTTGATTATAAATAACCCTAATATAATCATTTAACTGTAGTTGGTTTTTAACAACGTGTCTAGAAACACCTTTAGCTTTTTTGACAACTGTGTCAGCCTCTATACAATAAGCTTTAGCTCCGGTGCCATAGAAAGCTTTCAAGGTATTGGTGGGAAATTCATTTTTCATGTTTCCAAGTATTGACTCGGTCTTGTATATTCCGTGTATATTATTCTCCATATAGTTGGATGTATCAAAATAATGTATATTTTTGTTCATATCATCATAAAAGTTTGGTGTTTGTACTTCTAGAATAAGTGAGTCAGTATCTGTATAAAGAAGACTAGCATTATTGTGGTACTTTTTTTTTAATGTATCCATAAAAAAAACTATATATGAATGTTTTAGATATATCCAGAATAGAAAAACCAACGTACAACGGTTTATCGTAAATGATCTTTGTTTTATTCAAATGAATAGCAACTAAATTTTCACTGAATATTGATAACGACTTGAATTCTGGTTTAGAAATTAAAGATTTTGCTCCCAAAGATCCTCGAATATTCTCATAATGAGAACATAGACGAATATCGTTTCTTCTGTTAATATTCTCAAGTGACTTACCGAATATAGCGTTAACAAGGAGCTTAAAAAGATCACGCTCAAATTCATTTTTGGCGTTGTTTCGGAGAAAAGTATTTAGATCAATATATTTTTTTAACCACACTGATTGGGAAAATTCTAGTATTCTGTACACTTTTTCTAACTTCAATCCGTACTGTATGCATTGTTTTAAATTTCTATAGTGTATTACATATTTTTTTTTATCGTACAAATTAGGAATCAGTTTTTTGTATTTACTTTTAGGTGGTACTATTGACTCGGGGCAAAATGGTAGCTCGTTATGTTCGTCGTGAACATTGGGTGGGTAATGCAAGTCTACTTCTAGTACATACCCTTTTTCGTAATCATTTTCAATATTAAATACATTAAACTGTTTAATTTCTTCATCGCTTAACCATCTAAAATTTCCCCATGGAAGAGGTTGACTCATGGCTGCGCCATAAAGATTGGTGGCGTCTAGATACATAATATAAGTTTCAGGTTTAGTTGAATCGAAATTACTTAAAAATCTGTTGTTTGCAACAGCTACTCTTTTAACACAAGTGGCAACACCACCCCTTATCCCTTTTTCAAAAAAGTGTAACATGTCAATATCCGTTAAAAGTTGAAGCTCAATGTTTGTATATTTCAACATAGCATCCCATGTTAAAGATGGGGCTGTAAAATAATGTACAGGATCCAGTTTGTATTCTTTGAGACAAACCTTTCTAAAATTTTCAAAAACATCCGCTAGGAGGAGCACATCTGATTTTAAATATAGCATTCCATAATCTATAATTGTTTGACATTTGAAATAATCCCAAACTTCTTGTGCTCTATCATAATCTTCTTGTGTAATATGTTCTTCTTTTAAGTTGTCGTAAAATTTTTCTTTAGGTGGTAGATGTTTTTCTTCCAATTTCATAAAACTATCGATATATGAGTATGGGAATATACCTTTACGTCGCATTAATCCAAACGCTTTTTCATCCGGAAAATACTTTCTGACTTCATTACATTGATTTGATTGTAATATTTTACTTAATTTATCGAGAGATTTGGCTAAAAATCTAAATGAATCTACAAACCGCAATTTTAAAAATACATTAATATTGGACTTTTCAACTAAAACAGATTTTGAAAACGAAATATACTTTTCTTTAGTTTGAGCAATTGCTGATATATGCTCCCCATTAGTTGCTAATTCCTTAATAAATAAATGACAATCGTAAAATGATAAATTATGACAAAAAATTGGAATAAAATTAGGTACCTTGAAATTTAAATTACACGAATTGTGGGCTGCACCCCTGTACAATCCAGTAAGATGGTCATGGTCCCTGACTTTGGTATCCAAAAACGATAATGGCTTCTGACAAATAGAACATTCGGTAGCATTCTGAAAATTCTGATTTTCTTGTTGAGTTAATGGAATCATTGCTTTGGCATGTTTTAGATGGTTGTGGTATAGTTCGTAAGCTAAAGCATCCAATTTTTGAACAAAAACTTTTGCAGCGTTCTTACCCTGGTATGTTTCCAACCTTGACAAGGAATCATCATAATTGCACTTGAGATAAAATGCAAATGAGTATGGCTGGTGTTCGGCGACTTTAATAGAGTAAGATTGACCATCTGATGGCTCACAATGGTGTATCGGCTTAAGGATCGACTCAAAGTCAGCGTAAATTACAAATGGGTGTGAGGACGTCTTCTCGATGTTGGTGAATTTTAGAATATTGGATGGTAGGATTTCACCACACTTGTTGACCCTCAGCTCAGTGGATGGGAGTATTGTTGATATATGTGAGCAATCATGCTCTTGATGACTGTTTAGTTTCTTTGGGGTGTTAAAATTTTGAAGGCATCCATCACAAAAATAATGTTTTCCATTATGTCTCGTTTTTTGGGCACTTACTAGTCTTGATAAGTCAGTAATGAGGCAATAGTGGTTCTGAATTTCATCGTTTATTAATAAAAGATTAACATGCGTAGGTTTATGGTGCTGAGTATAGTGAAGTGGTCCTACAATTTCATATTGCATCTTGTTTTCTTTAAAATATGATTGAAGACCATAAACGTTAACTGATATATTGTTTAAAATCTCGAACTTGTTGATATCTTTTAACTTAACCGGGAAACCGATACCCTCAAAGTTTAAAAGTGCGTCATAGGATGGATACGATTCCGGTATTGTCACATCACCTGTAGCAGGAAATATAGCAGCCATCACACAATAAGCAAAACACTTGTTATCTTTGTTTCGTATATTTAAAATTGCACTTTTTCTTCTAATAGGCGTTGGAAGACGAATATATGCTGAGGCAGAAATGGTAGTAAATTTATTGATGTTGACATCTAAAAACAGAATTTCCTGAAGTCCCCAGTTGGAATCTTTCTCTTGAAATTCAGATGCTTGTGTTACTATTATTTCAACGAAGTCCTGATAAATGTCGGAGATTTTAGTAGACATGCTTATAATTTTATTGCAGGTATTCATTGACTTGATATCCGAAATGTCCTTATCGGGTTTGTAAAACATGGCAAACAGTTCAAAGTTAACTTTAAGAGTTATGTGTTGTCTTAGATAATCGCCAAGGATTTGCAATACCTTTGGTTTAACATCTTGCATAAATCCACGATAATTTATTTTGTTATGTTGACTAGTAAAACGAAAAGACACAATTCGTTCCTTAAATGCGTGTGTAAGTTTAGTTATTCCACTCCCGAACACTTCAACACTTATTGGTCTTAACCTTTTTCTAGGGATAGGGCAACTCAGGTCACAACGACTAACTTGATGACGCCGCAGATTGTTCATAAAAGTAAAAGTCTTTCCGCACTTATCACATATATAAGAGCATGGCTGATCGTTGCTACATTTTTCTATATGCCGACGTAGGTTGTATATGCGCGAAAAGGTTTTACCACACTTGCATTGATTCATTTTGAAAGTATGAGATAAAACTGATGTCATTGAATCACAACATCTCTTAAATACCCCATATCCCATCCATAATTATTTAATAACCATAGGTGGGTATTTTAATTAATGACTGATTCGACATTTAATGAGTCCATATATGCACAAAACAACATACGCCCGCAGGTACTTGTATCCGAACCGCTCTCATGTCAACTCATATCCGATATTCTCTCATTTGCTACAAATGGACATGTGCAAAAAACTGGTTTTTGCTACAAATAGACAGGTGCAAAACTGGTTTGCTTGTATCCAGACTGCTCTCATGCCAACCCCATATCCGATATCCTCCCATTAACAACAAATCGGCAGGTGCAACATTTAATAAGCCTAGTTTAATAAATCTTTCATATACTGGTGCTCAAAAACTGGTTATTTTTAATAAGTTCACGTTTTAAAAAAGAAAAATTATTATTTAAACATTAGCTTAGAAACATGTTGTTATTTATAATTAAATATTTTAACAGTTCAGCGAGTACCCTACTACTATATGTAATTATATAAATTAGATTAATGTGCTGCATTAGTACAGTTTACATCAAGTACTCAAGTATGAGTTTTAGATGTGTAACACCCAAATTATTTGAAGGGTTAATTTCGCCACCAACTTTACAAGAGCTAAGCGCTAATCAAGTATATTGGTCTGTGATAGACGCAAATTATGAAATAAGTGTTGGAATTAGTGAAAAAACTAATCAGTTTACTTTTATAATACCGGAAGAAATTTCACAAAATCTTAACATCTATTCTTTAAATGAGGTTAAAAAACAAATTGTTAAAAATAATGGAGGATTTTATTAATAACGAATTTGATAATGCCATAGATAAAAAACTGATTTGTGTTAAAGAAATAAACGTGTCAAAGTTCTTGTCAGAATTTAAGAAAGACTTGTGCCTTACTTAATATTTGTATGTATCAGACAATTTTAAACTTTGTTATATGTGTTTTGCAGCAATAACATCTAATTTTTATATTTAAATATTTTTATTCCTAGTTTAGTGTTTTTATTATCCTAGTTTAATAAAAGCATAATCTAAAGCATATTACTGTTTAATATTTATTAAATAAATGTTTTTATTCTAAATTTTAATAATTATTTACCTTTTTAATTAGCAAATTTGTACATGTAAATTCAAACATTAAATAAAAATAGGAAAAACGTTTATGCTACGCCTATGCTTTGTATTTACTAATATTAAAATTCTGTCAAATAAAAAAAATTTAACAGATTTTTAATCTATTTTATTTAATAAAAATTCATAGTTATATTGAGGTATTTTTAAGTTATTCAGCAACAGATGGCGCGACCAGTTCTATTTTATATTTAAAAATTATTAAATTACAGTTAGAAAGACAGTAAGAGTAAGCTAAGCATGTTTTAAAAGACAATATGGAGTTTATAGTAATTGACCTTATTTGATGTTTAAAGTCTGAATTGCAGTGCCAAATTAGGAGTATTGATAATAGTAACAAATATAGACGTATGAGTTATTTCTTTGTTTGGAGTTTACCACTGATCAAAAATAAATGTGATTTTCTAAAGTGTTTGTATATGTGTATATGTATAAAGAAGTTTGATTTGAAACTTTCCATTGCCCACTCACAGATATTATCCTGTAGTTGTTTATGTAAGTAAAAACAAAAAATACTTTTTTCTACTTTTTGCCAATCAGAAAGTCGAATAAAGTGTCCGAATTAATGTTACTGAAATTTTTGTGAGTGAAATTTGTTTAATTTATAATCAATGTTTACTCTATAGTTTTTAATAATTGTCTTTAGTTTTCTGATAATAGATAATATAATAAGGTTCTCTGATATATATATCAGCTGTTATTTGCTAATTTTTTTCAGCAGCGTTGTCAAGTTTCAAATATATTCTAATTTCTCATCAACATTTTAAATTTAATTTAATACAATTATTTTTGGAATTAACTGATTGTGTTGGTTAGTTAGTTTAGATTACCTATGTTAGGTATTTTCGCAATAACATTCAAATTTTATTTTGTTTTTCGTTTTGGTTTAACATTTCATAAAATATGCTTGGCTTTTCAGCAAAAATTTATTTTAAAAGTGGCAACATTTACATATAAATAAGTTTTTGGTTGCCTATATTTAATTATTAACACTGGAACTTGGAAAATAAATAAAACAACATTACAAATAATAGATATATTTATTTTAATTATTATAAGTTATATTTTACAACCATGACATAGTCAATAGGTCAAAAATAAACATTCAAAGTAAGTTACAAGGTATTTTACATTGATTACAAATATAAAACTATAAATGTTTAAATGTATAAATTTGTTAGGAAATTATAGTTGATCTTCTATTTATTGTTATATAAATTGTAGGTTCTATTTTATAGTCAGTATTTAGACTAAGTGCTTCCTTCCTGCTAAATATGTGGTTTTATATTTATCAATTTTTTTAATAAGGACATTAATTTCTTCATTTTACTTATTTTATTATTCTCAAAGCAATTATTAGTTAACTTAAAATTGATTAAATTATTAGCAGAAAAAACTTACATTTTTAATTACCACTAATTTCAGAAAGAGCTTCTTTCATCATATTGTCCTGGATTGTCCTCATGGTCTGACATTTCTTCAAATACCATGTTTCGTGTGGCTGTTTTCGACGTATGGAAATTATATATTAAATTTGTTACTTTGTTTAGAGATGAAATTTGATCCTGTATTTTTGTTATATAGTTTTGAATTTTCTCTGTTTTAACCAATATTTCAGTTAAATGCTTTCTTGCTGCTATTCCTTTCATTTTATATTTATCGAGTTTTTTGATGAGGGTATCTTGTTTCTTCAATCTGATGCTTAATTCTTTGCTATTCATCTTTACGTACTTGGTGATGATTGGTTTTATTCGGTTGTTATAATCAGTTTCACTATTCTCCAAATAATTCATAGTGTAATCAAAATCATTTGTATTATTATTAGAAAAACTTACATTATCTTCATTGTCACTAAGTTCAGGTGTCTTTATTCCATTATCTGCTTCTCTCTGGCTCTCTTGGTCGGAAACATATTCATATTTTATGTTAGGTGTTGGTGTTCTGTTCATATTTGAACCAAAATTTCTAAAGCCAATTGGCATCACATTATCACAATTTCCGTAAAATATAATAGAGTTTGAACTTTCAGTACACTTAGGCACAATAATATTATTATGAATTTTGATGTTTTTCTGACCTACTGATGATGTCATGGTTGTAAAATATAACTTATAATAATTAAAAATAAGCAAGACTGATATATTTATAATATATTTTCCCACTATAAACTTTTTGGTAAAATGTGTAATTAAAGGTGAAAGTGTATTTCTAAACCACACCTTTATCTGATTTTTGTTATTGAGTACATGGTTTACAGGATGTAAATCCCTTTTGTGTATTTTTGCAGACATATACAATTACTCCTATCCATATATAGTATTAAAAACATATTTTTATTTTTATTTACATTTGCTGACTACAAATGATTACTTTCATTATTAATATTAAATATGAGACTAGTTAACCTTCACTCATTTTGGCATCTGAAATAATGAAATTTCCAAAATATTAATTATTTTACTTCATGTGTGCTGTATAAGGGCAGAACATACTTTAAATTATAATCCTGTTTGCAATTATTTTATACAAGTATCCATATTAGTAAAGTGAAGAATGCATAAATTTTAAAAATGATTTTCTTTAAATTTCTTACATGGCCTAATATGATAATTTAAATTGGATTATGCACCTTCAATTTTTCCAATTAGAGTTTTAATAATGAAATACAGAAATAGCAGATGGTCAATCAAGGTTTTTTTTGTGTAGATGCTTTTAAATCATTAAAATAAAACAATGTGAAAATAGGTTATTAAAATTGATTATACCTACTTATGTTTGAAAACTTTTATTATATATAAAAATTGTTACAATACTTATTATATATTTTTTAATTTATTCATACCAATGCCTAAGAAAAACATAAACATCAATAATATAAAATTACATTCAAGTTAACAAACGTACAAATTTTTACTTAAAATTTCTTACTAAACAAAAGTTGTATATTTCCAAATATTATTCAAAAAGAACAGAAGAGTTATATTCAATTTACAATTTAAAATTATGTACAACACTGGTTATTTTGTTTAGAGAATTTATTCCTGAATTTAAATTTTCTAGTGCATCTTGAAGGCTTTGTTTTTTTGCACTAATATGCGATAACACTATCTTAGCCTCATCTTCTTTTTTACTATATTTTTGAATTTTTTTTGTAAGCTGCATTCGTTTATTTATTCTTTGGCTTAATATTTGACTGCTTAGCCTAACAAAATTCTCTATTATTGGTTTTAGCCTTTTCTGATATCCCTGGTTTTTGGATTCTGTTAT
>OU898284.1:77080663-77200499 GCA_918026665.1 Diabrotica balteata
GTTTATCTTGAAGCTTGCATCAGATCATTAAATAAACATTGGTCAGAAATTAGTAGACATTGTACAATAGATAAAGATATGTTCATAAACTTAATCACCTTCTTATTCAATAATACCTATTTTTCTTTTGACAACACATATTACAAGCAAACTTTTGGAACACCAATGGGAGCAAAAATTAGCCCCATTCTTGCTGCATATGTAATGGATGACCTGTTAGACACAATCATTCCAGTACTACCTTTCAACCTTTTCTTTTTAAAGAAATATGTAGATGACATGATCTTAGCTGTACCCAACAATATGATAGATGAACTACTATTTATATTCAATAGCTACGATCCGTACATACAATTCACCATGGAAGTCGAAGATGAAAATCAATCTATTCCTTTCTTAGACACTAAGTTAATCCGCTCAAATGATAACATCATTATAGTCGATTGGTACACAAAATCAATGAGTTCAGGCAGGTACATTAACTACATGTCCTATCATAAACACTCCACCAAACTAAACTTAGTAAAACAAATGAAAAATAGGGTTCTACAAATTTCAGATATATCATTCCATCAAAAGAATCTCAAAATACTTTATGATCTCTTTATAGATAATTCCTATCCACCTCTTCTTTTAAAAACACTTTTATATAATACTACATCAGTAACATCTATCAATCTAACTACCTCCCAACATTCTAACATAGCAAGTACAAATTCACAGAACACGGTTACCAGTCAAACCCTTCCAACATATTGTGTGCTGCCCTACATACGGGAACTAACACCAAAACTAACTAGAATCTTTAAATCATATGATAACATCAAAATAGCCAATAAAACAGTTTTAACAGTAAACTCTATTTTCTCAAAAATGAAAGATCGTACTCCGCATGACCAAATATCTAATGTTGTTTACAGTATTCCTTGTATGGACTGCAATGGCAAGTATATCGGCCAAACATCTAGACGTCTTAAAGACCGTGTTACCACTCACAAAAGTGACTGTAGACTTTACCCAGATAGATGCACCCTAGCCAACCACGTTCACACCCAGAACCACAGAATGAATTTTGCAGATGTCAAAATCCTCGAAAAAGAAACAGCTTATAAGAGAAGACTTTTTTTAGAAATGACCCACATAGCAACAACAGATAATATAATCAACACAAAATCAGATATACAACACCTTAGTGAAATTTATTCCTTTCTACTGCAGTTGGAAACAAAAAATAATCAAGTCAACGAACTGGAATATTCTGAATAGTATAATATTGTCTATTAAAACTCTTCTGACCATCCAATTGAAGTAGTAACTTAATCATTATTATTGCAATTGTTGCATTTTTCCAGGAAATAAAATTCTTAAGAGTAATAACAATAATTAAAATAACTTTAAAAGAAATAATCACAAAGAAATAAATAAATTCTATATATATTTATTAACAACAGAATTTAATTGTCTTAAATTAACATAACATAATTTTCAATTAAATGTAACTTTACACATGAACTGAACACAGCTTTAGTTTTCTGGCTGACATCTACTAATATGATAGCTGACAAGACACTTTAACCTTGAGGTACACACTAGATTTCCACCTCCTTGTGCATAGGTGAATAGACTGGTCCAAAAAATGACAATGTGATATGTAGTTGTGTTTTAACTGTTTTGTTTCTTAAATGTTCAATGTTTTTAATATTTGTATTGTACTATCACACTGGAGGAAAATAACAAAAATGCACTTGTATTGTTTGAGTTTTCAAGCCACCATATAACACATACAACTTATTTTTTTGCTATAAAAAAATCTTCAAAAAAGTTTTTCAACATGGAACTTTCAAATACCACTTTTGCCTGCAACCTCACACAAGTAAGTGTTTCACTACATCTTATGTAAAATACACAATTTCACCATTTTGTAACATATTGTAGCATTCGTCTGAAGATGTTAAAGAAATTTAACGAAATATAGCGAAGTCGTTGAAAAGAGCACACTTTGGCTTTCATTATTCAGCTGCTAACCCAATTAACCTTACCATTATACTAATATATATATATATATATATATATATATATATAATATATATATATATATATTATATATAATAATTATTTTGTGATATTTAAGTCTTAGTGCGCCAAGCAATTAATTAGCTAATTAATTATTAATTAATTAAAATTATTTAAATGATATGATTATGATTCTATCACACTTTTTAATTCTCTTATCTCAGGGTTATATTCGTGCTTCAATATCTATGCTTTACATGTGAAAGGTAAGGTCCAAAGAATACCGGAATAATAAAAAAAACATATATGATATAACACTATATATTGAAATAAAAATAATGAAATAAAATTCACACTCAAATGTTTTCAATAAACAAAATCTCATATAATGATTCTCAAAATTTTGTTCTACGTACGTGAACCTTCAAAATTAATGGTACAAACAATATTAGTTAAAATCTCAAAATCCCAATTATTATTCTAAATCTCCTAATCAAAATATTTATATCTTTTCTAAAGTAAGTGTAAAAATTGTGTTATCAATAAAAGAAAAACTGCAGAAAAACAAAACTATCTCTCTCTGATGATGAGTGGTCCAAATCCTTGTTCCTTGTAGCCTATACTATCTACTCTTAGCAGCTCCCTAGGTAATCAGCAATCTTACAACAAATTGTTGCAAGTTTATCGTCCTTAATGATCTCCTTCAAATGCACGAATCGTTCAAATTATGCTAGCCTCTTCTCCTCTCGATAAACTGAATCTCTCGTTGGCCTGAGTGAAAAATGACTCTTGGAATATCTTCTCTTTACGATAAACTGAATCTCTCGTTGGCCTGAACAGTGACTCTTGGAATATAAGTAGAAAAATATGACTTACAATCTTTTACTGGATCAGCTTCTGTCAGATACACTAACTACACGAAAACTCACAAACTTTCACTGCTACTGCTTCCTACCTCTGGGAAACTACCCGAGAACAACGGCCCTTCGCCTTGTACCCTTGAAAACCAACTGACTATCTTTTTTTCTTCCAAAACTAACTAACGTCTCATTCTCAAACCAACCATCCCACCTTTTTCAATCTCATCCAATCAAAACGCGTCATACATCTCCCATTTCTTCATTTCGATAACACAAACAAATTTTTACCTACAATTATAAAATTTCCTAAAACTTATTTACAAACTAATCTTTTTCTACCAATTCTTATGAACTAACAAAAACATATCTTTCTAAAATCTATTCTATTGTCCTAATTACTGCACAAATTTATTTGGAAAAACCGCTTCCATTGTCTAGGATTTCACTTAAGCTTATGCAGGTCACTCAAATATATTTTAACAAAGAAAATAATTTATGCATATCTTACGTTTTGTTCAATACAGGTAATCCAAAATTAAAAGACTTTCATTCTTCGAAATGTTTGTTGTTTATTATCCTACTTATCTGAATTATTTTAATTTTTTTGGAACTTTGAAATATTTTAAGCAAACCAATATTTTTCTCGATTTTAACATATTCATATACAAATTTATATATCATATATATATATATATATATAATATATTTATATCATAGATATATTGTATATACTATCATATATATATATATATATGTTATTATATATATAATCGTTATTAAAATAGTTTTGCGAAATATATATATATACATATAATATATATATATTATATATAATTTTATATTATATATATATATTATATATATATATATATAGATATAATGATATATATATCATATATATCTATATTCGGTTATATATATATATATGTATATCTATATATATCTATATATATATATATATTAAGTATAATGGTAAGGTTAATTGGGTTAGCAGCTGAATAATGAAAGCCAAAGTGTGCTCTTTTCAACGACTTCGTTATATTTCGTTAAATTTCTTTAACATCTTCAGACGAATGCTACAATATGTTACAAAATGGTGAAATTGTGTATTTTACATAAGATGTAGTGAAACACTTACTTGTGTGAGGTTGCAGGCAAAAGTGGTATTTGAAAGTTCCATGTTGAAAAACTTTTTTGAAGATTTTTTTATAAAGCAAAAAAAATATAAGTTGTATGTGTTATATGGTGGCTTGAAAACTCAAACAATACAAGTGCATTTTTGTTATTTTTCTCCAGTGTGATAGTACAATACAAATATTAAAAAACATTGAACATTTAAGAAACAAAACAGTTAAAACACAACTACATATCACATTGTCATTTTTTGGACCAGTCTATTCACCTATGCACAAGGAGGTGAAAATTTAGTGTGTACCTCAAGGTTAAAGTGTCTTGTCAGCTATCATATTAGTAGATGTCAGCCAGAAAACTAAAGCTGTGTTCAGTTCATGTGTAAAGTTACATTTAATTGAAAATTATGTTATGTTAATTTAAGACAATTAAATTCTGTTGTTAATAAATATATATAGAATTTATTTATTTCTTTGTGATTATTTCTTTTAAAGTTATTTTAATTGTTGTTATTACTCTTAAGAATTTTATTTCCTGGAAAAATGCAACAATTGCAATAATAATGATTAGGTTACTACTTCTATTGGATGGTCAGAAGAGTTTTAATAGACAATATTATACTATTCAGAATATTCCAGTTCGTTGACTTGATTATTTTTTGTTTCCAACTGTAGTAGAAAGGAATAAATTTCACTAAGGTGTTGTATATCTGATTTGGTGTTGATTATATTATCTGTTGTTGCTATGTGGGTCATTTCTAAAAAAAGTCTTCTCTTATAAGCTGTTTCTTTTTCGAGGATTTTGACATCTGCAAAATTCATTCTGTGGTTCTGGGTGTGAACGTGGTTGGCTAGGGTGCATCTATCTGGGTAAAGTCTACAGTCACTTTTGTGAGTGGTAACACGGTCTTTAAGACGTCTAGAGGTTTGGCCGATATACTTGCCATTGCAGTCCATACAAGGAATACTGTAAACAACATTAGATATTTGGTCATGCGGAGTACGATCTTTCATTTTTGAGAAAATAGAGTTTACTGTTAAAACTGTTTTATTGGCTATTTTGATGTTATCATATGATTTAAAGATTCTAGTTAGTTTTGGTGTTAGTTCCCGTATGTAGGGCAGCACACAATATGTTGGAAGGGTTTGACTGGTAACCGTATTATGTGAATTTGTACTTGCTATGTTAGAATGTTGGGAGGTAGTTAGATTGATAGATGTTACTGATGTAGTATTATATAAAAGTGTTTTTAAAAGAAGAGGTGGATAGGAATTATCTATAAAGAGATCATAAAGTATTTTGAGATTCTTTTGATGGAATGATATATCTGAAATTAGTAGAACCCTATTTTTCATTTGTTTTACTAAATTTAGTTTGGTGGAGTGTTTATGATAGGACATGTAGTTAATGTACCTGCCTGAACTCATTGATTTTGTGTACCAATCGACTATAATGATGTTATCATTTGAGCGGATTAACTTAGTGTCTAAGAAAGGAATAGATTGATTTTCATCTTCGACTTCCATGGTAAATTGTATGTAAGGATCGTAGCTATTGAATATAAATAGTAGTTCATCTATCATATTGTTGGGTACAGCTAAGATCATGTCATCTACATATTTCTTTAAAAAGAAAAGGTTGAAAGGTAGTACTGGAATGATTGTGTCTAACAGGTCATCCATTACATATGCAGCAAGAATGGGGCTAATTTTTGCTCCCATTGGTGTTCCAAAAGTTTGTTTGTAGTATGTGTTGTCAAAAGAAAAATAGGTATTATTGAATAAGAAGGTGATTAAGTTTATGAACATATCTTTATCTATTGTACAATGTCTACTAATTTCTGACCAATGTTTATTTAATGATCTGATGCAAGCTTCAAGATAAACGTTACTAAATAGGGAAACCACATCCAAGCTAACCAACACATAACCTTGAGGTAGTTGTAATCTATTAAATTTATTGTTAACTTCAAAAGAATCTTTTATGTAGTAATCATTATTACAGTCATAAGCAGAGGTTAGGATTTCAGTAATAAAACCAGCAATATTCTCAGTAGGAGCTCCTATTGATGATACTATAGGTCTAACAGATAATGTTGGTTTGTGTAAAACACATAGCAACAACAGATAATATAATCAACACCAAATCAGATATACAACACCTTAGTGAAATTTATTCCTTTCTACTACAGTTGGAAACAAAAAATAATCAAGTCAACGAACTGGAATATTCTGAATAGTATAATATTGTCTATCAAAACTCTTCTGACCATCCAATAGAAGTAGTAACTTAATCATTATTATTGCAATTGTTGCATTTTTCCAGGAAATAAAATTCTTAAGAGTAATAACAACAATTAAAATAACTTTAAAAGAAATAATCACAAAGAAATAAATAAATTCTATATATATTTATTAACAACAGAATTTAATTGTCTTAAATTAACATAACATAATTTTCAATTAAATGTAACTTTACACATGAACTGAACACAGCTTTAGTTTTCTGGCTGACATCTACTAATATGATAGCTGACAAGACACTTTAACCTTGAGGTACACACTAAATTTTCACCTCCTTGTGCATAGGTGAATAGACTGGTCCAAAAAATGACAATGTGATATGTAGTTGTGTTTTAACTGTTTTGTTTCTTAAATGTTCAATGTTTTTTAATATTTGTATTGTACTATCACACTGGAGAAAAATAACAAAAATGCACTTGTATTGTTTGAGTTTTCAAGCCACCATATAACACATACAACTTATATTTTTTTTGCTTTATAAAAAAAATCTTCAAAAAAGTTTTTCAACATGGAACTTTCAAATACCACTGTTGCCTGCAACCTCACACAAGTAAGTGTTTCACTACATCTTATGTAAAATACACAATTTCACCATTTTGTAACATATTGTAGCATTCGTCTGAAGATGTTAAAGAAATTTAACGAAATATAACGAAGTCGTTGAAAAGAGCACACTTTGGCTTTCATTATTCAGCTGCTAACCCAATTAACCTTACCATTATACTAATTAATAATTGGACAGCTGTGATCATTCTTCCTTTATATATATAATATATATATATATATATATATATATATATATATATAATATATATATATATATATATGTATGTATGTATATATTGGAATATGGAAAGAAATAACGAAAAACAAAAAATGTTCGTTTTTTATATATGTTCATAAAATATGTTCGTTATAAATCTTTAATTAATTTTTAATTTTAATCATTATTTATATTTAAAAACAAATAATAAAAATATGAACAAAACTGAATATATAAACACAAATAAAAATACGAAAACTCAGAATATATTGCAAAAACTGAATTTCGAAAACAACTTGGACATTTAACACTTTTTATATTCATTTTGAACGAAGACCTTTATTTTGAGCCAATTTTTATTTTTTAATGTATCAGGATTTTTTATAATCAGATCTTCACATTCCGATTTTTTGGGGGGCCTCGTTTGTTTAATGTGGGTTTTTAAAATACATTTTGACTACTTTCTTCTGATTTTCTGTCCACGAAACTAAAACCCCTTTTTTATTTTTTGCCTTCATATCCATTATTCCCTTTTTTTCATTATTACAACTTTCTGGACCTTTTGATTCAATAACGTCATTGGTTTCATTTTTTTGTTCCCCAAATACCTCGTTATTATGTCCATCATCATCTTCCACAATGTCTTCTTCCAAATTTATCGCTATTTCTTTTAAACTTTTTCCCTTGAATTGATCGGCTTTACCTTTCTCCATTAACAGGAGCAACTTAGAGATCTTTACAGTTTGATAAATGTCATCGGGTAGTCTATATGAAGATCGATGAATTCCTAATGTGTGCCCCATAAATAAAGCCAGTTGCTCCATGTCATTTTCCGACATGGTAAACAACTGGGTTAGCGTCGATATATGTTTTCTCAACCTTGTACATGTAAGGGCACTAGGATTTTTAGCTCCGCATAATTTAGCATACTTTGACATTACTTCAAACCCTCGAATTGGTTTATCAAATTTTGGATTAACAAAAAGGTAAATACTAGGTGTTTTTAAAAGTAAATCTCTACATTTTGTAATCATTTCTAAGTGTTCTTGTACATCCTTACTTACTAGGACAGGTACACCACGTCCCCTTTTACCTTTTATTACTATTCTTTTAAAACTTTTCATTAAAATTCTTTCGGTTTCTGAAATTGCTTCAGAAAATTCTTCATAACATTGATTATCTTTAGCGCTAATGTAACTCTGTATGGTCATTCTTTCTAATTCACCAGGGCGCCTTCTATTTAATAAGATTAGACGGCAATATATAGTTTCTAACAGAAACATGTAAGAATTAATATCATTATTATTTTTCTGTAATTTATCACAAGATTCATTTGCCCTTCGCACGAAATAGTTTTTCAATAGATTAAGGTCACTTGCTAGTGGTATTAACATCACTTTGTTCCATTTTCCATGTCTAAATCATTTGCAGCTTGACTGGAAATATCATATTTCCAATTTCCTTCTATTATTTGTATTAAAGATTTTAAGTCAGCTTTAGCGCTGGCACTTTTAACTGTAAACTCAGACTTTTTCACATTAAACATAAGTGCTATATCACAACACTGTTTTAATGTAGTGCCAATACTTTTAGCAAATGATGGGGCTTTAAAAGTTTTGCTTTCGTTATCATTTTGACTATTTTGCAAACTATTCGTAATGTCAAAAAGCGTTTGATTGAGAACTATTTTTCTTAGTCGATAACAATTTTAGCTAATTCCCTCATTTTTCTTGACGCTACTGGCATAAAGTGTTGTTCTCTATGGATCTTCAAATATTTTGAGCCAAACGCACAAATGAGCGGATCTTTTTTAGCCACGAGTGATACATTGTCTGCTCGCATTCGAGGAAAAACAGTTTCTTTTAAACATATGTCCAATTTAAGGTGCCTTAATAAGAAATGTTGTGCTTGTGATTGGGAATTTCTGGTTATTGAATTAGGATTACATATTTTTCTGTGACGCCAAAGAAGTTTTTTGCCAAATACATGCCGAAGCAGTGGTCACACGGTAGGTAGTTTGTATCTGCAGATCCTTTCCTAACTGGTTTTAAAGTTGTAGAACCTAATAAATAGTTTTCCTTTTTTCTCAAAACAAATAACAATTGCTTTCTCGTTTTACTTCTTGAAGGGTAAACCAAAATTGTTTGAACTTCTAATTCGCTTTGATGATTTCGTAGTGTATGTCTAGGAAAATTTAATACAACTGATTCACAAAAGTAACAAAAAACAGATTTTTTTAAAGACTTGTATTTATATTGCAAGTTTCTTCCACATGTTGATGGATATTTAGGCTGACAGAAGACAAAGGTGAATTAGATTGTTCCTAAAAAGTATGTACTTTAAATTATATTGCCTAAATATTTGACTCATCTTTGTTAACTTGGTTTGGACAAATGTGGGAAGAGAAATTATTTATTTCTGGAGAACTTGAAGACTTTTCCTAAAAACCCAATTAAAAAAATATTATATTTTTTCCGTTATCCATTTCAATATTACAGAGTACACAACACATTTTTCCGCAAATCGCCAGGAAATTTTGACATCTCTGTCAAAATTTCTTGAAGAAAAAGTCAGGACTTCCTTACTGTAAGGAAATGTCATTTCCTTACTGTAAGGAAATGATATTTCCGTACAGTTGTTAGTGTTCTACATAAATGATAGAAAACACATTGCTTATAAGGAATTAATTTATATTTTGAAAACATCAAGTCATTGCTGAATACATTTTTAAGATCAATTTGTTATATTTACAGTAATTTGACAGTTAGTACAATTATTGAACATTGGAGGAACACTCTTAGAACTATGAGAAACATTTTGGACAACATGCAGGGTGGAAGTGTCATTTTGTTGAATATTTTGTACTGTGAAAATTTTATTTGCCACCTCAACCTTATTGTTAAGCGATTCTTCGATATATCCTTCAGCAACGTTTGATGACTTCCATCCGCCATGCCTCTTTAAACTAGTTATGTCGGCACCAGAGTCAACCAATATTGTTGCAGAAGACCGACGAAAGCAGTGACCAGTATATTCTGTCGGATTTACCAAGTTCAAATAAGTAGCAATTATTTTGGGCATTTTTCTAAATTGATGAATTCCTACCACTTGTCTACAACCCTTTCCGCTTTGATATTTAAAGAAAAATCGGTCACTGTTCATATTTTCTGGTCTTAACGAAACATACTTTCGATAAACATTCAAGTAGATCTGATTAATTACAAATGATCTTGGTTTGTTGGTTTTCGAATCAGGTATGCTGATTAAAAGCTTAGATTCTAAGTCTTCTATATCGTGTACAGTCATTCGGACTAACTCATCCATTCTACAGGCCCCAGAAATACCAAATATTACAGCCACCTAAAAAATAAATAAAGCTATAATCTAAATAGAAATTAAAACCTTGTAAATTACCTTAATCATTAAATTTTCTTTATCTGGAGCTTCCTGGATAAATTTTTCAATTTCTTCCTTCGTTAAAATCTTAGATTTCTTTGCCCTATAACCTTGAGCTTGCCGTTTCAATAAAGAACGAAGTTTTGAGTATGTAGATATATCTACATTGTGTTTAAGTGCAAGGGTTGACTTCAGCATTGAATAATTGGCCCATAATGTTGAAGATTTCATCTTTAAACAAAGGTCTAGGAAGTATGCCATTACAACATTTTCTGAGAAAGAACTCGTATTTTTACTCATGCGATAATCCATAAAACGTCTGTATGCATTTTCGTACTTTTCTCTTGATTTCTTTGGCAATAATTCTAATGAAGCAGTATTCACTGCCTCAACCAGCTCTGGAGGAGTCCCAGGAATGGAAATTTCATCATCACTTATCATTTTACTTTCGAGAACACCAGCAATTAAATTTATAAGCGTCAAGTTTGACAATTCAACCTCAATACGTTTCCATAGTAACCCAAGTAATTTTATTAGGAATTTCAAAGCACCATTTATTTGGGAATAAAATTATCGCGTTTTTTTTTAAATCAATCAATATCTGTCGAATTTTAAACGATTTGCGGAAAAATAGTATGTTTACCTCGTAGGAAAAGCCACATTCCTGGACTCTGTGTTGCTAAGTCTTGGCTTGCGCCTCGACTTAGCAATCTTCACAGTCGTCCAGGAATGTTAAGCTTTTCCTACCCGGTAAACAATGTACTATTATTCTTTTAAAAGTTTTATTGCACTTACTGAAGAATCATCGAAGGGAACATAATTGGAATCGTAACATTTCAGCCGAAGCTGGTGAGGGAGCTGGAGAATCTGTGTTATCTTTATCACTTTCTTCAGGTGTGAAGATACTGTCAGGTGAACCATAAAATTGAGGGGAACTTAAGGATATTTCCTAAAATTATTTTTCATAGTAAAAAGTGACTGAAGTAGGGAAATACAGTATGCGGTAAAATAAACAGTACTGAAATGAATATTGAAATGTATATGAATATCTATATATTTAGTATACATGATAATATAGCCTTACCAACATTATTCACGACGACGTTTCCGATAAAACAGATAATAAAGATGCCATCTGGCACTAAAAAAATCTAATTGGAGTTTGTTATTCCGGAATGTCAGACATTGTATCGGTCTGCCTCCTTCAGCATTCCTCATATGTACGTATCATGTGGTGTTCGTTAGGTTAGGCCTGATAATTGCGATATGTATGAAAAATCACTGAACAGTATTCGAAGAGACTCACTGACCGTGTGACAGATTGCCCGTCCTGCTAAAACTATTGTTGATTTTAAGCTTTTTGGACCGATTTCGCGACCTTTTCGTATGATCGAAAATAGTACTTCACGATAAAAAAATTTTCTGCAAAACTGAGAACCATCCTGAAGCACCTAACATTATCATGACATTCACATAAGTTATAACGACGTTCAGAAATCATTTAATACGTTTCGGCACATGACACATACAAATCTGAGGCATACGCATTTTAGTACTGTTTATTTTGCCGCATACTGTTCATATTTGAGAATAAAATGCTCTTAAATGTTAAACTTACGGAAGAAATGTCAGATGCATTAGAATTTTAAATCGGTAATATTTCATTAGCGGTTTTTTTTTACCAACTTTATACTGATCTTCATCTTTGTTATGTTGTTCTTGTAGGGTAAAATTACAAGGGAGTATATTTTCTTTAGATCCACTATAAAATCGAGAGCTTTTGATCTACAAAATATTTTTTTTAATTAAGTATATGCAATGCTTTTTTAAAAATCTAACTGGAACTTACCGAAAGAATTTCAGTTGAATTTACTTTCTCACTTACTGATTGGTTAATTTTTACGGGACTTAACGCTCTGTTACAAAAACGAATTGGTTTCATCCTAAAAATATACTGGTGATAAAATATCTAAGTATTGTTTAACTGAGTGGGCAACAATTTTAACACTACTTTTTTTAAACTCTTATACTTTTATACAAAATTTTTATGCTTGTATTGATGTTTTGGGGTCCCGGCTTGCTTGATCTGAAAATAATTTCAAGTACATGTTTACTTTTTAAAATTCAAGTTGTCCGTGACAGTTGAGAAAAAAATTCATTTCGGTCAATAATACGCCAGAATTATATTAATAAAAGTTTTTCAAAATATGAAATTATGTCAAAATACAAAATTTCACAAAAATCGGATCAATTTCACTAGATCAGATACACTTGGTATTATAAAAAAACCATCCGACGGATTTTTTGTTCTAATCTAAGCAACACTCAAATAAACAAAAAATGATATCGTTGACAGAATAGAAGGCATAAAATTATCACCGATAAAATGAAACTTGCTAAGCAGGCAATTTAACGTGTAAATAAATCAGTCTCTTGAATTTGCGACTCTATTCTGATCTGAATCGAATTTTGTTATCTAAATTGGCATCTTAATATTATTTTTATCTTGAAAAAAAAGTATATCTACTAAAATAAATAAATTATTTTCAAACTAGTTTAACAAACAATTTTAATTTTCAAAGCCTTAACCATTGACCAGTTTGACTTGACTTGAATTATTTGCCAAAGTTTGACAGAGTACGCCATGATAAGCTAAGCGACATTCTTGAAAGAAAGGACTTAGAGAATAAAGATCTGCGAATAATTCTGAATATATATTGGAATCAGGAAAATAACATAAAAATAGAAAATAAGACATCATAGGCAATAGAAATACGTAGAGGAGTATGACAGGATGCATCTGTCACCGCTGCTATTATGTTTATAGTGAAAGCATCTGCCAGAAACTCCTTTTGCAAGCAAACGAAGGAATCGTAATCAGTGGAGAGGTTGTAAATAATATTCAATACGCGCATGACACTGTATTAGTTGCAAGAACAGTAGAAGAATTACAAAGATTACTTACAAACATAAATATTGCTTACAACAATTATGGCATAAATATCAATATCAAAAAAACCAAGTATATAGGTCTTCAGTAAAAACATGACACAACCAGCATATATTACTATAAACAGCATTCAAATTGAAAAAGTATCAAGTTACAAATTCTTGGGAACTTAACCCATTAGCGCCCACGGTATCTTATTTTAAGAATTTAGATATTTATTGAATTTATTTATTTATTGAGATATTTATATTTAGATATTTATTGAATTTATTTATTTAGATATTATAAGAATTTAGAATTTATTTATTTTAAGAATTTAGATATTTATTGGTAATATGATTTGTAACAAAACTTCAAACGTAACTGTATTTGAAAAAAAAACAGAATTACTTCGATATAGATATGTACCCAAATGAGTACACTGGGCACTACAGCGACTTAATAGATAATGTACTTAACAAAAAATTAATTGAAATGAAAAGTTTTGAAACAGTCTCTCTCAATACAAAGGGTTATATTACACTTTTCACAACTCCATCTGGCTCCTTGATGACACTGAGCACACCTTAATTGTTTAATAAGTTTTTTTGGAAAGTGACCTCCTTCATGTTTTCTAACGGTCTTCTTCTTCCTATGCCGTCTCCATTAACGGAGGTTGGCGACCACATTTTTAAAAGCTTCTCTCTCTGTCTTTTGCAACGTGGAATAATTCGTCTACAGTCATGTTTGTCCAGTCTCGAATATTTCGCAGCCATGACTTCCTCTTTCTACCTATTCCCTTTTTGCCATCGACTCTACCCTGCATGATGACCTGCAGAAGACTATATTTATTATTTCTTAGTATGTGTCCAAGGTATGCAGTCTTGCGTACTTTTATCGTTCTCAACAATTTTTTGACTCGACCCATTCTTCTCAGCACTTCCTCATTGGTGACCCTGGCAGTCCATGGGATTCTCAACATTCTCCGGTATATCCAAAGTTCAAAGGCTTCAATCTTTTTAACTATTTGCGCTTTTAGTGTCCATGTTTCTACCCCGTACAATAATTGCGACCAGACGTAACATTCAACAAACCTCAGTCTCAGCGCAATATTCAGATTTTTGTCACAGAACAATTGTTTGAATTTTAAGAACGCTGCCCTTGCCATTTCTATTCGTACCCGGATCTCTTGGTCTGGATCTAATTCTGTGTTGATGTAAGCTCCCAGATATTTATATTTTGTCACTCTCTCTATTTGCTGTCCACCAAGAGTTAGTTGTTCATTATTTATTGGACTCCTTGATACTATCATAAATTTGGTCTTATCTGTGTTGATGTCAAGTCCCATTTGAATGCATTCACTATTTATTGCATCTAGTAAAGTTTGTAGATCTTCTATACTCTCAGCCATAATTACCGTGTCATCTGCAAATCTCATGGTGTTTATGATTTCTCCACCAATTCTTATTCCCTCTTTTCTTTCCCATAAGGCTTTTCTGAATATGACCTGTGAGTACACGTTGAAAAGCGTCGGAGACAAGACGTATCCTTGCCTAACCCCTCTCGCAATCGGTATATTATTTGTTTCTATATCGTTCACCTTTACTACTGCTTTCTGGTTCCAGTATATAGCCTTAATAAACTCAATGTCTTTTTTGTCTAAATTGATGTTTTTTAATTCATCTATTAACTTCATATGCTGCACTCGGTCAAAGGCCTTCCTAAAGTCTATGAAGCATACATATGCACTCTTGTTATATTCCCGACATTTCTGCAAGAGTACCGTCAACGCAAATAATGCCTCTCTTGTACCCATGCCTCCTCTGAAGCCAAACTGAGTTTCATCTATCTGTTCCTCACATTTCGTATAAATTCGGTTTTCTAACGGCAGGCAGAGTATTTCCGGAAGGCCTGGATTTTATATACATTGATTTAGCATTACACCTTAATAATGTCGTACAAGTACTCTTTGAAAATCAAGAAGACTAGTTTGTTGACCTTTAGCCAGCTGATACAATCTCCAACTATTTACAACAGTCATGTTTATAAGATTAGTAAAAAGCACCCACCACCATTTTTTCCCTCTTATTCCGATGCGGTAACTGTTTAGTTGCTGATCATGTAAGTCGACACCACCCATGGACTTATTAAAAATTTTATATAAAGCAGGTTGAGAAACATCCACTTTGGCCTTAGCAGTGGTTGAGCATCGTTTTACTTGTGCTACAGGTTTTATAGAGTCGTAATTTGTAGCCATAGTCACTATGTTATTATCTTTTCATCTAAAAAATAATATACCTCGAGACTTGTCATATTGATGTTCAAAATAACCTCTGTCTTGGTTTTTTAGTTGTTTCACATTTGATAGGGGACATTTTTTTGGTCTATTGTCTCTTACAGTTCCAGTAGCTCTAATTCCTATTTTTTTAAATTTTTCCAACAGATCGTAACTTGTAAAAAAGTTATCAAAAAATAATGTATGGTCAGATGGGCAAGCGATGTGGTCTATCATATCCAGAACTACTTGTGATCCTAATGGTATGCTATTTTTCTTATCAATATTTTTGGCTCCACAATAAGTATCTACGGCATAACAATAACCATTGGCACTACATATCAACCAATTTTTGTAGACGAATCTAATAGGTTTACTTTTTATAAATTGTTTACTGGTATTTCTCCCAAAAAATTTAACCATAGATTCATCAACATATAAATGTTCATGAAAAATACCCCACTGTGTGTAATTCTGATTCAGCTTTGCTAGCAGAGGTCGAACTTTTGCCATTTTATCATGTGCTGGTAATGCTGTATTGTCGGCAAGGTGAATGTAACGCTTTATATCTAGAAATAAAATTGTAAATAAAATCTCAAAATAAAATTGTAAATTTTGCTAAGATTCTGGATCTCAGATCTTTTATTCAGATTGTTGTTATCACTCCTGCTGATATGTACCATTTTTAAGAATGTCCCCTTAAATTTATTTTTCTCTCTGGCTAATATTTTTACATTGTTGAAATCTATCTTATGGTCTAGATCGATAGTATGTTCTGCCAAAGCACAAGTGGGTTTATTTAGTCTACAGTCACTCTTATGAGAAATGATACGACTAGACAGATTTCTTCCAGTTTCACCAATGTACGTGGATGGACGTGGACGGACGTGGTACGTGGATTCAAAGAATTTAAGAACATCAAAATAGCTAACAAGAACATCAAAACCATACGTCAACTGTATAGCAAAATAAAACAACCCCTAACTACTTTAGAGTCAAGAGATGTTGTTTATTGCATTCAATGTACTGAATGTCCATCCACGTACATCGGTGAAACTGGAAGAAATCTGTCTAGTCGTATCATTTCTCATAAGAGTGACTGTAGACTAAATAAACCCACTTGTGCTTTAGCAGAACATACTATCGATCTAGACCATAAGATAGATTTCAACAATGTACAAATATTAGCCAGAGAGAAAAATAAATTTAAAAGAACATTCTTAGAACTGGTACATATCAGCAGGAGTGATAACAACAATCTGAATAAAAGATCTGAGATCCAAAATCTTAGCAAAATTTACAATTTTATTTTGACTTTTGACTAGGGTCTTCTGCATCTCAGAGTGTTTCCTGTCTTGTGTCTTAAATTCCTTTATTAATTGCTATAATTATCATGATTAACTTCAGTTATTATTCAGATGGTTCATTTTGTTTTTGGTTGTTTGTTTTTTCTAATCCTACTTACTAAATACTATTTTCTTTTTATTGTTTGACATAATGAACTTTTTTAAACTTCCCTCTCAATTTAAAGTTGGTAATATGGTTGGTAGTACTTAAAATCACAAACGGTATTTTGTTAGACATCAGTTTAAAAGTTTGTTTTTTGTAGTTACATCGAACTATTTAAACAACAGCAGTTCCTCCTACTGCCTCTTTCTGTTCGTGAGATGTGACTGAATTCAAACCTGCGAAGACGACTGTTTTTTGTCAAACATGTCGTCTTATTGTTTACATTTTAAACTTTGTAACATGTTCTTTAATTTTTAAGTTATTTTAAAAATTTTAACAGTTTTAATGCCTTCAGCAGTTTGCCTAACAGTTTAATTCAGATCACATTATGTTATTTAACGTTGTGTTTTATATGCTATGAATCTTACGTTCTGGTAAGTTTTTATAACTTTTATATTGCATCAGCCAAAGTTTATAACACAGTAATTTTCATTGTAGACCTTGATAAAGGTGGCAAACAACCACCGAAAGCTCGGATTTCAGAATAAATAGTACGCCTTAGCAAAGCTCTATTTTTTATTGACTACCACACCCAAAAAGAAAAAAGTATTTACATATTTTTTCCAAACTAGTCATAAAAAAAATTTTGAACTACCTTATATATATATATATATATATATATATATATATATATATATATATATATATATTAATAAAAATACACTTCTGAATCTGAACCTTTATTTTTTGCTACTTTTAGCGATTACGAAAAGGTAAATAAAATGATATTGTAAATAAATTATGCATGAATAATAAATCTACCTGTTCTAATACGACGTAACTCACAACATAAACTTGAGTTTTACGTCAAAATAAGCAGTCCAATAGTTTTAGAAATATGTCGTATCCAACATATTATTTGAAATTCCAATATGGCATACATAACCTCATTATTTCAAAGGTAAATATTTTTACTATAATTTTACATTGTAAACAAATTAACATGCTTAATGAAAATAATATACCTCAAAATATAACTTACCTTCGACATCTTGAAATAACATACACTTTAAATACAGTTTTTGATTATTATAATGCAACACACTGTAACGGTCAACACTCACCTTAAGAAATCAAGCGGGTGACTGTGGTATACGTCCTATTCGAAAAATAAAAATAAGCTGTTTTTTAACGATATATTAGAATAGGCGCTAAACAATATTTTCAGTTAATTGTTACTTGATATATGATATATTAGATTTAGACGGAATAAGACATATTGGAACAATATTTGTTAAAAACGATATAACTAAAAAATTGTGGAATACGTTCTATTAGAATATTGGTATCGTTATATTAATATAGGCGTGTTCAGGACCGAGGCCTCCTATTTCTGCTTCAAAAAGTACATCGTTAATAAGTTTTTCTGCGACTATTATTTGTTTTGCATCTAAAGTCCTCAATTTTATCGCAACATTTTTGCCAATAATATCACAACGATCTTCTGTTAAAACTGGACGAGGACGTTTAAAGTGATCTCGTACCGATTCCAATACTTCGTTGGCTATGCTTTCATCGTTTCTTTTGCTTTTACGAGGTTAAAATGGTCGAGATGAATTATTGTTTGACGATGTCGATCGGGCTTCGAAATTGTCAGAAGATACACTGTCAGATGAATATTGTTGATCAGCAATTGAAGAATCTTCAGTGTTCTCTCTCTAAAACAATACAAATACTTTTAATATATGTGTTCTAGCATAAAAAACTTGCTAATTATTTTATATATGATAACACTGATATTTTATATTTCAGTTTCCTACATCTATAAAGAAATAGCCAAGATTTATGAAGAACGATGGAACTTTCCGCACTGTCTTACTGTGATAGATGGGAAGCACATAGCAATTTTTCCACCTACTTGTTCTCAGGAGCGATCATAAATGCACCAATCAGCTTACGAGTAACATTTTCTAACACGGGAAAAATTGTTCATTGGTTGGAATAAGGGTTATTCCAACTTTTGGGCAATTTAAAATTTCCCATTTGCCGATTGTACGGGAAGTCCTACGTCATAAACCCTCCGAACAAAGGATTTTCGGATGTAAATGAAGGTGGATTTTCTGTAATCGACCAGTTGGAGCTTACCCTCGTATTATAAGACTCTAGTTACGGTGTTATCATTCACCTAGATTCTGCATTTTATTTCTGATCCTATTTTATTGCTATATATTTTGATATTTGTGTGCATTTTTATATCTGTTTTTATTATTGATATTTACTTGTATTTTTGGTACGATTTTCTTACGGAAACGAGGCTTAGCGTTTGAAACGTACACATTTATTCTGATATTTTTATAGTCTTACGTGACCATACGCTTGACTAATTATCATATATATTTACGTGTTATATCTAAGGTGATCAAGATAACCTGGCATATATTCGAATGGACGGATATCTGTCTGACAAATGCACTTTGGAGAAGGGAGTACGCCAAGGATGCGTTTTATCTCCCTTATTATTTAACATCTATTCGGAGTTCATAATGCGCAGAGTTTTGGATGGTTGGGAGGGAGGAGTAAACCTAGGTGGTGTTAAGATATCTAACTTGCGTTTCGCAGACGACACTACACTTCTAGCCTCTACTCCAGAAAAAATTATTAAATTATTAAAAAAACTCGAGGTAGAAAGTGCTAAATTTGGACTCATGGTTAACTACAACAAAACCAAAATCATGGTTATTTATCGCCAACAACAGTTTCCTGAAACCCAATCTATTGCGGGATGCGAGGTAGTCTCATCTATGATATATCTTGGAGCTCTAGTTAACAACACAGGCAGTTGTGAATCCGAAATTAGAAGACGCATTCAACTAGCAAGAGCAGCGATGAGTGAACTAAACGGGGTTTGGCGTGATCGTCACATTACTATGACAAACAAAAAGAGACTCGTTTCAACTCTGGTCTTTTTCATATTTTACTATGCATGCGAGACATGGACAGTCAAAGAATCAGATCGACGACGTATAGACGCCTTTGAAATGTGGACATGGAGACGCCTGCTTCGAATTCCATGGACGGCTCGCCGTACAAATATCTCGGTTCTGGATGAAATTAAACCGGATCAGCGTCTCTCCAGTACCGTTTACTCTAGAATTTTAAAGTTCTTTGGCCATATCCATCGAAGTGATCACAAAATGGAGCGGTTGGTGGTCCAAGGAAGGCCTCAGACTTAACGCCAACGCGGAAGATCTCCACAGCGATGGGCGGACATTACTAAAAAGCTTCTCAATAAACAGTACACTGAGGCAATACATATAACTGATGACCGCGACCAGTGGAGAAATATTATCAATCAAACTGTCCGAGCTGCTGAAGCCCAATTATGAACCACAACACATCTACTAAGATGTTAATGACTGTGATGATGATGATCTAAGGTGATAAGTGGTAAGAGTATAAGTCAAATAATAGTATTTTTCAGAAATCGAACTCAAATATTTTAAATGCTGGTTTCTAGTATGTAGTTTTTGAACAGTTTTTTTCATTTGTTTTGTTTATTTAACACAAAATATTATCTTTATAACTGTTTCATTTGATAATGATTATTTTTTAATTAATTAGTTGACTTGTACTGTTAGAAATGAGGTTCACAAGTGACTTATACTCCTAGACTAGGTAGCATAGGTTTGTTGTGGTACATACAGCTTCAATTGATTGATGTAGTTCAGGTATGAGTTATGGGTAGGAAAAATAAAAAGAGGAAATACAAAATAGTTATTTATATTTCATTTATTTTGGAAAAGAAAAATTTTATTTCGTTGAAAATACCTACATTATTGTACTCAACGAACCTTAAATTATTAAAAATTGATAATAAAATAGTGATCCTGTTGGATTAGTCCTTATCTTCCACATCTAAGTCGGGCAAATTGGCTTTCACTGATGCGTTGCACTTCAAATTTAAATAAAAACTGTGAACATCAGGAGTTATTAGTGGTAGTAGATCCATTATGTCTTTCTTTTTTTCTATCACAATTGGTAGTGACGACGCATAGCAAGACTCAGGTTTCAATTGATAATCTGAATTTCTTCTTTTCAAATCCAGACGTCGAAAATGTCCCCCCTCTTTCAGAGAGCATTTAAAAGATATGGTTTTTGGGTTGCTTGAACAATAGCTCAGCCATCTTAAATCTCAGCAACATTTATTAAAAAATCTTTGTGAGATAATTCCACCACTGCAAACTTTTGTTGTTACCTACTGTTCTCACTAGTTGGTACCAATCGTGAGGTACTGTAAATTGCATTTCCAGCTTTTTTTTTGTTTTTCGATAATTCCCTGATCTACGTCGCACTCCAGGTGGCTATGCCCACTGACCATAAACTTGTGGTCGACCTGCTCCCATTGTGGGTTGTGTTGGAGCAGTGTTAAAAACATAGCTGTAAAATGTGAATTTATATTTTGTCCTCCACATGAATCAGAGTAGATAACTACTTTTTTATTTCTGGTAAAAATTTTTTGTCCAATGTCAAGTCAAGTGTGAAAAATAGATGATGTATATAAATACCAGATCGCTTCTTATGTAAAAATATTATGATTACAAATACTTTTTCAACGAAATACTATAATAAAATTTAATTGTTTCTCGCTGATGTGAGCTTGCACTTTCAGTTTGCTTCTGTATTTATAAAATAAAATAAAAATTGAATTTTAGTTTTGTTTGGAATAATTACTTGAGAATAATAATTATGATTGGGTGGAATCCAAAATAATACCTAACCTAATCATAATCACTGTAAAAACCTAATAACCGGTTTTTACTTTAAAAATAAAAAACCGGTTATAACCGGGACAAAAAAACAACCGATGAAACCGGTTATTTTGAAGTAAAAAAACCGGTTTTCGGTTAAAACCGGTAGGTTTTTCCCATCCCTAGTAAGGAGGGACACAAACTGTTTGCCTTTTCCTTCATTTAACTTATTTACAAATTCATCCATATTAATCATACAAGTAATTATTGTTTAATAATAAAAATTATCAAAAACAGCAGTTAATCAGTCTTGTAAACACTGTTAGATGCTGGCTGTATGCTTATGCTTATTTCGCAACACACATTCCTACAATATAGTCCAGGCAATACTATAACATTTCATTATATTATTATATTGCTCTGAGTATTATACAATTGTTCTGGAGCAACACCGTAACATTTTTAGTTATTCTTCTATTTCCCTGTAATATAAGGTCTTTAAGCACAGAACCATAGTAACATATGATGTAATTATAAATTGAAAAAAATATATTATGTGATGTGAGAACCAATAGTATCGCCTTTTATTACAAATATTCGGTTTAAATGTTACATTAGTATTGTAGATCATAGATGTCGTGAATGTGTATTACTTATTTTCTATTTTATTTTTTCATACTTTGGAATCTTTTTCAAAATAAAAAAGGATTTGTTCTAATAATTTATTTCTATTTATTTACATTTACTAAATACATATTAATATTTAATAATATACATATACTTAATTTAATATTAGGATTAACTACTCAGGGTCTTTCTTTTTTTCAATTTTTCGTTAATATTTCTATATAATTTTTAATCCATTGATTGTACCATATTAATATTAGGAATGAAGTTAGTACAATCCCCTTCTCGCAAACCCTCTTTAGCATCCATAATTAGAGATACGTTTTTGTTTTCAAACCTATTTCGGTTCGTGGTTTTAATTCTTTCAATGTCCGAAAAGATTCGTTCACATTTAATATGCGATACTGGAAGAGACAGCATATTTTTAGCAAATGTGCCTAATTTACTATATTTGGGGGTTCCATTGGTATTACTCAGTTGAGATACTTTAACCCAAAACTTTTCTACATCAGGTGATGAATCACTCCCAGACACAAGTAAATTATACACCTCTGTATTGATTTTCAGTTCTCTAAATTCATTGTCTACGTCCTGTATCGATGTTTCATGAATTAAATTAGGAAATTTAGAAAGAAGGGAATAAAGACTAGAAATATCTTCAAATACAGCGTTCTGGGGATCAGAAAAGAAAAGACAATTCTTCAAATAAAGTATCTTGTACAGGTAGCCTGGTTTTTAATTGTTCTGATAATTCAATTAAAAAAAGTTGAGCTCTATTTTTTCCAAATGTTTAGCTACATTTACTCCTAAGTACATTTCATTTTTAGCTAAAAAGTACATTTCAGCTTTTGGATTTAATTGGTAAAGTCTAAATTGCCAACTTTTGTTGGCAATTTCTGTTTCTATCAAGAAATTAAAAAAAGAAACACCTGAAAAACTGAAATGAATTGTGAGCATATCAAGTCTTGACAAGTTTGTAATAAGGAAAAATGTTTGGTATTTAAAAACTTTTCAGGTGCGCAAAAATAACTTGTGAGCACATCAGCTCTTCATATAATTGAATAATACATATTATTAATATCTCTATACAATCTATGGCTTAATGGATAATCTCCTTGAAAAATGGTATTAAATTTATTAACTATAGATAGGACGAAATCTGGGAAAAAAAATAAAGCTTTATCATGGGATCAGTGAAACTATTAAAAATAAATTCACAAGATGCATGTTGCCTTTTATCTTTTAGATATTGATTTTGAAAAAATAACATTAGAGTTGTCCATTGTTCTAAAATTCTATTGACAAATACATGTAAGGATAGCCCATAATGTTTTAAAATTCGATGATTATCGGTCTTTGTGAAGACCGAAAGTCTTCACATTTGATCGGGACACCGGAAGACAAACACATTTGATAAATACACAGTAAGGATTGAGTTCTTTTATTTTTGCAACTACCCCAGAATTTGCTCCAAACATTACGTTTGTTGTGTCAGCAGCAAACCCTATCATTGACTCCATTTTATGTCCACGATCCAGTAAACCCGAGTAAAGTGTATTAAATAAACTTTCCGCTGTTTCACCTTCAAATTGAAACATGCAAAAAATTTAGTTTTTACTGATTCTGAATTGTTAGAATAATATTTTATTGCTACTGCAAGATTTTTTTACTGTACTTACATCAGTGCTTTCATCGAATATAATGGAAAAAAAGAGTCCTGAGTGTATATCTGCAGAGGCTTCCTAGATCCAAAATTACGTCCCAGAACGTTGTAGGCAATTGCAGTGGATTTTGTTCTTTTGCAGGAGAACTTCTTAGCCATTTCGGAATCGTGGAAAGCATCACTAAGTACCCTACTTAAGTGGTCCATTACCCTAAAAGGTATATTATGCTCCAAAAGTACTGCAACCATTTTTATTTCGTCTTTTTTTACTTCATTTGAAATGGACGTCGTTTTAAAAAAATTGTCTATCTAAAAAATATTTTTCATTTTATTACAAAACTCAAACAAAATATAATTTACAAACCTGTGAAGAACCTATATCTCCTCTAATATTTTTTTCGTGCTTATTTGTAGCTAAATGTTCTTTTAAAGCAGCCATTTTAGGCAATATTTTACACCGGTACAATTGTTCATATTTTCTTTTTATTTTAAATACTTTTCATAGATTATATTTGAAAATTTTGAAAAACCAGCACCTCTTATGCTTATTACCTTCTACTAACGAATAATGTTTACTAACAAAAGAATGAAACTCAACCCTTTTCGCTTTTCTATAATTCCCATATTTCATAAAATTGAGAATTACTGGTACTGGTGAAGATCGATATAAGTTCGTTCAGTTATTCCCCATAAACTCACATTTTCCTATTCATAGCCAATCCGTGTGATGGGTATCTTTTACTAACGCATATCGCACCCTCAGTGCAAGAGTAAGCCAGAATAAGTAAGTTTCGAGAAAAAGACGATTTTGTTTATTTTCGTGCTAATATCGGTCAAATAAGACACAAGTTTTAAGAAAAATTAACATTTAATTATGATTTCACACAGTGCTTAATTTCTAAAATTTTAGGTGTGGGAACTCTTAAAGCGGGAAGCTCAGACCGGTAGGTATGGAATACACCCCAGGAAGGAGGGGGGCCCTCACCCAGGAAAACTTTTGAAAGTTATAACTGTAAACCTTTGTTTTTAGGCCACCCAGACATAATAATACATTCATTTTTATAAAATACCAAGTGATATTTTAATGCTGTTTATTTTCTTTAAGGTGCTTGATTAGGATGTAAGAAATTTAAAACATGAATTTAAATTATTGAGTTTACTCTCTACTCTACTCTACTCCATTAACACCTTGTTGCCTACTTTAAATTTCCCAGAAATATTTGGTTTGATTTCATTGACCATTTTGTTTGAATCAATGAAGCTCGCCAATATTAATTTTTTAAGAATGGTAAAGTAAAATAAAAATAAATTGAGCCTTATTTACTCACAGTTTTATTTATACACATTACAGTAGTAATAATACATATTAATATGTAAATGGATGTTTGTTAATAAAACAGCTTGCTTGAACTACAAGTTTGCATATTTTACAAAAAAGTTGCTTACCTTATGGGTACAAAACAATATTAATACATTCAAAATAAACCAACTTCTTGGAAAGGAAAAGGAAGCGTTTAATTACACACAAAATAAATGACACACAGAGTGGAGTAACACGGTTTCATTTTCTAAAATTTAGTGTAGTTTTAAAAAGTTAAGATTGATTATTTTATTTGCTTATTATAAAACAAATATGTACGGACGGATTTGTAGTATAATATTGTAAGGAAATGCCAAGACTGTTGGTAAAATTAGTTGTTTGTTAATATTTTAAACTTTAAAGTGAAAACTACAAAAGAAACAACAATACACAAAACTAACTGTAGTAAGTACAAAAAAGAACTCAGAAACTTGAGTTCAGAACACAACTATAAGTTAGGCATAGGCTAGTTATTTTAATAAAAACTTAATGTTCTGAAATTCTAAAAGATATTTAAAAAACAGATTTAGGAAAACAGTTCCCACAATGCAATGCTGTCTTCATTGTAAGTTTTCTGCCCTCGTTGTTTTGACTTGGTGTCAAGTGCAGAATGGTGTCCCTTCGCCAGTCAGGTTTTGACGTGTCGCTCGGGATTGTATCTAGCCACAGGAGGTCCTAGGAGCCTGATCCGCAATAAATCGCAAACAGTGCTAATGTAGAGTGAAGATCTAAGAGGAGACATAATTAGATTCATTGCAGAAAACCCACGTTCACATTCAGCACTAGACACTGCAATACTATTTATGATGGAAATCAGTTTCTTAAACGACGGCGATTGCTCTAGAATAGTAGGTTTCTCTCCACTTAACATAGGCTTCAGTCCCTGCTTGAAGTGTCTGAAGTCTCTAATTATATCCTGAGAGCTGTTAATCTTAAATCTACCGCAGATTCGCTGGATCTCACATTCTCCGTAGGTGATGGATAAGTCTTTTGGCCAATACATGGGGTGGATCACTTTGATGTCATTCATGATTTTGGTGTAGTTTTCAGCCGCATTTGAAGATGATAGCAACCTTGAAGTCAAGTTGTTAGCGAGGCTCCGATAGAACTGTTTTTCTGGAATACTGGGTATCTTGGATTTTACACAAAGTTTAACATCTTGAAACATCAAATCGTCAATAGCAATTTTAGCTTCCACTGAACGTCTACCCATGTTTTCAACTCGGTTTTCAAACACTTTGATTAACAGTTTTACATCACTGTGGGCTTGGATAAGGTTGAGGCTTGATTTTTGAAGCTGTAAGGACAAATCCGATAACTCTTCTAGAGCATCGAACATCAATGCCAGGTTGCGTACAAAAGTTGTAGAAGATAATGTACTACAAAGCCCTTTGTAAGTTGAACGTTGCTTCGAGTCCCTTTGTTTGTCTTCAGATGCTTCAATGAAATGATTGTACAAAGCTTTAAAATCTGTCCAAACTGCTTTCACCGCCATTAAGCTGGAGGCTACCCAACGAGTATCTAAAACACGGCCGATTTTCAACATTTGCTCCTCTAGTCTTTTAGCAACTCTCTGCTGTTTTTCGATGAACAACTAAACATGTTTCTAATTTTATCCATGAATATCTTAAAATGATTGATTCCAGCTACTTCTTCTATGGAATCGTGCACGGCAAGCTCTAAACGATGGTTCAAACAATGCCAAATGAACAAGTTGGGGAACGTTTCAGTAAGCTGTATAGCAAGGCCAGATTTCTTGCCTAGTAGCACTGAAGCACCATCACAAGTTAGAGCAATCATATGGTCTTTCATGAATTCAAAGCTTAGACCTAATGCTTGTAACTGATTTAAAAGTTCTTGTAATATACCAGCTGATGTTGTGCTATTTAGCTCAAAAAGTGTTAAGAACACTGTCATAGGGTTTTGCATTCCCTTTAGAACAGTTCTGATATAAACCACCAAAGCATTTTTGTTTGAAACTGAAGTGGCTTCATCCAAAAGCAGGGAAAATTTAGAGTCTGACTTGATTAGGCCATTTATCAAGTCTGATTTCATTTCATCAGAAATATGATGAATTATATTGGAGCAAGCAACATTTGAATGTAGGATTCGCCCCATATCTAAGCCATTCATTATTTGAAAATCAATTTCAGTTTAAAACTCAAAAAATGGCCTATTTAGTTTAGCTTGCTTATAAGCCGTGCGGAAAATGCGCTCAGTTACAATCTGCTGCTCTTTATGCATAGAAGCAACAGCTTTTTTCATTGTATCTTTCTTAGCTTTAATGAGTTTTTTTTCAGCCAAAGAATGAGCTCGAGACCCACGGTGTAAAAATATCTTTTTCCTAAGAGAGGATTGCTGGTCTTTTTTATTGTTTCCATAAGCGGTAACAGTTCCTAAAACCCACTCTTCACTAATCTTTAGGCCCTTCGTTTTCTCTGCACCTAGAATACTCACACTACGGCAAACGTTACAACCTAGTTCTCTGTTCACAATTAACCATGGATTTTTAGCTTTAAATTCAACAATTTGTTCTTCAGACCAACAAACTGGCTGTTCACCCCTATTAACAAAATCATTATTTTCATTACTAACCTTAGCTTCGTCTGCATCAGATCCCAAACCCACCGACCTGGATACTATTTTGACCGACGAGGAAGTCGAAGGGGAATGGTAATCGCAATTATCCTCATTGATCCCGATTGCGTCTTCTTTTTTATCTTGATCAACAATTGAAGTTGTAGTCAATGCTTCCGAACTGCAGTTTTCATTATTCGCATAACCTTTTTGTTTCTTAGGGTTAGGTTTAAAAAAAGCAACAATTTTTCTGGTAGTCATAGTCAATTAGGAAACTATTTAGCTGCACCAGCACTAATAAGCATAAACACGAACACAATCAACGACCTGCGCCTCAAAAACGAACTTAAGCGTGATGGGATGCGATGCAACTTGTAACTTAAACGCGAAACACACCAAGGTCAAGTCAACTAGTCAACACCATGGACGTATAAATAAAGATGGACTAGGCATGATCTGCACTCTGCTCACCTAAATTTGAAGTCGAAAAGTTTGTAGGCGCGGGGAAAGAGACGAGGTGATAGACTGTGACATATCCTTTTAAGTCAGCGGCGTACCTTTCAATATTTGAAAGTTATTTGAAACAGTTTTTCCACTTGAATAAATAATGACTATTGGTTTGATTGCTTTTATTTTTAGTATCGTAAACATATGAAATATTTTGAATAAGTGAGAAACAACAAACGGTGAATAATTTTAATTTTCAGTGTATAGAAATATATTTATAAAAATTAATTTACACAAAAGAATAAAGATGGAGTAAATAAAATCGTAAATTACTTTATATAATATTTTATTTAAACTAAAATAACACACAAACAGTAAAAAGTTTAAAAAATTCTTCCCCACACATTAACCTGTTCAGGGTATTGAGTATGTTCTTCGTTTATCCAGTTAGTGATAAGTTGAAAAAATATAGTAAATTATGGTATATAAGACACAAAAAGGAAATTATCAACTTGAACGTAATCAATACAACGCCATATTCTTTTTCGTCAAATCGCTAGGATTGGTTGATATTACCAATGATGCCAAGTTTTACAAAAGTTAAGATTATCAGAATATATTTTCTTTTAATAAATCAAAAAATTAATATTTTTCTTTTAATTCCTTGGTTGCGAAATGAGTATATCTAAAAATAGTTTATACTAAGTAGATAATACATTTTTACTTATAGATTAAAAATAAATTATACTAAAAATCGAAAATTATTTCGAAGATTGACTTGGAAAAAAAAAATAATATGACAACGTCAAATTAGGGATTTGTGCCTATGACTGTGAATATCTCATGACTTCAAGTAAATATGTAAATAGACCGGTCCATCTTTATTTATACGTCCATGGTCAACACACTTGTGATCACTGGGGCGGTGGCGCGGTGAAGGAATGGAGGGGGAAACAAAGGGGGTGGGGTGGGTATTGCTTTGTTATTGAGAGGCGCAGCCGCGCAGGCGCGAACTAAGATGACTCGCCCGTCACCTTTCTCCTGCCTGATTCCGTGCAAGACTCATCACAGCACAGCTCACAAGTCATAACTGCTTGTACGGGCGCTTACTATCTGCTTACGTACGAGTCACTCGCAAACAAAGCACAGCATATTATTGATCCTACCTACAATTTTTTTTTTAACTAAAACTTGTAGTTTTAAAAGCGTTCCCTTGCGTTCCGGCACTCTTGGGAGGTAAGGGAACGCCGTTCCCTTGCGTTCCAACTGAAATTAACCACTGATTTTACAGCTTTTCAGCCTATATTACATTAAGCAAAAATAGAAATTTAAATATAATAATATTAATGCTAAAAAAATGGGAATTTCAAAATTACAATACTTTTGCACGGAGAAAATTGTTAATCACTACACATTTAGTATTAGAATTTTAAAGTTACAACACTTTGGATGGGGAAAATTGTAAAAAGTGTAGACACATTTTCTGTTGTCTTCTTCTCGTATATCATCTTGAGCCAAAATATTTTTATAAAAACTATGGTGGACTTCTGGTATTATATTTAATGTGTGTTAATTTATGTGTTTTTAATCCAATCTAATAAATAAATGGTCAAACGACATCGCACACATTTTATGGAAAATATTATGTCACACAAAGGACATGAATAGATTGGTCTCATAAATCTTTGTTTATTGTGTCGGCCGTTAATGGATTACGTAGACACGCTGTATATTAAAATTAAACACTACAGATATAGATATTAAAATATCAAATATCTTATTTTTTCGTGCCTTTTATTGCTTGTTATCGAAATAATTGCAATGTTCCTTGCAAAACTGTTTTGCAATTCTAACAGTTTTGCATGGAACTTATGTACAAAAACGTAAAATAGTTAATCTGTTGTTGTTCTAATATTTAGCCGCTAAAGTATTTTACTAAAGTAAAAAGTTACTAAAGTTTTATAATAGATACATATGCATGTATATGATTGAATTCCACGATTACTTCATTTTCATAAAATTTTGAGTTATTACAGTTTTTGCACTGAGGGTGCAATATGGTTATATAAATCTTTATTTATTAACACTTCTCTTGTAAATGTTAAAATATTTAACCAATTGATACTCTAATGTATTTAAAGAATTTTCTCATAGATGTCTCTGTCTGTAAAAACTACTAGAATCTACCAAAGATTTCTGCCAAATCAATTTAGATCAAAATTTACATAAAAAATCTACCAAAAAAGTAGTTTTCTACTAAATATGACCACACTGTTAACAACGTATTGATTCAAGCTTTAGAGGACGTGCTTGATCTTGGCCGGAGGGCGTAGCAGAAGCGCCAACTAACCTCAAACACACCACGTGGGAGGATTTGAGAGGTGCCTAAAACAGAAGGGGAAAGGGTATGGAGGATATGCGAAGGTTTAAATAATATCAGACAATGTAGAAATGTAATATAATTGAGAAATAGCATTTACCAGAACAACGGGATATCTCAAAAAGTACAATTTTACAGGAGAGCACTTTTTAAGTTTCAAAAAATTATAACCTGGTAATGACTGAATAAATTTGCTTGAAATTGTAATTGGTGTATAGTTTAGCTATTAATTTTCAATAAAATCAGTCATTTTACCTAAATTTTTTCATTATACTTATATAATAAGATATGCAAAAAAAATAACATGTCCTCTTCTAATTTATTAAATATTCTTTTGTGAATTATTTAAAAAAATACTTTTAGTGTGTGGCTCATCAATGCTATAATTCTGTGGTCTGAACACTCTCTGGCGTTATTCGTCTTCGAGATTGTGACAACAGTAGAAGAGAGCCATTTCTTTGGTATGATGCCTGTTCTATAAATTGTGTTAAAGAGATTTACCATTATTTCAAGTGCGTCGTCGTCTATAAGTTTCAACAATTCTACAGAAATTTCATCTGGTCCTGCAGCTTTACCCCCTTTTGTGTTGCTTATAGCATATTCTACCTCGCTTTTTAGGATTTCAGGTCCTGTTGTGTCGTCTGTAGCTTCTGCTACTGCTATTTCTGGTCTTTCGTCTGCAAAAAGTTCTTTAATGTATTCTGTCCATCTTGCCAGTTTTTCATTTAAATCTGTAATTATTTTACCTTTTTTGTCCTTTACGATGGATGCGTCTTTCAGTTTTTTACCTGTTATTTCCTTGATCTTTTTATGCATGTTAAAGCTATCGTACTTTCTATCATATTCTTCTATTTCCTTGCAGTTGTCCAGAACCCAGTTCTCTTTGGCTTCTCTAATTTTTCTCTTAATTTCACAGTTCACTTCTTTGTATTTTGTCTTGTTGGTTTTATTTCTTCTCCTTTCTTTCATAAGATGCAAAATTTCGTTTTCCATCCATTTCTTTTTCTTAATTTTGCTTGGAGCTAAGGAGCCTTCACCAGCTGTCATTTTGCTTTGCTGCGGTTTTGCTTTCATATTTCCTATTTCCTATCAAATTAATAAAACAGTATGTACAATTAAAGATTTGTTTACTATGAACAACGAAGATAAAATATACAATGTTAGTATTAGTTTCAAGGAAATTCAAAATTATCTTCCCTACTGTAAACTAAAAAGAAACTTATGGTTTGACAAAAATAATAAAGCAGTAATTGCAACGTTGTTTTGACACTTAAACGATCGAAATCAAAACATCAAACACACTTATTTTTTAAAGTAAATTGTTCACCAAAAATTGAAATCCCATTTTACATAAATTTCGTAAATTTGAATACTACCTTAACTTAAAATGTTTTCATAAACGAAAATTTTGTATTAAAAAAAATAAGGTATTGCACTTGGAGAAGTGCCGCCAGAAGTAAAAACTTCTTAAATTGCGTTGAAATTATGAGTATTAATATCTAAGAGCTTCCGGTTCAAACGGGGCTGCCAGTCATGAACTGAGCTCTTAATCGCACCTTATTCGTTTTTTAACGAAAACGAAGTTTCAAACAAAAACCTATGCAAATGTCAGAGAATATCATTCGTCAAAAATAAAAACATTCTACATATCTGACTAATAAATAAACCAAAAAACTCACAGTGTAAATTAATATTTTACTCAGAATCAGAGTCTGACGTGCTGCTCTCGTTAACTACGTTAATTTATCAGTGGTTCAACTTGAGTCTCAGTGATATTGTCTAGATCCCACATCTTTTGTTCGACTTTCTGCTGAACATGCTGTATACATTTTTGCCATTTGGCAGATGTAATACTCGTAATTCCTTTATTAAAAAGATTTTTGATATCTGAACATTTTAACGTAGGTAGTATTCTTCTCTGTAATATAATTTTTTAAGTCTGCTCAAATTAACTCGCAATTGGATTAAGCTCGCAGTGGTATGGCGGAAGCCTCAATACTATTTGATTTTTTTCTTTAGCCATTTCATCTACAATATACTTAGTATATTCTTTTTTATGGTTATTTACAATAGCCAAAAGCTCGACTTTTAGAAGCGAGTTGTCAAAATTTATATTTTTTGATCGTATTCAATTTTGAATGCCCGTTTTCTTCGACGCGGTTGTCGGTGTTTTTTCTACCCTTCTTGAGTGGTACGGTGCATTGTCTAAAACAATAACTGAATTCTTGTCTACTTTTTCTAATATCGAAAGAACCACTTTTCAAATGACTTGCCAGTCATCTCTTCATGATAGTCGCCAGATTTTTTTGACTCGAACGCCCATAAGGCATTAGGAACAAACTCGTCCTCACTACCAATGTGACAAATGATCAACCTCTTTCCTTTACCTAAAAATAAAGCGATTTTTAATTTACTCTTGAACTGGAAATTAACTACTATAGTAAATGCAAGACATTTATCGTTACACGTCATAACCTTAAAACACTGTCTTACATTATCTATAAACGATAACGAAGAATAATTTTTAACTTCATAACTTCGTCTCTTTAACCCTTATGTGCACAACCGGGTACCTGGGTATCCACCGCGCCATACTTTTGCGTATTACTTCATGAAAAATTGAAATATCGATTTTTAAGTCTAGGAATGCCTCGTTGAACTCTTTGAGAATATAAAACGACTGAAAATTTTTTTTTTAAATTTTTCTAACCCAAAATTACATAGTTTTATGATACATACACGTTAGGCACAACCGGGTACCTAATCCACTAGGTGTAAAATTATGTTTTCACTCAAAAATTAATTAATAACATTGATTAATATTTTATTTAGGTAATGGTAGTTTATAAATAAACAACAAATATAATTTTCATGTACTGCAAACATTTATTAAACTTTACTGTGCGCAATCGACATTTTTTACAATTGATATAGAATGTTCATCGCAGACTGGTTTTTCGCACACTGTACAACTCTTTCGTGTCTTCCCGCGTCGTTTTACTGTCTCCTTATAGCAGACGTGACACGAACCAGTAGTTTTCTTGCGGCCAGTAGTGTCACGTGGCTGGTTTTGAAAAGCAGAAGCCTCAGAAGGGATAAGCTGTAGACCGACGATGCTCTCGATAGCGAGTTTTGTGTGGAAATGGCGCATCACTTGAGGATTTCCAGCGCGATCTTCAATGAATGGCTTCGCCAGTTCTTCACTTAGTTGCCGCAAAAATATACGTCGTTGATTCGTCTTTTTATCAATCATCTTGTTGTTTTCGTAATAGATAACGTATGCAGCAAGAGCTGCTATATCCACAATGTTGAAAAACAAAGCAAGTGGCCATCTTGCCGTTCGTCTATGAGTTGTATATCTCGTTACCAGCTGGTCCATAGTATCCACCCCACTTTTGTACATATTATAAAAAGTGATCATGCGAGGTTTCTTTTTTTCGTCGTTAGTTATAGCAGCGTCATTGTGCATTGTCGAAAGTAAAATTACAGCCTTATTTTTTTTGGAACATAGGAGCAAAGGGTTACTTTTTCGTGAAAGCCAAACAATGACGAGTACTGTGGTCGGGATTTCAAGTCATCTGTTTCGGAATGTATGGTTTATTTTTACGAAGAGTACCTACTACAGATATTTGCCAGGAAAGCAAATGCTTGGCAAGTGGTAATGATGTAAAAAAATTGTCCATTGTTATATTTCTACCACTTCCTTTGTAAGGTGCTGCTAGTTGTTTGACGACTCTCTCACCTTGATTTTTTTCTCGGGCATTACCTGTTTTTCCGGAATAAATAATTCCTTGCAGTGGGTACGCATTTTCGGCATCGCAGATCCACCATATTTTTATGCCATACTTTGCTGGCTTGGACGGGATGTATTGCGTAAATTTCGTATGGCCTCGAAAAGGATACAGCTGTTCGTCAATTGTCAAATTTGCAGTCGGCAAATTTTAACGATTACGCCGACTTCGAAGATCAGCGATTATTTCCAATCCAGACGTCGAAGATATGCTAAGGCATCATTCGTCGTCTGCTATTATACCACAGTGCACGAAAAGCCGAGTATCAGCTGTAGAATCGCTCCCTGTCAGAAACATACGCTTTTTGGAATAGAAAAACAGTAGTTTGAGAACTATTACAAATTGCGTCGAACTGACACCGACGATTTATCGAACAACGACGGTGAAAACGAGGACGGAGACTTACATTCGATTTCACCGCTCCGAGTCGAGCCACGACGACGCTTCGACACTTTGAACCTTATGCATTTTTCAGTAATTAGTAAACACTGGTAAAACTGATAGTGCGAAAGGTAGTGTACAAAGCGACGGACTATTGCAGATCCGATACAACGGGCATTTTTGTGCCTCTTTCTAGGAGACAGAACGCGGCGATTCCTGATAAGAAGGAAACCGACATCTCTGCAATTTTGAGGCATATACCACGCAACAGAACTCTAACACATATTGTCGTTGTAAGAAATATATTTGTCATGGTAAGAAAGCTTGAACTGTTAGAGAGTTCTGTTTGCCGGTGTCACCTCGCTTGTTGCAGAGGCTCGATAGAGCTTCTTACACGAATATGCCGGTCACTGTACCAACTCCTATACGAAGATGGATCATCGTAATACGAGATCGTCTTCAGAGAGGATGCTACGGCCGCGCGAAAGTTCCTTTTCATCCTTAATGGGACAATGCCTCACTCTATTTATGCGTAAAGTGCCAAGTGAAAGTATTCCTTTAACATCGAGTAAATAGGATACAAGATCAGGAGAACAAAAAAAGTTATCAAACTACAAAATACTACAAATCGGATTTGAAATGAAATAGTTTTACTAAGAGCTATAACTACTTGCTCACTCATTCCAAAAGTCTCTTCTTGTTCATCAAATGCGATATCTCGAAATGTATTATCACCGCCATAAGGTATGAAATCGTAGACCATTCCGGAGATTCCGCAACGCAGAAACAATTTGAAGCCCCATTTCTTAAGCTTATTTTTGATATATTGGCGCCTAGAACCAGCTATTTTCCTTTGTAGGGAACCATCCTTTCGTCGATGGACATTCGTCTTTCTTCTTGAATTTTCAGAAAATTGCGTCGTACATGATCCATCACAGGTCTAATTTTATAATAGCGGTCGTCACTAATATAATTATTATCGACGAAATGTAGATAACGACGTATTTCTTGATATTTTTTCAGTGGCATTATGTCAGCTATTTTGTCATATCTAAATTGAATACTCCAATAATCTGTGTAAGCTGGCATCTTTACAATTCCCATTGACAGCTCTATTGCCAAAAAATCCGTCAATTCGTTTTTGTTCATATTGGTTGAGGTACCAGAACGTTGTTCAGAATAAAGGTTACTTTGATATGTTATCATTTCCAATAACGCATCATCAAAGAACATTTTAAAGTAAACAATTGGAGATAAAATCTCGTCTGGAACTTGAAAATTATCCTCATCAATATCTACCGGGTAACCAAAAGGTTCCTCTGTCCAGTTGTATATTTTTTCTTTGTTGGATTTGTTTTTCTTTTGAACTTTTTGTTGTTGTTTGTTTTTCTTTAAATTGAGAGGTGTATCATCAAGCTCATCTGCTAAGGTTTCGTCTACAACATACCCAATATGCTCATCTATCTCATTGTTTTTAGCACGTTCTGAATTTTCTACTTGTTTATTGTTTGCTTCGTTTTCCAAGATATCCTCGTTTTCGAGCAATACATTCGATAAAATAGTAAACTTAGATGAATTTTGAACCTAAGGGGGCGGGCGGTAACATAATATATTCTTCATTATCACTTTCAATATCGGAGTCAATATTTCTATTGAGAACTAATATATTATACTCACAATCCTCCTCATCATTTATTTGTTGAGTTGCTAATTGTAATATTCTCTTTGTTCTGTTGGACGTCATAATCTGAAACAAAGACGAACTTGAAACTAATACAAAGCTCCCATTATTAAAACTTATTGGAATACATTTGAGAAAAATCACAAAATAAATTAATTTTATACAGTTAACAATTCAGCGAGTACTACCCTGGATACCTGCTACTCGTCGTTCTTATTTAAATGGTCTAAAACGGGCAGTGTGTATTCAAATTCACATTTATTATTGTTCGTGTTATTGGCGATGTGAATTCAGATACACATGTTTTTTAGGCGGAGCTCACATTTTATAAAACATTTAAATTACGAAACTATTGACATATTACTAAAGGACAATACTTACCTTGTTCGATTTTATTCACAGAATTAAAATAACTTTACAAGTCACCACAAAAACTACCTTTATCTTGAGAAAAGTTGGTAAATTGAACCCGGCAAACGGTCGTTACAGAACTAACCTATAATAGTTGACAAATTTATTCCCGCCAAATATAAAAATTGCAACAGTGTAGTTATCTGTATAAAGAACAGGGGTGTATCGAAATACACATTGCTATATCTACGCAGATTTGGAGGCTTAAACTTTGTGAAAAAAAAATCTAAAACAGGTGTGTATTAAGATACACATTGTCCAGTTAAGTGTTAATACGAAAGCAAAACCGTATGCCAAATTTTGATTTATTGACTAAGAAGGCTTCTGGCTGAGTACAAAATAAACAACTGATCAAATCCTATCACGCGATATAGAAAATGAACGGGGAGCGGTAACGATTACTTAAGGATAGAAAAAACAAACGGCGACTACCAAAAGGGCACTATGAAGCATCATCGTTATTAATGGATTTATAGTTTCGTACGAGATATCATAGTACACTGTGGATGAAAAGTGTACTATGATAGTACTCGTCTGACTGAGTACAAGATAAACAACTGATCGAATCCTCACATGAGACATAGCAAATGAAGGGGAAGAATATAACGAATATATTAAGATAGAAAATCAATTACATATCTTAATAGATTCATTATATCGTCCCTTTTCATTTGCTATATCGCATGTTAGGATTCGATTAGATGTTTATTTTCTACTCAGCCAGAGGCCTTAATCTATATCCTATCAACTCTTATTCCTTCTTCCACCTCATCTTTCTGCATAAACTTAATTTTTTGGTCTTCCAAAGTTACCATTTTTTCTTCAAAATCTATCTTTACTTTCTTCTTTTCCAATTTGTCATTTTCCATTAATATATCAACACATAAATCCTTGACAACAAATCCTTTCATATTAATTTATTTATTAAGAATATTAATTTTAAAATTAGAAAGGACAGATCTACTGTAGATCAAATCTTCTCATAAAAGGAGATACAAACGACTTGTTATGAAGGTAAAGTTCCCCTGCATGTTTTGTTTGTGGATTTTAGACAAGCATATGATACGAGTCAAAATGTATCGAGTAATGGAACATTTGGGTATACCAAAGAAACTGATCCGGCTAGTAAAAATGACATTAAATAACTCTAAGTGTGAAATTACGTGGCAGGGTCGCATATCAGATCAATTTACGGTTGCAAAAGGCTTGAGACAAGGAGATCCTTTATCCACTACATTATTCAACTTAGTGTTAGAAGCTTAGTGCTTGGCATTTGCTGACGATTTAACGATCCTAGCAAAAACCGAGAAAGAATTAAGAAGAGTTGTAAAGAAAATCATCGAAGAAGCACAACAATTCGGATGAAGACAAAACCAAATATATGATCATGAGAGGAACAGAAGGAAAAAAAAGAAGACTTTAGTGTGAGGTCTGTAAGTGGTAAAACCTATAGTTTTAAAAGGGTGGACAAATTTGATTACTTGGGTGTAGTTTTTGATGAAAATGGAAAAGAGGAATGGGAGCTTGAGGCCAGAATAGCAAAAGGGAATAAAAAATTAGGTAGTTGAAGAGCCCTACTGAACTTAAAATACGTTTCTAGACAAGGTAAACTCCGAATATATAAAACAGTAATTCGACCCACAGTAACGTACGCCGGTGAGACATGGATATTAAATAAGGAAGAGGATACTCTGGAAAGATGGGAAAGGAAAATACTGAGACGCACATTCGGAGGACGGAAGACAGAAGATGGTTGGGAGAGAAGAACCAACAATGAATTATCGGCTTTATACAAAGAACCTACCATTACCAAGTTCGTCAAGTCACAAAGAATCAGATGGTTGGGACATGTGGAAAGAATGGAAGCAAACAGAATGCCCAAACTAGTAATAATCAGAAAACTAATCTGCCCCAAAAGAAGAGGTAGATCGAGAACGAGGTGGATTAATAAAGTGGAGGAAGACCTTAAACACGTGAAGGTGAGGGACTGGAAAAGAAAAGCACAAAATAGAAGCGAATGGAGAAATATTGTCCACCAGGTCCTTCAGAGTAGTTAAGAATGTTGTATATACATATTTAAGTTAAAGTTTTGTTTAAAATAATTGTAATTAGTTAATATTAGGATTATGTTTACAAAAATTGCCCTAGGCCTTAACGGCCTGTTGTGCGTAAAAATAAAATAAATTTTAAAATTGGCTAGTTTTTTAATTTCTCCCAACTTCTTATTATCGGCACCAACAATTTTAATTTTTAGAATCTTTATTATATCTGATAGTTTTTATGTATTAAAAATAAAATTTTCCGAGCCTAAAGTACTTTCTGAACCAGTATCTATCATAACATTAATCATTTTATTTTTGGCCATATCATTTATATAAATTAAATTAATAGATTCAATAATTTTATCTTCATCTAAAGAAATAAATTCAGAAGGTTTTTCGTAATGACAATGGCCCAATTTGTAATTCAGAAAGTTTACTGAACAAAATTTGGATTGTTAGAACTATCAGATTGTGTCTGACCACTTGGATCTAATATAGCATTTATATAAATTAAATTAATAGATTCAATAATTTTATCTTCATCTAAAGAAATAAATTCGGAAGGTTTTTCGTAATGACAATGGCCCAACTTGTAATTCAGAAAGTTTACTGAACAAAATTTGGATTGTTAGAACTATCAGATTGTGTCTGACCACTTGGATCTAATGCCCTGTGTCTTTCATTACTTTGACTTCTACTCATATTTTCTTGCCTTGTACTATTTCGTTCACTATCTTTGCAGCTTCTATTCCTTCGTACATAATTTATCTGTCTGTTGTAATTAGGTCTTTCTGTATTTCTCCTATTGTTAAAATCTTGTTAAAATTTTACAACTTCAAGAGCTTCTTTCTTTATTTCTTAGTTCAGGTCAAATGTTTTGTCATTTTTCAATTTTTGGGCTTTTATTCTTTTTCGGTTTTAATTACATCTTCTTTATTTTTATTTTGGTCCTTTATGTAGTCTTCCTTTTGTTTTATTTCGTTTGCTTGCTAAAATAATAAAATTAATATAGTCTAAATATAAAAATAAACCTCATCTCAAATGAAATTACCTGACTTTTTTCTTTTTGAGTTATCATTTTACTGGGACCTGGGGTATCTTGTACTGGAAATGGATCATTAGTAGTTCGCAACTCGCTGACACTGTTGACAATTTCAGAACAGTTGTGATGTTGTGCTGAGTTAATCATATAAATTTCTGTGTCACCTCAAATAAATTTGTATTAATTTTTGCTTCAATCTGAATATACAGAAATGTATTCTCAGAAATTTATAACTACAAATCATACTTAATTACCTAAATGTTCTATTTTATATATCTTCAATATCTAATCTCTCTTATGAGTATATTGTAATGTAAACAAATTGTTACCACCTGTCTTCATAAAACGAAGTACTGGAATCATGCACATTTGGGAGGGGTTAAAATTGTTCTTTGAGTGCTCTTAACAATTTTTCCTTACAAGGTAATAATATGGTTGTAGTTTGCTCTGGACCACCTCCTATTTTATATTTTTCTACATACGCAAATTTTATTTCATCCATTAAAAACCTTTTTTAAATTATTGTTATATTGTTACGTTTTCTACGGCTTGTTTCTTTTTAATCTTTTTTTTATATTTTCGTAAAATGTTTTTATTTGCTTTGAGGTGCGATGCGTGTTTACATTCATAGCATTAAATTCTTTACTAATGTTTTCCCATGCAATGGCTTTTTGTTTGTCACACCGTCCGTTTGTTTATTTTCTATAATAAATTTATATTTAATTGCTAGATCTAAAATTATATCTTTCTCTAGACTAGAGAAGTCTAGAGAAGGCTTCCTTATTTTCTATCTTAAGTACACACTATACACAAACAAAATTGCAACAAAACAATGTTATTATAATAATCAATTGAATTGACACAACCTTACAAAACTTTCTTTGTTGAAAATATTTTAGACAGATCACACTCCGATTCGAATGAAATAATCTGTACTCGTGCAATGTTGCCACGAATAAATTGTCGGTTTGTAAACCAATAGTTTTTTAGAATGGTGCAACTCGTTTGAAAAATAACCAATGATCGTTGATTTAAATTGTCGAATTGACGGTTATGAAATCAGTTGATTTACAGTCTGTAATAGAGTGATTTTTTATATTCGTAAGTGAGAGCGCCCACCAAAGTGGCGTGGCACGTGGCATGTAGCAAGTAGCACGCGTCTAGCATGTTACTTAAAATGTAACCAATGAAAACGAATGATTCAGCGCACACCAAAATGACAGTGACGTCATTCGATCTAATAATTCGTTTGCATTGGTTATATTTTATGTAACATGCTAGACGCGTGCTACGTGCCACGTGCCACGCCACTTTGGTGGGCGCTCTCTCTTAGGATAATTGTAAAAAAATAATAAAAACATATAATATACATATTACACAATGTTTGTAGATTATTATACATACATATAAATAAATATACATTGAAATCAATAAACATTATTATTATTATCCAGATTTAGCCATACGGCTCACACTCCCTCTAAGGGGAAAATTCACTCATCCCAGATACCTACGGTATCAAAAGGATTGAGCTCTGGTGGGACTCTTTCCGTGTTATCGAGCCCTAGGTGACTTGGTATGTTGGAGTATCTCCCAAAAATTTTCGTACACATCTGGACGTCGCGAGGAGTACAGCTTTCTGCATGGCCTTATAAAGATGTTCATTTAGACCCAGCTGTTTTATGTTTGCTAGGAGGTTTTTGGGAATAACACCAGTAGTAGATAGAACAATAGGTACTGTCTGGGTACTTTCCATTCTCCATTGTCTCCTGATTTGTATTTCTAGATCTCTGTACTTGGCGATCTTTTCGTTGTATTTAACACCTAAATTATTGGTGTTGGGTATCGCCACATCAATAAGTGTTGTTTGTCTAGTAAGTTTATTAACTAGTATGAGATCCGGTCTATTATGGGCCACTGGTTGGTCTGTAAGCACAGTGCGGTCCCAGTATAGCTTGTAGTTGTCATTTTCAAGCATTCTATCAGGGGCGTATTGATAATAAGGAAGATGGTCGGTTTGGAGAAGTCCCAGTTTGTCAGCTAGTTCTTGGTGGATAATCTTTCCTACTGAGTCATGGCGTTCTTTATAATCAGTACCGACAAATGCCTGGCAGCCACCGGTAAGATGTTGGATGGTTTCTTGGGCTTGGCATCCATATCGGCATTTGTCATTTTGGACTTGAGGATCTTTAACAATATATTTCAGGTAATTTTTAGTTGGAATAACCTGATCCTGAATGGCAAGTAGGAAACCCTCAGTCTCGGGAAACATCTTTCCTGATGTCAACCAATAGTTCGACGCTGTATTGTCGACATATTCTTGATTGATCTCATTGAGATGTCGCCCATGCAGAGGTTTACTCATCCAGGTGCGCATTTTTTCTTGCTGAGTCAGGTGGTTTATGTGCATTTCTTGTTCCCTCAGTTTAAGCGGCGTCGTATCATCTACTGCGCAAATTGCTCGATGTAAAGTAGATGTCTCAGCCTGTACCTGAAAATAAGATCTTAACTTAGCAATTTGTTTATCTAATTGCTCACCTATATCCATAAGTCCTCTTCCCCCTTGATACCGCGGTAATGTTGTTCTGTCTACTGCACTACGTGGATGATGTTTTTGCGTCTTTGTGAGAAGTGTTCTTACGTTCCGCTGAAGATTATTAATTATTTATTAATTATTATTATTATCCAGATTTAGCCATACGGCTCACACTCCCTCTAAGGGGAAAATTCACTCATCCCAGATACCTACGGTATCAAAAGGATTGAGCTCTGGTGGGACTCTTTCCGTGTTATCGAGCCCTAGGTGACTTGGTATGTTGGAGTATCTCCCAGAAATTTTCGTACACATCTGGACGTCGCGAGGAGTACAGCTTTCTGCATGGCCTTATAAAGATGTTCATTTAGACCCAGCTGTTTTATGTTCGCTAGGAGGTTTTTGGGAATAACACCAGTAGTAGATAGAACAATAGGTACTGGGTACTTTCCATTCTCCATTGTCTCTTGATTTGTATTTCCAGATCTCTATACTTGGCGATCTTTTCGTTGTATTTAACAAGCAAATTGTTAGTGTTAGGTATCGCCACATCAATAAGTGTTGTTTGCCTGGTAATTTTATTCACTAGTATGAGATCCGGTCTATTATGGGCCACTGGTTGGTCTGTGAGCACAGTGCGGTCCCAGTATAGCTTGTAGTTGTCATTTTCAAGCATTCTGTCAGGGACATATTGATAATAAGGAAGATGGTCGGTTTGGAGAAGTCCCAGTTTGTCAGCTAGTTCTTGGTGGATAATCTTTCCTACTGAGTCATGGCGTTCTTTATAATCAGTACCGACAAATGCCTGGCAGCCACCGGTAAGATGTTGGATGGTTTCTTGGGCTTGGCATCCATATCGGCATTTGTCATTTTGGACTTGAGGATCTTTAACAATATATTTCAGGTAATTTTTAGTTGGAATTACCTGATCCTGAATGGCAAGTAGGAAACCTTCAGTCTCGGGAAACATCTTTCCTGATGTCAACCAATAGTTCGACGATGTATTGTCGACATATTCTTGGCTGATCTCATTGAGATGTCGCCCATGCAGAGGTTTACTCATCCAGGTGCGCATTTTTTCTTGCTTAGTCAGATGGTTTATGCGCATTTCTTGTTCCCTCAGTTTAAGCGGCGTTGTGTCATCTACTGCGCAAATTGCTCGATGTAAAGTAGATGTCTCAGCCTGTACCTGAAAATAAGTTCTTAAATTAGCAATTTGTTTATCTAATTGCTCACCTATATCCATAAGTCCTCTTCCTCCTTGATACCGCGGCAATGTTGTTCTCTCTACTGCACTGCGTGGATGATGTTTTTGCGCCTTTGTGAGAAGTGTTCTTACTTTCCGCTGAAGACCCTCTATATCCGTTTTTGACCACTTTATAATACCAAATGAGTAGCTCAGCGCGGAACAGGCGTACGTATTTAATGCCTTAAACAAATTTTTACTATTAAGATATGACCGATTTAGTTGTCTTATTCTTCGCACGAACTCCGAAGTTAGTTCAGTTTTCATCTGTTTATGGTCAATTTTCCGCGCCTGTTTTACTCCGAGATATTTGTAAATATCATTTTCACCCATTGCCTCGATGTTTTGGCCATCTTGCATATCGAAACCTCCGGGCTGAACCTTTCCTCTGACTATATTTAGTATACGGCACTTGTCTAGTCCAAAATGCATACTGATATCATTTGAGAAAGTTTCTACAGTTTTTAGCATCTCATCTAGGTGGTTTCGGGTGGAAGCCATTAATTTTAAATCATCCATATAAAACAGATTATTAAGCTTCGCTACAACGGTGTTGTTATTTTTGACGCTAAATCCTGAGTCAGTAGAGTTCAGCAGCTGAGATAGTGGGTTCATCGCTAGGCAGAACCAAAGTGGACTCAACGAGGAAAGTCGATTATCTTCGGATTACCTATATTGAACAAAACGTAAGATATGCATAAATTATTTTCTTTGTTAAAATATATTTGAGTGACGTGAATAAGCTTAAGAGAAATCCTAGACAATGGATGCGGGTTTTCCAAATAAATTTGTGCAGTAATTAGGACAATAGAATAGTTTTTAGAAAGATATGTTTTTGTTAGTTCTTAAGAATTGGTAGAAAAAGATTAGTTTTTAAATAATGTTCGGAAATTTTATAATTGTAGGTAAAAATTTGTTTGTGTTATCGAAATGAAGAAATGGGAGAGGTATGACGCGTTTTGATTGGATGAGATTGAAAAAAGTGGGATGGTTGGTTTGAGAATCGGACTTTAGTGAGTTTTTGAAGAAAAAAAGATAGTCAGTTGGTTTTCCAAGGGTACAAGGCGAACGGCCGTGGTTCTCGGGTAGTTTCCCAGAGGTAGGAAGCAGTAGCAGTGAAAGTTTGTGAGTTTTCGTGTAGTTAGTGTATCTGACAGAAGCTGATCCAGTAAAAGATTATCAAATACATTACCGGCAAACCTGACGATTCAGACTTCGAACTCCTCAAATCTCATCTCGCTGCAATCGAGCTTAATCAACACGAAATAATAAAAAAGTATAACAATCAAATCTCTTATGGCGAAACCTTCAACACCAGATTCGACTTACTTCTTAAAAAGTTAAATGATACAAAAACGTAGTTTAAAAAAACACATTGTAAACTATGGATACCACTTCTTATGTATCTGCAACTATGTTTAATATATACATAGATAATACTTTCTTTGTGTTCAACCCAAGTCACTGAGTTACTTGCTAGAATTAGGGTAAGTGTTTTATAAATTTATATACTTAGTTTCCACTTGTTCATTGTTTGTTCTCTCGTTTGTTTGTAGTTTACTCTGATGATGTCAATAATCATTGACGAAAGCTTAGACCTTTAATTAAAAAGCACATCTAACGAAGCACCCTAGTTTTATTTTGCTTCCTCAGTTATAAAAGGGTATCTCCCAGTATTATCTCCTTTTCACTACATAGTACTCGTACCCGTTATCATCCTTTTGGTTATATATATATATATATATATATTATATATATATATATATATATATATATATATATATATATATATATATATATATATATGTATATATATATATACATATATATATATATATATATATATATATATATATATATATATATATATATATATATGTATATATATATATACTTCTAGCGGTTAATATGGGCTCCGTACTAAAACGGTATTATACTAACTCCAGGAGAATATACGCCGTGTATATTATTATCTGAGTAGCGCTTTATGTAGACTCCGACCAATACGTCGGATCAAGTGGACTCCGGAATAGGATCAAACATTTTTGGGATCCGTATATAACTTTTCCCGTACACTTCTTAACTCCTGCGATGTTGCCAATAATTGTATTAGTAGTAGATTTTTAAATTTTATAGGTGGTACATTTTGGAACCTATTAATATGAACACCGAGTAGCGTAATCGTCTAACAGTTTAAGAAACTCTTCTGTAAGATCTTTATAATTTTTCAATTACTGCAGTTTATGGCGTGTAATATTTATTTCATGAAGTAGTTAAAATTAGACTATAATTATTTATAAATTAATCTTTAATATTATAATTTTTTGCTGTCTAATTTCAATATGTTGATTTTTAATTAACAAAATATTTGATGCATTAAAGTCGCGTAGCTATTTTCACCAAACATTCAATTTTAAAGCTATTAGTATAAAAGTCTAAAAAAAAGTATAAAAATCTAAGGAATTTAATATGGATACACACGTCTGTGTGCTTTTCTCAAGTCTCAAGTTTCTCGAATCCATCAATCATTCATTGTATTTCTTATACTTTCATTTTAATCCTCTCCGATCAAGATTTTAAAGCAGGTTTGCTCCATTAGTCCATTTTTATTACTTTTTGTCACTATTTCTCCTTTTTCATTATCATCATCATTACGTGGCGCTACAACACTGGGTGGGTCTTCGCTAACTAGAAATTTTCTCCAAGTTGATCGATTTTCCACGAATCTGTAATCAAATGAAATGTTAGTATTTTGAGATATAATTGGATGTTTTCTCTCCATTGCTTACTGAGACGCCTAAGCGGTATTCTTTCTTCTGTGCTAACTTCCTTCCATACCAGTTTTACAAGTTTGATATATTGGCGTCTATGCATGTGTCCGATCTACCTTAAGCGATTTATTTTTCTGAACAATATCGTTATAAAAGCTTTCTTTATTCAGTATGGGTTCTTATTCTATACGGATTTGTAGCGATATGATAATGAGGTTAAAATATTTTTCTAATTATTTTTATTTCAAATATTCGTACTTCTTCCTTATTTTTTTTAGTCAATGTCAATGATTCGCATCCATGTATTAAAATAGGTCTAAAATTTGAATTATGCTAAAAGTATTTAGTTATTGACATTATTATTAGCAGTGATTATTTATCTAAGATATTTAAAGTGTTCCATATTTTTGAAATTGTAGTTGTTAACTTTAATATTTTATCTAGATTTATTAAATTGGTCTTTTCTGTTGATTCGCTTGTATTTGGTTTTCATTTCGTTGATTTTTCGTGCTCTCTTTACTTTATTGAAGATGTTTGCGGACAGGAGAGTTTCTTATGAGATCTATGTCATTAGCATATGCTAGGAGTGCTTTGTACCTTGGGCCTTTAATGAATTACATCTTAAATAGGCGATATTTCCATTTTAGTAAGCTGTTCATTAATTTTTTGACTATTTGAATCGACAATCTGTATTTTATTCGACTGTTATATCACAGAGTTTCTTGGCGCATATTTTCATTCTTGGTTTTTTGTTTCCCGTATCATTATTACAAAGATTTTTCTGGAGATCGACATAGGGAACCCGGTGGTTTGTAAATGATGTTTTCATAACCAACATCGAAAATTTGTCTTACTGTAAAGTCATAATGATTTTACTAGGAAATATAGTGTTGTTTAATAATAATAAAGTTCAAGCAACAATTCCTATACGCAATACCTTGGTATGATATTTCTGCTCCCCGATACCAAGTAGCAGTCCCGAAAACATTAAAACTGCTACACTCATGTTTCCTATTATCCAAAAATTAGCCAGTCCAGGACTATACTGCCCTCATAAGTGAATAGAATATATACGGAGGTTTTTGGCAATTTAATAGGATTTTGTGTGTTAGAATATTATTTCTCCGAGAAAGTAAAGAATATTTATTTGCTATCCGAATATAATCCATAAATTAAATATTAGAATGCTATAAAATAATGCTACTAGCAGCAAAAACGGTATAATAGTCACTAATGAGAAAATCAAATAAACGTTTTTTAACATACAAAAGAAAGGATGTAGAGTAAGGCATAACGTAACAATAAAGCTATATAATTTTGAAAGATTGCAGCGTTTTAGATATTGTAGATAACGTTGTCACATAAGAAATAAAAGGGAAAATTCAGGTAGCTAACTGATGTATATAGAACCCTTATAACACTTTTAAATCCAGAAGCCTAATATAAATCTCTAAAATCAGGATATATAAAACAGTGAACCAGTGCTAATGTGTGGATATGTAACGAGAACGTATTAATTAGATCAGGATTGCTAGAAAAGTCATCAGAGGTATTTCCCGACTTACAAAGGTCCGAGTACTAACCAATACCGAACGAAACTAATGCCAAGGTCAAACACATATATAAAGATAGCAACGAGGTACAAGAACCTAAATCTCAACTCCAAAGTTGCGCTGGCTTTATCCAAAGGCTCTCTCATTAACTGCATTCCCAAGTTAAATTGGTAGGATGCCCCGAGAGAAAAAATGTCCTTAAGATGTCCACGGATGAAGGGCGCAGATTTAGGAATAATGAGACTACTTACCGACTCATCATATTTATCAACACCTGCTGTCCTACCTACAATCAATACATATCTGTTGAGGACTATCAAATCAATTACATGTAATCAAACGAACTAGGCTTAAAAAAAGTATCCTAGGAAAGGCACTTCGGCAATATTGACATATATTTTTAAAACGCCATTTATGTGGCTGAGTTTGCAATAGGAATGAGGAGACAAAAAGGAAGAAATGGTAATAAAATCTTGTTGCGTTCCGACTATACGATGACGATGATCTCTATATAACATATAGGAAGAAATGGAGAATAATGTCTATGTTCAATTTAGAACTCGTTGGTTTTCTCCCTTTCGAATTGGGTATATGTATTACCATAGAAAAAATAAAAAAAAACTATAATTATGAAACTCTATCTAAAATAGTAAAATCGATAAACAAATTATATAAACAAAAAGATTATATAAATCCCTAATATTTAAACAGACTGCTTTACAAAAGGTGAACGAATAAGCATAAATAAATTGTCAACAAAATAAATCAGAAGAATATGACACAGTATATTGCTTAAAAAGAATTCTTATGTGACTATGCTAAAATATGATACGATCGGAAAAACGGCAATGACTTTTACAGCTGATTGCCACATAAATATTAATGTAACGCAAATATGATGATATTGCCTCGTACTGTTATATAGCAATTTGTTGTCACATTGCTGAAAGTTACTTGATGGAAATACATTGTATCTAACAATAAAACAAGTATGCGTTTACACGTTATAGATTGTAACTGAATAAGTTGAGGAGGGGAAAACTGTTTGTCCCAAGTTGGTATTCAGAATTATGTCTGTATTTTGTAATTTGCCAATTTCCATAGGTTTAAATTTTCATGGATATCACTAGACTCGAGAGCAGTGTATGATTCCTTAGTTATGTTTTTAAAGGATAGTAAAATAACCATCTAAATAATTATGCATTAGTTAATAACGTAACCTTTGTTTCTAACCCAATTGTCAAATTCTTTCTTACCGTGGCCTAGTGTTGTACGTCTTTTTAAAAAATGCCTTGATGGGCCCCTAGGCGAGAAGAGAGTGACCCTGTTTACCTGTCTTTTGTTTTGTATATTTATTATTATAAACTCAAACAACTATTTGTACCATGTTGAGTCTGGCTGAATGACTAAAAGTCTATGCCAAAAAAATTTCATAGAATCTAAAGACAGCTTAAGGCCTTTATTATAAATATACTTTTTAGTAATGAAAATAAGTAAATAGAACCTAGAATATCCATGTAAAAGAATGTAATCTTTAATCTCTGGGATAAACTCATCTCCTGAACAATGCCGCCGATATATATGTAGTTAAAATTTTGTACACCTATTTTAACCTGTTTGTTTCCTTATTATCCATATATGAGTTGTGACCGATGTTACAAACTCATTTACTTTTTACAAAGAGTATATATAAAGTAAATACTTTGTCATTTTTTATGGAGTTCGACGTAGAAGCTTCACGAAAATTTAAGTACTAATAAGACCACCGCAATCGGGCGTACCTTGGGTAATGAATAATTAATTAATTGGTTAATTCTTCAATCACTCGTCCAATATGAGTTTTGTCAAATCGGTCCTTTTTAGGACCAACTATTCTATAGAGATAAAGTAAACTATATCTAGAGATAAAGACAATTCATAAGCCTGATGGAAGGTGTAATAAATAAAGCAAATACTATATTGAGTAATTATATAAGCAAAAAGTATATTAACTTTACATTAACATGAATAATATGACTGTCACTTAACTGGGTATTATACATACGCTCTACTTTACTTAAGCTTATCAGACATAAACGCTTAACACAAATGTGACGTATTTCTAGTGCAGTAAGCACATAGGGCCAAACCTAGGGTATTTGGTATAAAACTGATCGCAGAAGATTACATAATAAGTGCCGGCAAAGAAGCAAAGAAAAACTTAAAATGAGAGAGGACTCAAACTAGTCACTGCGGGAACCATTTAACTATGTTGAGCTTGGATCCACTATCCACGTATAAAATAAACAATATTACGGCTCCCGATTGAGGATCTGAGCACAAAACTAATTATAAAATTTTGACCAAAAATACTACAATGGATAATATCTAAAGTCTGTAGACAAGCAAAGCAATGACAAAGTTATCACTATGCTTTAACCTGGCAAAAACTCCAACGACCACAAAAGCTATCGGCCAATATATCTCTTTATTTTGTCAGCTATACAAAATAAATCTGCACATGATCCTTAATATAAACCGATAATAGAAGAAGAACTCAAATTAAAAGACAAAAGTGGCTAAATATGACAGGGAAGATCGTGTACATCACAAATACTAAATCTTGCCCAACACAGCGAAGACGGGTATGAAAAATATCAGGTATGAGGAGTCGTATTTGTCAATCTCAATGTCGCTTACGACACCTTAAATTAGAGGGCATTTTTTCAAAATCTATGTGATATCCCCTTGAGTAATAAACTCACTTGTATTATCCGTGTATGCCTACACAACATAATATTTTTCGTATCACTCAACGGTAAGAATAGCAGATGGAGAACGTAGAAGAACGGTCTTCTTTGGGGTACCGTAATCGCACCTACGCTGTATAACATTTAACCAACCCATACCGGTAAATATGAGGATTTTTATTATGTAGACGATACATCTATTGTTACATAACCAAAAACTTTTGTTGCTAAAGTAGAGAAAAATCTAAATAATACCTTAAACAAAATAAAAATAGAATCTGAATCAATTTTAAGCCACACCCCGGAAAAAGTTACGTATGCTCCTTCAATGTTCCTAACAAAGACGCTTTCACAAATCTGAACATATACATGAACCAATAGTGTCAAGAAATCCTTAAACTCTGCACTTGCTATAAATACCTTGAAGATAGTTTCTATCACACTTTATTATTCACAAAACTTTGTTTAAAACTAAATGAAAACCTAATACTACTATAAAAATAAATCGAGAACCAAAAAAATAATATTCTCCGCAAACTTGTCAGCTAAAAATAGGGAGCACATTCTTCCACCCTTAAAACGTAGACTTGAACTCTATGCTTCTGCCGAATATACCTTGCTAGTATGGGTGACATCAACACATACTTAATACGTAGATTTAGCTATAAATTAGTCAGTCAAATTCAGAGTACCTATATTAAGACTCACATCCATACATAAGCTCTACAATATCGTAGCTATCAATCCACCTAATATCCGAAGATAAGTAGCTAGAGAACGAAAGAAACAAAGTCTAGATTCGTAACATCAACTCCATTTTATGACTAGAATCGAAGAAAAAACTGGCCAGATCAACACATCTGCAGGATATACAAAAAAAAGTAAGCTGCTCCTCGACATCTGAACCCTCGAAAGAAACTTCCTGATGGTAGTTATCTTCCTTAAATCTGCCAGGAGGACTCCGGTTAACCTATGTGAATGTGGGGTGGTACAAGATTCATCACACTTTCTTAGTTGACTTTATCATCCAAATCGGTCTTTTCTGAAGAAAAAGGTTAATTTATTTGAACTAAACATGTAAAGTACAGTCAGTAAGCTATTACTTATAAAGTAAAGATCATTGCAAATTTGACACTACCTCCACTTATATTGATTACATATTACCCATAAATACTAGATAAAATATTCAGAAATATGTAATGATCGTGAAGTGATATAATTCTTGTTAGATAAATTAAGCATTCTTCCCTTTTTAGTGCACTACTACCCATTTTTACACAAAAATATCTATTTTAGCACTATATTTCGAGATAACCGTCTATCCAGAATTATATGTAATACACAGATACAACTAGAAATAAAATAATAAAAAAGCTGTATACAAGATATCATAAAACAAGAGATGAAATAAAAGAAGTTTTTATTTAGAGGGTTCTTAAATAAAACGTATAAAGACATACTCACGTTAACAAAATACATTAGGAAATTTCCGCATGTGAAACAAAATCCAATTTGGTAATGAAATCCTTCTGTATCTATAAAGCTATTTTTAGAGAAACACGTACCTACCAAAAACAGGTAGTTATTAGTATACATATCTGTTACACACTGTAATGCGTATAAATGATAACAAAAATAAGAAGTCCATATAAACATACTTTATTGAAAGAGGTAAAAGTACACTGCTAAGAAAGTACATTGTATTTCTTATACTATCATTTTAATCCTCTCCAATTAAGATTTTAAAGCAGCTTCACTCCATTAGTCCATGTTTGTTGCTTTTTGTCACTGTTTCTCCTTTGTCTTTATCATTATCATAACGTAGCGCTACAACACTGGGTGGGTCTTCGCTAACTACAAATTTTCTCCAAGTTGATCGATTTTCCACGAATCTGTAATCAACTGAAATGTTATTTTTTTTAGATATGGCATTTTCTGTGCTAACTTCCTTCCATACCTTCTTCTTCGTAATTCGTCCTTACTTGTTTTACTCATTGTCCATGATTCGCATCCATGTATTAAAATAGGTCTAAAGTTGTTCTGAAGCTATTTTCTTGTGGCATTGTAAATTAATTGCTATTTGTATTTTGAGAACGATTTCCGAAGTGGAAATTGAAACGTCAATAAATGTATTTTTATCTTTAATTGTGGCTTATTCCCAGTTATAAATAGCAATTAAGGTCTAAAGTTTGAATTATTCTCTGTATTTTTTAGTGGCATTATTATTAACCGTGATAATTTATCTTATAAGATATTTAAAGTGTTCCATATTTTGGAAATTGTGATTGTTAACTTTAATATTTTATCTAGATTTATTGAATTGGTCTCTTTTGTTGATTCGCTTGTATCTGTTTTTCATTTCGTTGATTTTAAGTGAAAAATTTTTCGTGCTCTCTTCACTTTATTGAAGATGTTTGCGGACGAGAGAGTTTCTTATGAGATCTATATCATTAGCAGGAGTGCTTTGTACCTTGGCCGGTAATGGATTACGTCTTAAATAGGCGATATTTCTATTTTAGTAGGCTGTTTATTAATTTTTTGACTATTTGAAACGGTCCTGCAAGTGACAACAGTAGGTTCATTTAATTTCGCTTCGTAATAAACTTAAAATTATTCGGGAATTACAAGTTAGAAAATTCAACAGAGTTCAAAAATAAGTATCAAAAGTTAAGTGCATACAGGTGATAGTAGTTAATAAAGAAAATACCACCAGACTAGTAAGATAGAACTATTTTAATAATTAATTTAAAGTCTTAAGTAAATGAATAATTGAGTGAAAGTTTAAAAAAGTGGTTTTGGCGAATGTTCGAAGGGTCGACCTGCTTAGGCATTCCTACTCGTTTTTTGTTTTTGTTTTTTTTTGTTTTTGGCAGATAAGAAAGTAATTAGTGCTGACAAGAAATTAATGATCAAAATAAAAGCCACATAATTTTATTACAAAAATCCAGATCTGGCCTTAAAATAGATTTGATATAAGTTGGGATTAGAATTAAATTAAATTAAAATAATAAATTAAAAGTAAATGTAATACAATAACTAAATCGAATGAACAGCAAAAGAAATAAGCCAGAACACGATAACTCATTCGACGAGGAGGAAGCCTTCAAAAGAAGCAAAGCCACGTTAAGAACATCTCCAAAGGATAACATAAAAAATCGCGAAATGGAAGAACTAAAAAAACTAGTAGAAGAAATAAATAAGGAGATCAAAACGGAAATAAAAGAGCTGAAAACAGAATGAAGGAAGAAAATAAGGAGATGAGAAGATATATAAATGAAGTTAAAGAAGAGATAAAACAAAATAACGAAGAAATAAAAAGCATAAAACTGGAAATAGAAAGGGTGAAGAAAGAATGTACAAAAGAGACAGAAGAACTGAAAAGAGAAAACGAACTAACCAAAACCGATAACAAAAAGATAACGGAAGAATTAAATGATCTAAAACGCTCATTAGATAGGTTAGACTAAGAAAAAAGAATATAATCATCAGTGGATCAAAAATAGACTCTGAAGATCCAAAAACATTGAAAGAGGAAATGACTACTATATTAGAAAATCATCTTGGAGTCAAAACCAATAATAAAAGAGCACAAAAAATAGGAACAAAAACATGCTTAATTGAACTTGAAAGCGAAGAAGAAAAAACAACAATCTTAAGAAACAAATACAAACTTAAGAATGTGAAGATCGAAAAAATATGGATTACAAAGGATCTCACAAAAGGAGAGAGAGAGAAAATGGAAGCTTTAAGAGATAAAGCAAGAGAAATGAGGGAAAATGGAAAAATGGTCAAAATAGGATACAATAAAATCACAGTGGACGGCAAGGAATGGAGATGGTGCTATAAAGAAGAAAAGGTGTTGGAAATAGCGTGTTTAAAAAACTACCAGAGCAACATAAAAAGAACCAAGGAGAGGCCAAGCAACGAGTAGAGAAAGAAGAATTACTAAATCCTTAAATTTGCCTGGAGGACTCTTGCCTGCAAACACCGGTTAACCTGTGTGAATGTGGGGTGGTATAAGATTTATGATGAATCTTATACCACCCCACATTCACACAGGTTAACCGGTGTTTGCAGGCAAGAGTCCTCCAGGCAAATTTAAGGAAGATAACAACCATAAGGAAGTTCCTTTCGAGGGTTCAGATGGGGAGGAGTAGCTTATATTTTTTTGTATATCTTGCAGATGTGATGATCTGATGACTGACTAATTTAAAGCTAAATATACTTACGTGTTAAGTATGTGTTTTTGTCACCCATACTAGCAAGGTATATTCGGCAGCATAAGCATAGAGTTTAAGTCTACGTTTTAAGGGTGGAAGAATGTGCTTCCTATTTTGAGCTGACAAGTTTGCGGAGAATATTACTTTTCTGGTTCTAGGTTGCGAGATTGTAAGATTCATCACACTTTCTTAGTTGACTTTTCCATTCAAATCGCTCTTTTCTGAAGGGACAAGTTTTATTTATTTGAACTAAACATGTTAAGTATAGCCAGTAAGCTTTTACTTATAAAGATCATTGCAAATTTGAAACTAACTCCACTTATATTGATAACATATTACCCCTAAATAGAAAATAAAACATTCAGAAGTATGTAATATTGGAGAAGTGGTATAATGCTTGTTAAATAAATTCTTTCTTTTTTTGTGCACTACTACCCATTTTTACACAAAAATATCTATTTTAGCACTTAAATATTTATTTTGAGATAACCTTTTATCCAAACTTATATGTAGTACATAGATAAAACCAGAAATAAAATAATAAAAAAGCTGTATACAAGATATCATAAAACAATGGATGAAATAAAAGAAGTTCTTATTAATCGGATTCTTAAATAAAACTTATGAAGACATATTCACGTTAACAAAATACATTAGGAAATTTCCGCATATGAAACAAAATCCAATTTGGTAATGAAATCCTTTTGTATCTATAAAGCTATTTTTAGAGAACTCGTACCTACCAAAAACAGGTAGTTAATAGTATACATATCTGTTACACACTGTAATGCGTATGAATGATAACAAAACTAAGGAGTCCATATAAACCGTCCAGACTTTACGCGAGAATTATACATCTTATAGCAGAGTTGCCAAACTATCAGAGCTTACTTAAACCGATATACATATGGTTCCAATATACAGTGAAAAAGATCTGAACGACCCCTATAATATATACACGTGAACTAAGCGATATACATTTATGATACAGGGATAATTATGGGCTCCAAAATTTTTTTAAAAATTATGAAACTATACATGTTGACGAATCGACAGAGCCAATATTATGGAATGGTCAAGTGAGCTCCGTATATCGGTGTCCACTTGACCACGGAGCTCACCTGAACCTGAATTTTAACATGGGCGGAGTCCACTTTATGCCGTAAATATATATATATATATATATATATATATATATATATATATATATATATATATATATATATTTAATATAAAATTAATGTTTCTTGGGTTTAGGTTCAATAAAGATATATTACATGTAGAACTAGATTGTATTTTCCATTGCAATCAATCAACGTTTCGGCAGGAAACCCTTGCCTTTGTCAAGATTCAAAACGTAAAACGTGACACAGACATTAACGAATTCAGTTCGTTAATGGTGATGAATGGGCGGTATAAACGCCAAAAGATCTTCCATATCCTTTTTTTTTCTTAATCGTAACTGGTATTGGAGCTTCATACAGTTTTGAAAATTCAATATTTTGAACATTGGCGATACGTCCTTTTCGTACAGGTTGCAAGTTTATGACATCAAAAGGAAACTCCTCATCTAATGTTTCTTTATAAAATATTTTATAGGGATCACTCTTTCTAAATTGTAGCCATTGAATTTTAAGCCACGATACTGGCGCGTTATCTTCATTTTTCTTTCTTCTGGTAACAGCTGCTTCCAGGTTTTGTGACGATACAAAATTATTTCCGTTCATCTTGCAAACACGATACGGTTTCTTTGTGCGGCACTTCTCAAACACACTGTACCAGTCGTCCGGCACATACTTCACTCTATTCTTTGCGTATTGTTCGATTACACCAAAATCACGATCATTCGGGAGAAAGGAATGTCCGGATACCATAAACTTATGGTCTACCATTTCCAAATTATCGGAATCTGCAATGAGTTTCAACCAAAACAAACACTGTTTAAAGTTCCTATTCTGCCCCCCACAGGCATCACTAAATGCAATGATGTGTCTTGCGTCCTTTGCATTTTCTAGAACATGCTTTCGAATACAAGATCCTATTTCTTGTGCTCCTCGAGAGGCTATAGTTTCATCCCAGGCATACAGGAACACCTTGTCTTCGTCGCTAAACTCGTGAATACCCAAATTGTACACATACATGTTTCTTTTATAGTAGGCTACAGAGCAAGTCAAAGTTGGAAACGGTAAGGCCTTTTCTAAATCAAACGTGAATGCACACACTCTCCCTTTTTCACGTATGCTTGTAATTTTAGCGTCTTTCAAAGCAGCTCTGGCCTTTTCACTGCGCCGTAAATGCAGCTCGTGTTGTGATTGAAGCACTTTCTTCGTATTCTCGTCCTTTTCCTGGGTCACCTGATTTTTGTATTTGTCACACTTAACACATGTATCTTTTAATGGTACGTGAAAGTGAAGATTGAAATCGCGATGGAAAATTTGTCTGTATAAACTTTCTGACACAGGATCTTCTACACATTTCTCTTTGTACAGGGTATACATTGTACGTACATTGAGCTCTGGATCTAAAAACTTTCTATTAGGATTATGAGCTCGTGTATAATGAGATTCATAAGAAGGAAAGCTGTTTATGTGATCGCGTACTAACTGTATATTTCCTTCAGGAGTTTTATTGCTAGGTGCGTGTTTGCCCCGTAAATCTTCACCAGGAAATGATATCTCCCCCTTTTTTAATGCACGCATTAACCTACCATTACTTATTGCAAAGGTTTCCAAAAAGTACATTTTGCACACTTTATGAGACTCTTTCGGGGTATTTAGGACATAAGTGTAGGATACTGCTTTTTTCTGCCTTGTACCATTTCTTGGACGGTGAGTGGCTGGTTTAGACAATTTTACAATACCAACTAGAAAAGCATTTTGTGCTGAAAAATTAGCTATGTTCCAGAAATTTGTAAAGATAGCTTTCCTTTCTTCCTGAGAAATTTTTTGAATGCATTTGCCCTTGCACGTACACTCCCTGTTATGAAACTCTTTCGCTTTTACCACCTTATTAGATGTAGACACATATTGTTCCCCACAGTTTCTTTTTTCTTTTCGAACATTCTTGATGTGTTTACTTGGCTCTCTATTTCGTTTTCTGCCGACGTGCTTGGTAGTTGATCCCAATTTTAACTTCGAACTTTCGTCAACTGAAACAAACGTGCAAATAAAATACTGCTATTCACACATTTGAGGTTATGAAAGGAAATAACAAAATAAACTTACCTCTATCAGAATCAGATTCTGTTGAATCGTCATTGTTTTCTGGCTTGTACTCGCCCAATTTTAACTTCGAACGTTTGTCAGCTGAAACAAACGTGCAAATAAAATACTGCTATTCACACATTTGAGGTTATAAAAGGAAATAAAAAAAATAAACTTACCGCTATCAGAATCAGATTCTGTTGAATCGTCATTGTTTTCTGGCTCGTACTCGCTATCACTAGCACTAAACGGTTCATTTACAGATTCACTAGAACTCATTTTACTACAAGCAAACGTGACACTTATAAAAAATTCGTGACAGAATTTCTGGCAGAATGGTCCAAGTCAGACTTAGACCATTTTGCCTTAAAACGGCAACCTTCATAGCATTTGACATATATTACAGTAGTGTCATCTGTGAGTGAACGGATGCACTAATATTTTTCAAATTTTGTAGCAAAATAGAACACTGTTAAACAGAATTATATACCGAGAAAACGCGAAACATGAAATTCTTGACTTAGACCACTCTGGTTTTCAACGGCTCAGTTTCGGGTGAAACATAAGTGAATGTTTCGGGTGAAGTTTCATTTGTATGATATTTGGCATTTGCAGTTCTTGGATGGTCTGCGGGTTTATCTTTTGTCCCATGATGTATAATGTTTCATCTGTGGAAATCACGCTGGAGTGGTTGACAGTGATTTCGCCAATTTTAAGGGGTTTTGCTAATCCTAGTAGAACGACGTGGTCAGTCTCTATGATAAAGTTTTCTGTAACGTGTGCAGTGAGGCATCCTTGTACGTCTGGGATTTGACATTTTGAGTAAACTCTATCTTGGCAAATGATGATGTTAGATTTTGGCGTGCAATTTTCGTACCATGTGTTATTTGCGTAGTACTTTGCAGGTGGGATTATCATTGCTTGTTCATTGTTAGGTATCGAATATATTTTGGAAGTTGGGTAAGAGTGGACGTGGAGAATAGGAATTTTTAGGATAATAAGCATACTTGTCTGAGTTATACATATTACTGAATGTGAGGCTTCTAAGAGTTCATAGGGGTGTTCTTCATTGAGTATTAGAGCGTCTCGAGGATAAATTGAGAGAAGTGTGTTTTGAAGATTAAGTATCTCATGTAAGGTAAGAAGTTCGATATTCGGAATATTGGATTGAGAGATTGTTATTGTTCTTAATAGTTTTTTGATGTATTCGTTTATGCTTTGTATTTCTAAAATTTCATTAAGTATGGCTAATTGTTTGGAAACGTGATCTAATTCATTTGATATTAGGGCATTGTTATCATTTAACTTTTTAAGAAGTATGTCGAATCTGGTATTAAAGGTTTCGCCATAAGAGATTTGATTGTTATACTTTTTTATTATTTCGTTTTGTTTAAGCTCGACTGCAGCGAGATGAGATTTGAGGAGTTCGAAGTCTGAGTCGTCGGGATTGCCGGTAATGTATTTGATAGTCGTACCTAAGAAGTTGAAAAGACCTCGTTTTTGTATTCTTTTTGTTGAAGTTGTCGCTACTGTTGGATAGTGTTTGTTGGAGTTTGTGTAAGTCGATCTGTAGTATGTGTTTGTGGAAATGAGTTATGATTTTTGAATCTCCTATTGATTCCGTATAGTAACCATTATTGGGTATCTCCTGGATTTTGACCAGTGCTTGCAGATGTTGAAGGGCCATCCTGTAAAGAGGATTTTTTGTAGTGTTTTCTTTGTCTTTTAACGTATTTTAAGTGTGTACTAGTTTTGTTATTTTTTGCCGTTAGGCCAGTGATTTTTGTTTTGTTTTGTGAAGTGGGGGTTATTGTCTGTTATAGAGGGTCTAGTTTGGGTTGAATTTTCTTTTTCTTTGCGTAAACTTTTTGTGTGATTGTAGGTATTTCTTCTGCGTCTTTGTTTACTTTTTCTAGAGATTTGTCTCTTCCTTCTTTTGTTTTTGTATATATGTGGTCAATAAATGGAAGTAGTTCGTTGTTGAAATTTTCTTTAACAGTATTATCTATGTGTGTTCTAAAGAAATCACATATGAAAGGTTGGAAACAATGTGGAGTTTTTATGCCGAATTTTTGGCTTGGTTTTAAAATTGCTTTAAATGCGTCGACAAGACAATCTTGCCAATTTTCAGTAACGTGAACGGAGTATCTATGTTTTTTAAATACTCTTTTGTAAGTGACGTCGTATTTTTCGCTGTTAGGAATAATTATTATTTGATTAGTTGATAAATTTAAGGGTTCTTCTGATATAGGTATGCCATTAATAGGGTCTTCTAATGAAGTGTGTTGTGTTTGGGTTTCATCGAGATTATTTTGAATATTATCGAATGTATCTAAGAATTCGTCTGGGTCAAAGTCGTTAGTATTTGGTGGTTCGGCTATGATTGAAGATTTTGTAAGGGCATTAATTTGTATTCTAGATAGGGCGTCGCTAACTTGATTGTCGCGACCTCGGCGATATCTAACTTCGAAGTCGTAGTCTTCTAATTTTAATCGCCATCTGGCTAAACGGGATGTAGGATCTTTTATTTTATAAATCCATACTAAAGGATTATGGTCGGTTTCGACTATAAAACGAGTTCCATAAAGGTAAGGTCGGAAATGTTTACAAGAATCGATGATAGCGAGTAATTCACGTTCTGTTGTGCTATAATTTTGCTCGGCTGTATTTAGAGTGCGAGAATGATATGCGACGGGATGACCGTCTTGGGTTAACACAGCGCCTAATGCGATGTTGGAAGCGTCGGTTGTCAATGTGAATTGTTTTGAGAAATCAGGATATTGTAAAACTGGAGAGTTTGAAAGTAATTCTTTGCATTTAGCGAATGCTTCTAGATAGGTGGAATTTGTTGGGTCAATAATCGCATTTTTTCTTGTACAACGTGTTAGGGGAGAAGTAATTTTTGCAAAATTTGGGATGAAGCGTCTGTAATATCCGATTAGTCCTAAGAAAGATTTTATTTCTTTTATTGTTTTGGGAAGTGGATATTCTCTAATCGCTTTGAGTTTTGCGGGATTTGGTTTGACTCCTTCTGGGGTAACAACGTGGCCTAGGAAGGTGACTTCTTTTGTTAGGAATTCGGATTTGTCAAGTTGGACTTTTAAATTAGTTTCTTGGAATCTTTGGAAAATTTGAGATATGTGGATAAGATGTTCTTGTAATGACTTGGAAAATATGATTACGTCATCCATGTAGACGAAACAAAATTTGTGTAGAAAGGGGCGTAGAATATTGTCCATTAATTTTTGGAAGGTTGCTGGACTGCACTTTAGACCGAAAGGCATTCTAAGAAATTCAAAATGGCCATGGGGTACAGTGAAAGCGGTTTTTTCTATAGAGTCGGGATGAACTTCTATTTGATGGAATCCTTGGGCTAAGTCTAGGGTCGTGAAATATGTGGCTTTACCTAAGTTGTCTAGAATTTCATCTATTTTTGGGAGAGGGTATTTATCTTCGATTGTGTTTTCGTTTAATTTTCTATAATCTATTACCATGCGAAATTTCTTTTTGCCGGAGGCGTCAGTTTTTTTGGGGACGATCCACACGGGTGCTGAATAGGGGGAGATTGAAGGTCTAATAATATTATTATCAAGTAATTTGTTTATTTGTCGCGTAATTTCTTCTTGCATTGCTTTGGGGTGTCTAAAGTTTCTTGAGTAAATAGGGTTTTCGTCTTTAGTCCTGATATGATGTTTTATTTCTGATGTGAAAGTTAGTTTGTCTTTTTCGTCGTAAAATATGTCTTTGTATTTGTGGCATAGTCTTAGTATTTTTTCTTTTTCTTCGGGGTTTAAGTGTTGTGTGCGAATTATGCTAGGGTCGAAATTGGAAGGTATGTCGTTGGTTATTTCGTAGTTGTTTAGGTTTTCTACATGTATGGGTTTTATTTGTATTGGATAATCAAGAGTGATGTTATCGATGTAACCGTTAGTAACGTGATGAATGGATTCTGGGAAGATTTCGTTATTTATTCTTGTTTCGGGAAATAATATTTCGCCTTGTTCTATGTCAACGGGTATTTTGAAAGAAAGTGTTTGAAAGGGTATCTCTATGTCGTAACGTTGTAGTGTTAATGTTTTATTTGTGTAATTTAAAATGGCTTGAAATGAATCTAGATCAAAATTTCCTAATAAAATGTCGAAGTCTTTACTCCAGTCAGCGATGCGTGCATCGATAAAATCGGGTATATTTAATTCTTTAAATAGGGGAGTTTTGATATTGTCTGAATATTTGGTCGTTTTTTTCATTGATGTAAGCGTGAAGTCTTTTTTGTAAATGTGATGAGGATTAAATAACTTTGAAGCTTTGGGAGAGATAATGGTGTCAGATCCACCAGTATCGATAAGGATTTTTAGTTTACTTTCGGGTAATACAAAGAATGGAAGTCTTGGGTGATTTTTGATATTATTTAAATCAATTGAGGTGGAGGTTGCTCTTGCAATGAGGTGTCGTGAAAATTTTCTTCTTGGGGAAGATCTTGGGTATTGTCAGGGTCATCGTAATATTCTGTCTCCTGAGGGTTATAGTAATCTGTTTCGTGGTAATTTTCGAATGAATCAGGGCAGTTCTCTGATTCGACGTTAAAGTTTTGGGTCCATCTTGTCGATGTTGTCATGGGTCGTGCTTCTGTACGGATTGTTTCTACACCACTCATTGGTCGAGGGTTGTAAGATTGAGGGTTTTGTGTTGTTCGAGGAAAGTTCGAGTTTTGGTATTTATTTGTCGTGTTTTTGTGGAAATTTGTGTTTGAAGGTCTTGAATTGAATTTATTATTGTTGTGAGGTGTGGCAGGATTTCGATTAAAATTCGCGTTCGTATTTTGAGAATTTTGTTGATTAAAATTTGAGTTAGAATTTTGGGGAATTTGTCTATTGAAATTTGTGTTGGTATTATGTGGTATTGGTCTAGATTGATACGTCGGTTTTGGTTTCACTTTTTGATTTTTAAGAAAGTTCATATAAGAAACTTGATTTCTGTGATTATCATAGGCTATACACTTTTGTAAAGCTGTGTCTAGCGTATCGAGTTGGAAGTGCGAAAGGTATTCGCAATAGGGATTGTTTACGCCTGTAGAAAATGTTTTTAAGGCTAAATTTTTAAAGTAGGGTGATTTAAAAAGCACCGTTTCTGCATTATTATGCAAAGAAATATGTTGTAATAAATCGTTTAAATGGGTAGTTATTCGTTGGTAGTAGTCGTCATAAGTTTCATGTGGTTTTTGTACGGTTGTAGTTAGTTGAGTGACTAGGATTTCCTCAGATCTCCTGTCGCCGTATTTAGCTAGTAAGGCTGGTCGGACATCTGTCCAAACAGTTTTATTAGAAAAATTTAGGTAGTCTCTCGGCTCACCTTTTATTCGTGAAAGAATATTTGCATTTAATACAAATGCTTGAACTTCTGTTGGGTTTTGGCCTGCTAGAAATTCAATTAGGGCATCTACGGATCTAATAAATGTCGATAGGTTTTGACCTGTTGTGTATTCGGGAAGAGTAGCACACAGGCTTGAAATATCACCGTTTGAAATGGGCATTTTATCCTCTATAATCGGAGAAATTTCTTGGAGAATAGGAAGTCGATGTAAAGGGCTTCTATCACGAAGATGATTTCGTTCGGATTTACAAAGGATAATATTAAGTTCAGTTTCAGTTAACTCAACAAATGTGCTCATAAGTAAAATGAAAATAAAATAAAGGAAAAACTTACAGGAATATTATCAGCAGCGTCACTGGATTATTCTGCATCGTTTTCCGGTTCGTGGGTCCTCTACCAAACAACTGAAGTTGACCAGGAATCTTGCTAATTCTGTGTTGAGGATCCTGTTCGCAGCGCCAATTATATTTTCTCACTTTTACACTTTTTAACACTTTAAAAAAAAACTTTATTTTTTTAAAAGTATACAAATTTAAAATTAAAAGTGAAACTGGAACAAACCATGAAGTGGAGATATCCAGGAGTGGCTAGTATACCTGTTGAATACAAAGCACGTGGTGGTCGTGTGTATTAAGGTATAAAAAAATGCTTATTAAAAGCTTAAAATTTTTATTTTAAAGAAGATCTTTTCGGAATTGAATCATTCCATCATCAGTTTAATAAAAAGTTGTCAAAAAACATTGTATGGCCACATGAAAATATAGAAAGGAACTCCGTATTAAAATTCATCAAAAAACAATCCTCATGGTGTTTATGAAGGTAAATGCAATCGACTGTTAATTTGTAGATTACTAAAAACTGAAAATGGGAGCATCTTACATGACCCCCTGTAGTTGGTGAGGTTTTATTGACTTACATTACCTCTGATCTGAAATGGAGTCTAGGGCTAACTGATAGAAAGATGGTATTGAAACCTCAATACTCCGGGAGTATTGGATTTTAGGAAGTGTAAGACTTCCAAATTCCAGAAGAACTGGAAGAGAGGTGATGAAAATACTAAAAATATGGCTAAGCTCAGAGGAACAAAGTTAAATGGCCAAAGAGACACTAAATCTCAAGTGAGTGTTCGGGCTAGCTTCAATGCACTGGATTGTGGCTTTAAAGATATAAACAGATAGCAAGGATACTGAGCTAATGAGACAAGAAACGAAATGAGACCTGGTAATATCAAATGTGATACAACTAAAGAAGGTCACTGGGAATAAATTTATAGAAAAAGACAATAAGAAGAGAAAAGAAGGGCGCCAACTCAACGATAGTTGAGATTTTGAAGTAACAAATGACTGGAAACAAATGATACTGGAGATAATAACCTGAAATACAAAATACTAAATACTAATCTTGTCTTGCTATATTATATACTGGTTAGTAGAAACTGAAATAAAACTCAAAATAGTAACAATAAATATATTTATAAAAATGTGTATATCGATATATATGTATTAACAATTTACATATAATGCAAAACTAAATAACAGTGGTAGTGGGTGTGTAAAGATACAATAGGACCTAATAGCCCCTCAACAAGCGAATAGTCACTACCACTGGCCAAATAAAGTGTGAAATATTAGTAAAAACAAGAATAGTCCGTATGGTAGCCAAGGTCTTAACACTAAAGGTTAGTAATTTAAATTTAAATAGTTCAACTAAAATGAGATACTAATTACAATATTGTAAAGATATCAACCTTGATAAATCTATTACAATCATACTATATTACAAGTGAGTTGTTCCATACTCATTATATCAGATTTAAAAAAAACCACATAAAATTTATTTCCCTCCCCAATTAAAATTAAAAAAAAAATATTATATCAAAAGTGAATTCTATTAAAAAAATATATTAAATCAACAAGTGAGTTCGGTCAGACTCTGTATATCCTATTTAAAAAAAACCTCATAAAAACATGAAAGGTATTTTCCCTCTCCCAATAATATCAAAATTATATTTTATCAAAATGTAGTCACTTGATCATATGCATATGAAAAGTTAACAAAATAGACAGTAACAAAAAAATTACACAGTCAAACAACTTATCTTTACAGCACTATAAGTCCATAGGAAAAACTCCTCTTGGCACGGCTAAATCAGTTTGTTGCTGTAAAGGACAAATCCCAGGTGAGTCTGGGCATAAAACCAGTCACTGGTCTATCTGGAGTGACGGCAAAATCCAGGAGAGTTGCTAACCATTTAAGAAATTTTGTTACTAGTCCTTGAGGGAATATTCTTAAGAGAATATCCTCAAGTGAAGTGACGGAATCTAAAAGAATTATCAGATTTAATTACTATTTGATTTAATACGTGTAGCAGCATAGATTGACTGCACCAAAACAAAACATTACATTATGTCAACATGTCAGAATTTCCGAAGTTACTTCGTAGACATGACAGGCTTGCGCCATGAAATGAACATGCGCAGAATACAGAAGGCTGTACCACATTTGTAGAACCTTTTATATTCCACCAAAAAAAGTTAGATAAAAATGGAACCAAAAAAAACTTAATGATAACGACATGGACTAAAACAGAATTTAAGTTTAACTATATAAAAAATGACCTTATGTTCTTTGTAAGTAAATCAAGGAAATTTTATATTTAAATTATTTCGGAACTCAAAAATAAATCTCTAAAGAAATACTAAACTGCAATGATAAATTTGATTGTATGATAAAGAGATAATACGTATGAAATTATTTACTTACATGGAGCCGCAGCACGCCAAAAAAATCTTCCTTTTTATGTGGAACTCTTATAAATGACTCTTGATTTTTAAAATTACTTATTAATTTTATTACTGAGATATGATTATTGAATTAGATATTATTTTATTCGTCCCAGATTATTTTACTGCTCCAATTCCGTCACTTTGAAGGTGAAAAAATTTCACCGGTTGGCGTGTCTGCCTAGTGAGTCTCTTGACCAAACTGACTGCTTTGCTTCCGCACAAAATCGATCAATCCTTTCAAAGCGCTCCCAGCGCGTGAGTGGAGAAATGTCGATTTAAAAATCGATCACAGGCGGGTTATAAGAAAATTTCTTGAGGGGTTTAAATTGGACTAGTCAGTAGCGTAAACGCTACAGTATGAAAAATCGATTTTTCCAAAGGAAGAATTTTATACAACTTGTCATAATTTGGCGAGTTGCGACCAGGCATCACCGAATTATCTGCTAAATGCACGTTTCCTAGATGCCAAGTAAACCGATCTATAGACATAGCTGAGCTAATGTAGTGATCTCGTACTTCCTCTTTAGATGACCAGTAATAGACATAACTGGGCAACCTTTTAATTCCCATTAACATATTGATTGTAATGAAAATTTTAATTTCTTTGGCAGAAGTTGGTGTGAATGAAGAGTCTCCACCACGTTTCTGAAGAGCGTAGAGGTTTGTTTCGAATACAATTTTGTCAATTAGATTTCCGGAAAATAAGTGTAAAAAAAATCTACTGGCCTCTCCATATCATCTGGAATTTTAGGACCGGTTTCTTCAGTAAACTGCTTCATGTTAGTAACGCAAGATGCCACTGACTTGGTCCAGGTTCTTCTTTGTTCTATATCCCTCAAAATAGCAGGTGGAACATCGTCCTCGTCGTCCGAGAAGGCTTCATCACCAAGAATATTTTCTGCATTGTCGCCTTTTGAAGGTTGGTCTGGCTGATCTTCAAATAATATTGGCATATTCGCAATGTCAAGCAAATCGTCTTCCTCACTACTCGATTCATTTGACTCGCTATCTGAAGGAATATTCTCTAATAATGTGAATAGATCACCCGACGACATATTGTTTAGCTGTCTGAATGAATATACTTTTTTTCTGAAATAAAAAATAATTACTTAGGTACATATTTAGTTTCCTAGTGGTTTCAGGATGAAACCGGCATTTTATATCATCAATATACTGATTGTAAATTGAAAACTTTTAGTAATAGGAAGTATTAATCATAGATACAAATATTTCTAATATTGTATATAAAAAATAAAGTTACCTGCCATAGCGAAATAATATAAAAAAAACACCAAAATCGCTTATACCACCAGCACAGTTCAAAACACGGGTTATTACCAACTAATAATTGAATAACGAGAATGTAAATGGCGATGCGCGATACATTTTATAGTAGGAGGAGCCTTATACGTAATATAACGTGAGCGGTTTCAGGAAAATACCACTGAGAACGTAGCATACAATTTATTTGTATGTGGTTTCACAGTGAAACTACTAGAAAACAAAGGGTTAAGCCAAAGTTAAATAGTTTTATTTACAACAGACTGATAAACCCATCTATATTTTCTTAGGTATAGGTTATATAGGGATTATACCTAAGAAAAAATGGAAAAACTATTTATGAAGGTTAAAGAAAAGTAACATAAAAAATAATTTTATTTATTAACATATCCAACAAATTAAGGATAAAGCTGCAAAACAAAACTTAAATCTATAGAATGAATTGAAATATAAAAAAAAACCAAACATGGATATTAAAATTTAAAAGTATATAAAAAGCTACATAACAAATTTTTAATCCAGAAAAGTTTAACTAAAAAATAAACATTCAACTGATTTGAAAAAAAAAAACATTACACAATTATGTTTTATTAAAATGTCCTGCTATAGTTTTCAACGATTCAGCGATACTTTGAATATTTGTGTCTATTCGAGACAGAATATTCAAAGTATCCCTGTAGATATCTATCAACTCTCTCGACAATCTTAAATTTGAATTGTCTCTAACACGTTCTCGACACCTACATTTAGGTGACACAGTTTCTGTATCATTCTTTCTTTTTTTGTATAGCTATTATCATTTGATTCACACATTTCTTCTACAATAACTTCACTGTTTATGTTGACTTCAGGATGCACTTCCAGTTCTAAAACACCTGTGTCACCTACAGTAACTACTTCAGATTGCAGTCCCAGTTCTGCAACACCAGTGTCACCTTCTACAGCAACATTACCCATTACAGCAAGCAATCTTTTCTCTACATCACTTAGAGGTAATGGTGTAGAAGGCCCACCCCCAGTATTTTCATGCTACAAACGCAATTCTGCTGCTTTGGCCTTGGTTTTTGATTTCCAATCAGTCAATGCCTAAAAATATCATTTTAGAATAAATTTAAAATAAACAGATATCACCAACTTACTCTCCTCCATTCGGCTGTAGTTTTTTCTCCAAAACCCAAACCATTCAGACGATTGGCAAAAGTTTGCCACATGGCGTGGCCTTTAGATTTGCCAGCGGCCCCGTTAAATTTATTTGTAATTATTTCGGATTTCTTTCCACCATACTAACCAATAACTCCCAGTGGACTGCTCTCACTTTTATTTTATTTTTAAATAAAAATTTTTTTATCAATTTTTATTATTGGTTGTTATACGATAACGATATACGATGCGCTGTTTACATATAAACAAATCTCTAACTCTAACCTAAATTTTTAACGCTTTTACCGTTTAGTTGTATCTCTTTCTAACCAATGATTCCAATTATCAAGCGATGTGTGTCTCTCTCTAAAGCAACACGTTTGAAGGTGTTAAGTAGAAGCGAGGCCACAGCTACAAATAAGTTGATACAAAATGACAAATGACACCTTGAAATGGAAGACAGAGTACGACACGTATCGTTTTTTGGCTACCATTGATATCAACATAACACAGGGTTTACCCACTGGTTTCGTTTATAACAATAAGTCAATATGATGGGTTTAAAAATCGAAAGTAATAATAATTATAAATACTTGAAATCAATTTCCGTTTAAATATTTTAAATTACGCAAAATCTATCACTCCTAATTATAGGACATCCATATATCAGTCGAAAGTGGAAATTTTTTTTAATATAATAATTCATTAATATACAGGGTGTTCCATTTAAAAAAAGCTTTATAGCAATTGAATAATCCAATAATGAAACTACAAATTTTGAACACCTTGTAAATAAATGTTTAATAATTAGTCATGAAATAGATTTAACCAATATCCAACTATTTGGAGGTGTAACCAATTTTATTAGAATTTCTTAAATAAGTTGGGAATGAGTCTTCGTTTAAAGCTTTACATTTTAAGAATATTCCACATAACTCATAACACTCTGTATATAAGTATAGAGAAGTCTTATGAAACTATACCTAATTTTTTGCTGACAATTGAAGGGTACAGGCAAAGAAGGTGATATGTGAAAAAAACAAGTTTCGAGAAAAACGGTTTTAAAGGTTTGGACTCTCTGGTGTTTGTTTATTAGAGGAAAATAAAAAGTGACAAATTTTTTAATAATGTATTGGAATGTTACCTATTGGACAGTTAAATGTGAATAGCCAAAATACAAATGCATAAAAAGTAATAAAACATTTTGTAGAAAATTGCAATTTTTACAGGGCAAAAAGGTGTTTTGTCAAATAACTTAATATTATAGACTACTTACTAAACATAATATTTTTATTGTAACAGTAAACTTAAAATGTAGGTAAATAAAACTAAAGGCGTCCTTATGAAAAAGAGGATGTGGTAAAATTTTTCAGGTATTCAGCTTTATTCATCCTAGAACAAAAAAAAATTAGGGTCAATTCGTATATAGATGAGGTTGTCTAGCTTACCGCAATAATCATAAAGCTCAAAGGTCATCAGTTTGTCTTCTACAAATATGGCAACTGGTTAAAGTAGTCTTGAGCCGCTGAGTCACAAAATATCTTCAGTCTTGGAGATTTTTCCACTTCATCTTACTAATGGGTAAAAGCGCTAAAAGAAATTTTCCTGTTACAGAAATATTTCAAAGGTAAAAATGTGTATCTTACTTTTATACAAGTGATCAGGCAGTTCAAACTGGTTGCCTTCTAATTTGATTTTAGTTTTAAATTTGGGATCAGTAACAACAGTAGTTTCCCACGCACCATTGTAGCTGTCTCGGTGAAGTATCATCCTTGGATGTTCTTTTTCTATTTTCATTTCCCTAATCGGCCTAGAAGGAAATGGACATGTTCCTCTATAACGTCTACTCAAGAATGTTGTCCAGGTTCTGAAGTACGTTTGGTTAACGTTTTCTACTTGAAAAGGAGAGGGTTTTTTCTAGCCATTCGGAATTCTTCCTGCCATTGTTCTGGGAGTTCCACTCGTGTTTTTTGATTTAATAATCCAAAATCTTTATCACACTCCATGTACGAATGGCCTCTAATTGGAAAAGTAACCTTAATCAAATCTAGTCTTTTTTCTACATGCACTACATAGTGTAGAAAACGAAACATAGTGTAATTTTTGTTCTGTCCTCCACAGGAATCGCAGAATATTTCTAGTTCACGAACTTCAGGGTTAAGATAATTATATACAAAATGATGTAGCAAAGAGCAGACATCATCACTCCCTTTTTTTCCAACTGTTTCGGGATAAATGTAAAATATGCTTTGTGATGTAGACAAAACATGGATATTGAATGCATATGTAGACAACTGCCTTTTATAATAGACGTCACTCGTACTAATATTCGGAACCGGAAGATTTTTTGCAAAATCGATGCAGATTGCTTCCGTGGAAATCAACTTCTGGCTACGTGTTTTGTGTAATTTATTCTCTATCTTTAACCGGTTTATATCTGCCTCTAGTTTTTGCCTCAGATTTTCTGTTTGCGATAAATTGAGTTTTTCAGCTTCTAGACTTTTAGTCTTAGCTAAATATTCGTCGCATTGACTACATGTGTCAGATCTAGGGTATCCAAATGATATGTTGAACTCGGTTGAAAAAAGGGTCCTATAAGTTTCATATGACACATTCTCATTTGGAAACTTTTCACAGAACATATTAAACATTTTTTTAATATTCAGTTCTTCTGGTAGGTATACCTTAGCCGTATCATGCATACTGTAATGACTTTTACGACCTCTAAACGATCCAATATGACTTTTTATCGTACTTTTTGCTTCAATAGAGAGCTTGTGTGGCCGATTAGTGTGCTTACCTCTACGATCTTTTGGTGCATCTCCTGTTAGTTTTAATGATTGCTGCAGCACGGCTAACTTTCTTCGGCCTATTCCATGTATAGATATAAATGCCTTTTTACATATTTCAACATCTTCAGCATGACCATTTATATTGTCTACAACTCTTACACGGTACCGGAAGGAAGCATCGTGAAGAAGAGCATCTCGTTCGTGTTGCCTTGGTCTTCGTTGTTTGATTGGAAGGGTCGTTATCAAACCACACAGATATATATTCTGCTCATCAACTGAGTTGAGTAGATTAAAACTCTGGATGATTTTGTTCCTAGCATTTTCTGGTATACGCTCAAAACACTTTAATCTCTTACACCTACAGTCCTGACCCATAGTATGGCTTCTCAAATTTAATAACTTATTTACATCACTCAATTTTCCATACTTCTTTCTTTTTTTACTATTTCTATTTGAAGGCGAAATGTCGTTATCAACGATTTCAGGGTCAATTCTCTCCATTACTTAGTTTTTGTAATAAACACAAGTTCACTGAGGAAAACACGTTTGTTTACTAAATTTGCTGGAATTTGCCGATGTAATAGTATCAGCCGACGCTTACGTGTACATCCTGACAAAGCACTTTTTTCGCCGGGATCGCGCGGACTTGCCACCTTCTTAGCCTGAATTTAATTTAAAAAAACTTAAATTAATTCATTTAAGAAGCCTTTTATAGTAACTAGCTCCCTAGAAATTGTTTTGAGGACTTCTGTTTGTTCATTTATTGCTTGAGTTTGATCACTCATAATTTTTATTTTTTTTTCTCGGTATAATTGTGTGTCAAGCATACCACACTCTGCAATTTTTACCATTTTTGAATGGTTTTTTATCGGCTCATTCAGTCTCTGAGTTTTTGTTTTACGTTTTCCTGATACATGTGATGATGATGGTTGGTCATCTTTATGGATGGGTGCATCGTATTGATGCTCGAGCTGTAAAACAAGATATTATTTAGCTGATTGTAGTTAAGTAGTAGATAATCATGTGTATATATTATTTTACTGTAAATATTTGTACTGAAAATGCTGTGATTACAGTTCTATAAGCTGTATAGTTTAACATTTCTACTTAATATACTTCATTAGAAAAGCTTGACTTTTGTGTATGACCTGATATAAAACAGTTAGGTTCTGTCTATTTTAATAAGAAATACCTTCAAAAACATACAATATAACGTACCTTTATATTTTCAACTGATTCCTCCTCTTCTATATTCGCTGGGAATATTTCACCCTCTAAGCTTATATCTGGCTCTGGTACCTCCATATTTCCTAATATTGATACAGGGCTCAGAAGTTCTATTACTCCAGCCTCAAAAGCATCTGAGGCTGAAGTTGTTGCTGGCCCTCCTCCTGTACCTCTTTGTTCTTTTTTTACTTTAGCAGCCTTTGCTTTGCAATTTTTTTTTAATATCAATCCAGGTCTACAATGAAAACAAGGAATGTGGAAAATAGTTTTTTCTATGTTTTATAGAAGTAGAAGAGATAATATTTTTATATGATGAAAAGTTTTTTACTTCTGAATTTTAAAAGTTTATTTTTATAGAAGTAGAAGAGATAATATTTTTATATGATGAAAAGTTGTTTAGTTCTGAATTTTAAAATTTTATTAAAAAATAATAAGTGTATTTTTATAACTTACCTTACGCCAAGCACTCCATTCTTTTTTGGCGCCATTACAATGGGAATTTAATATGGTCGCCAATTCCTGCCATAACGCCCTCGAATCTTGCCTAGTAAATTCTGGCGAAAATTTCCCAGCATATAATTTTAGCCTTGTTCTAATGAATTCCAACATAATTTCTTTTTGCTCTGCCGAAATATGTGCCATGCTTCTGTTTACAAAGAATGAGGTTTAATTGGAGATTTTAATTTTGTAAATTTCATGCTATGAAGTGTTAAAACTTAAGGTGTACATATTCAAAAAAGATGGTTGACTTACCTGAAAAATATTTTTAAAAATACAACCTGTACTTAATTTAAAAAACTTTGTGTTAACAAAACCGCCAATACAAAAACAAAAGTAGTGACAGCATAGATTAGGGGAGTGATCAGGTTGACGTTTGACAGTATCTTGTCCTTTGTCAATAATTAAATTTTGTCATTGGTTAAAATTTTCATTCAACACTGTTCATAGTTTCTCTCATTCCTTTCTACTCACTGTATTCAAGAATACAGCTTTTTAAAATCGAGAGAAATTATGATGGAGTAGAAAAGCGAGTTAGCTTAGTGGGGAGTAAAATTTTCTCTCGATTCAAGAATAAGGCCCCTGTAGTTTTGGCGGTTTTCTCAATATTATCATAATTTGTGGTAATATTTAGGTCGTCTTCTGTTTTTTCGGCATGAGGTTGTTGCTCTTCCATGCTTTCAATAAAATCGTCATTCTGAATAAGATTTGACCAAGTACCTATTTCTTTTTCTTCTCCTTCGTCTTCTTCATCTTCAGATGATACAGTATCGTATTTTGGGTCGATTATAGGGGTGGATGAAACCATAACTTGTCCTCAAATTATTTATGATGCCTTGGGCGGTGACTAAAAATCTTCGGTATGCTCTACACTGGAATTTAGGTTAATTCCATTAAATTTTCTCCCATCCACACTGGTTAACTTCACTTTTGCACTTAATTTCAAACATCCAAGTACTGGAAATTTTACTTTCATTTTAGAATAATTGACAGAACTTGTGTGAACTAATTTTGATAAAGCTAATAGCCACACAATTTCTCCATAGGTTTACAAGTTAAACTGGGCGTCAGAATTTGGTTAAATATGCCAATGGTTTTATTAACTCTGTCCAAACTTTTTGTGCCATATCGCGTTTTTTCTCGTAATCAATAATCTGCTTAAGTAGCACAGCACGTTGATTCTAATTTTTCTTCTAAATATTGAGTATTTTCAGTTACAAATGTTTGAACTAGTCTGTCTTATTCATCATCGGTAGTTTTGGTGGTTTTCTCAATATTATCATAATTTGTGGTAATATTTAGGTCGTCTTCTGTTTTTTCGGCATGAGGTTGTTGCTCTTCCATGCTTTCAATAAAATCATCATTCTGGATAAGATTTGACCAAGTACCTATTTCTTTTTCTTCTTTTTCTCTACTTCTTCGGTAAGCTCTACACTGAAATTTTTGTTAATTCCATTAAATTTTCCCCCATCCACACTGGTTAAGTTCACTTTATAGGTTTTGCACTTGATTTCGAACATTCAGCTACTGGAAATCTTACTTTCATTTTGGAATAATTGACAGAACTTGTATGAACTAATTCTAATAAAACTAATAGCCACACTATTTTTCCATAGGTTTACAAGTTAAAATGGACGTCCGAATTTGGTTACATATGCCAATGTTTTTATTACCTCTATCCAAACTTTTTGCGCCATATCGCGTTTTTTGTCGTAATCAATAATCTGCCTAATTAACACAGCACGTTGACTCTGATTTCCTTCTAAATATTGAGTATTTTCAGTTACAGATGTTTGAACTAGTCTGTCTTATTGATCATCTGTAGTTTTGGCGGTTTTTTCAATATTATCATAATTTGTGGTAATATTTAGGTCGGCTTCTGTTTTTTCGGCATGAGGTTGTTGCTCTTCCATGCTTTCCATAAAATTGTCATTCTGAATAAGATTTGACCAATTACCTATTTCTTTTTCTTCTCCTTCGTCTTCTTCAGATGATACAGTATCGTATTTTGGGTCGATTATAGGGGTGGATGAAACCATAACTTGCTCCTCAAATTATTTATGATGCATTGGGCGGTGACTAAAAATCTTCGGTATGCTCTACACTGGAATTTAGGTTAACTTAGTTTAATTTTCCCCCATCCACACTGGATAACTTTACTTTCGCACTTGATTTCAAACATAGAAGTACTGGAAATTTTACTTTCATTTTTGAATAATTGTGACAGAACTTGTATGAACTAATTTTAATAAAGCTAATAGCCACACTATTTCTCCCTAGGGTTATAAGTTAAAATGGACGTCAGAATTTGGTTACATATGCCAATGGTTTTATTAACTCTGTCCAAACTTTTTGTGCCATATCGCGTTTTTTCTCGTAATCAATAATCTGCTTAAGTAGCACAGCACGTTGACTCTGATTTGCTTCTAAATATAGAGTATTTTCAGTTACAAATGTTTGAACTAGTCTGTCTTATTCATCATCTGTAGTTTTGGCGGTTTTCTCAATATTATCATAATTTGTGTTAATAATTAGGTCGTCTTCTATTTTTTCGGCATGAGGTTGTTGCTCTTCCATGGTTTCAATAAAATCGTCGTTCTGAATAAGATTTGACCAATTACCTATTTCTTTTTCTTCTCCTTCGTCTTCTTCATCTTCAGATGATACAGTATCGTATTTTGGGTCGATTATAGGGGTGGATGAAACCATAACTTGCTTCTCAAATTATTTATGGTGCATTGGGCGGTGATTAAAAATCTCCTTCGGTAAGCTCTACACTGGAATTTAGGTTAATTCCATTAAATTTTCCCCCATCCACACTGGTTAACTTCAGTTTTGCACTTGATTTCGACCATTCAGCTACTGGAAATCTTACTTTCATTTTGGAATAATTGACAGAACTTGTATGAACTAATTTTAATAAATCTAATAGCCACACCATTTCTCCATAGGTTTACAAGTTAAAATGGACGAGGTATTGAGGTGGATGAAACCATAACTTGCTGCTCAAATTATTTATAGTCCAAGGGGCGGTGATTAAGAATCTCCTTCGGTAAGCTCTACACTGGAATTTAGGTTAATTCCATTAAATTTTCCCCCATCTACACTGGTTATGTTCACTTTTGCACTTGATTTCGAACATTCAGCTACTGGAAATCTTACTTTAATTTTGGAATAATTGACAGAACTTGTATGAACTAATTTTAATAAATCTAATAGCCACACTATTTCTCCATAGATTTACAAGTTAATATGCCAATTCCATATGCCAATGTTTTTATTAACTCTGTCCAAACTTTTTGTGCCATATCGCGTTTTTTCTCGCAATCAATAATCTGCTTAAGTAGCACAGCACATTGACTCTGATCACTTCTAAATATTGAGTATTTTCTGTTACAAATGTTTGAACTAGTCTGTCTTATTCATCATCTGTGCCCTTATTCTTAAATTGCAGGGAGTAGAAATTGCAAGAGAAAGTGACGTAAAAGTAGGCGTGGCTCCCTAAAACCGAAAATGCAGTATTCTTGAAAAAAACTCTCCTAATGTGTGAGAGAAATGTCACTCCCTAAGGGAATAATAATTTCTACTGATAGTATGTAAGAGAAATTGTAAATGGGAGCGAAAATAACAATACATAACCTTTCAAAAACCGAGGAAAGTATTTTGTTTTTTAAAAAGCGGAAGTTAATAAAAGATGGATATCAATCATATGCTCTACTGGACTAATATTATGTTTAATGATGTTTTGGAGGCAGTTGAAGATCTTTAAATTGGCCGGGATGTCCTCCAACCAAGGAACCCATTTCTTTTGTCAGATAGAAAATTTTTACAAATTTTTAGGCTGCCCAAGGATATGGTAAATGAAGTTGTGGAAATGGTATTACCATTTATGTTGCCACAATCCAGAGCATCTGCCCTTTCTATAACCACAAGGGTAAGTAAATGAGCAGTTAGTAGCTATAGCTGGAATTCATTAATTTATCACAAATTTATACTGTTGTTAAACCATATACAATAAGTGACTATTTTTAATTTCTTTATCTTTTCGGTTTTGGCTGCATTAAGGTTTTATGCCAGTGGAAGCCACCAGGAGATAACTGGCACTAACCACTACATTTCAATAAGTCAGGCATCAACAAGTAGAGCTATAGTCGAAGTTACCAATGCTTTGAACAGGCCTGAAATTTTGAACAAGAAAGTGAAATTTCCCAGCACACAACAAGAAAGAGAAGCCCTTCGTACAAGGTGATTAATAATTATCATTCCTATGAAATCTTAACAAGCCTTCTAAATGGTTTTTGATTTTGTTTTAGTTTTTAAAGAATTGTTTAACTTTTATAGGTTCTTTGACCTGTATGGATTTCCTGGAATTTTGGGAATTATTGATTGCACGCATGTGGCAATAGTGGCCCCAAAGGATCCAAACCATCCAGAACACATATACATTAATAGGAAAAGTTACCACTCCTTAAATGTGCAACTGGTAAATTTACCATTAAATATATAAATTAATTAGTGTCTCCTTAAAAAAGTTTTTTAGCTAAAGTTTATCAGCCATCTACCTAGCAATTATAAATATTTGTGACATACTAAAAGTCATGTCTACAAATTATTCATCTTCTACTAAATAGTATGATATCAATTAATCTTCTGACACATATTTAATATATTTCAGGTTTATGATCATGACTTACGAATTCTGAATGTGAATTCAAGATATTTTGGATCATCCCATGATGCATTCATATGGGCTCAATCTCCTGTCTCAACATATATGGAGCAGTGTTATCGCAGAAATCCTGCTAATGTGTTTTATTTGTTAGGGGATTCAGGTAAGGAATAATAAGTCTGATACAAGAATGACATACTAATACTGCATGTTCTTAGTAATCCTTGTGAGGTTGTGCTCTATCCGATCTTTGATTGAAAGATGTAATGGAGTGCTGAAAAATCGGTTTAGGTGCCTTTTAAAATACAGGACTTTGCACTACAATCCTACGACCAGTGGCAAAATTGTAAATGCTTGTTGCATTTTACATAATATGTATATAGAGAACAACGTACCAATACCAGACGAACTTCACCCTGTAGAGCCAGATTATGGCATGTATGCTGCTGGCAATGTTGTTAATATACGACCAACATCCAACCCAGATCTAGCAGCTGCTAGACGCTTACAACAAAACATAATTGTTAATCATTTTAATATATAAACCTGATCTACTTTGTATTTTAGCTTCTTTGTCTACTTTTTTATTTTCTTTTATTCCACAATGCCCTTTAATCCAAACAAGTGATACATTAACTTTTTGAGATATTTTAGTGGAGTTTCCGCTACTTCTGCAAATAAACAATCAATTGGTGTACTTTTGGTGTCTATTTTTTCTAGTTGACTTTTTGAAGCTTGGTTTTAGAAGAAACAACCATAATCCAGTATTGACCTAATGTAGGATTTGTACAGAAGGATTGCTACATTTGGATCTGATCCCCATTTTGTTCCACATACTGACCGTAAGATGTTAATTCCTTTTTCTGTTTTCTTGATTAGATAATCTATGTGATTTTTCCATGTCATTTTTTTATCTAGATACATTCCTAGGTATTTTACTGATGCACATATGCTATACTTTGTTGTATCCAATGTTAACTCGGTTGGAATGTTTTTTTTCATGTGAAAAGACATTAAACATCTCCAATAAATCGTATGTCCTATACTAGAATGTGGACTTGTGTTCTGGGTGGAACAGAAAGATATGTACATTTATTATATTTCTAATTGTACTCTAGGATAATAAATATTGTTTATGACTGATTCCTTTATTTCAACTATACTTTTTTTAGCAAACCAACTTTTTTGCTTCAGACTTCTCATGTATGCTAATCAGTTATAATCAACGTATAATTTTATTAATAAATAAAATGTAAGTGGGTGTATTAGATATTGCTGCTGTCAAAATCTTCTTTTTTTATAGATACATTGTTTGATCTCATTCTTATTTGTCTTGTATTTCATATGGCCAAGCTACAAATATATTATGCTACTAAAATAATTGTATGTATTATTTTATCCTGCTGTATAACAAAATGATTTTAAACAGACTTTAAATTCTGTATATTACAAGGCTGTACTAGAAGTTTTGACCATCCATACATAGAGACTTTAGCAAAGGTCTTCCGTGCAACTCTAGAAAATATATCAAGCAAAATGAACTGGCAGAACAAAGGTCTATCGTTTGATGGAGAATACATCAGCCATGTAAGGTTTGCAGATGACATTGTTTTGATTGCTAATAATCCTGCAGAACTTCTAAGCGACCTAAATGCAGCTAACAATGAAGTTGAACTAAAACTAAACTTGAAAAAAACTATGTACGACGAACTAGTGGATGTCCAAGATGTAATAATAAACACTACTGATAGTATCTGCATACATACATAAGATAACTGCTACACTCTATCTAGAGGTTTAGGATTGAAGGGACAGTTAAAACAAACAAAACTTCATATAATTTAAAAATTTAATTAAAAAAATTTAAATTAATTCATTTAAGAAGAATTTTATACTATCTAGCTCCCTAGAAATTGTTTTGAGGACTTCTGTTTATTCTTTTATTGCTTGAGTTTGATCACTCATCATTTTTAATATTTTTTCTCGGTATGATTGTGTGTCAAGCATACTACACTCTGCAATTTTTACCATTTTTGAATGGTTTTTTATCGACTCATTCAGTCTCTGAGTTTTTGTTTTACGTTTTCCTGATATATTTGATGATGATGGTTGGTCATCTTTATGGATGGATGCATCGTATTGATGCTCGAGCTGTAAAACAAGATATTATTTAGCTGATTGTAGTTAAGTAGTAGATAATCGTGTGTATATATTGTTTTACTGTAAATATTTGTACTGAAAATGCTGTGATTACAGTTCTATAAGCTGTGTAGTTTAACATTTCTACTTAATATACTTCCTTAGAAAAGCTGGACTTTTGTGTATGACCTGATATAAAACAGTTAGGTTCTATCTATTTTAATAAGAAATACCTTCAAAAACATACAATATAACGTACCTTTATATTTTCAACTGATTCCTCCTCTTCTATATTCGCTGGGAATATTTCACCCTCTAAGCTTATATTTGGCTCTGGTACCTCCATATTTCCTAATATTGATACAGAGCTCAGAAGTTTTATTACTCCATCCTCAAAAGCATCTGAAGCTGAAGTTGTTGCTGGCCCTCCTCCTGTACCTCTTTGTTCTTTTTTCACTTTAGCAGCCTTTGCTTTTCAATTTTTTTTAATATCAATCCAGGTCTACATTGAATACAAGGAATGTGGAAAATAGTTTTTTCTATGTTTTATAGAAGTAGAAGAGATAATATTTTTATATGATGAAAAGTTGTTTACTTCTGAATTTTAAAAGTTTATTTTTATAGAAGTAGAAGAGATAATATTTTTATATGATGAAAAGTTGTTTAGTTCTGAATTTTAAAATTTTATTAAAAAATAATAAGTGTATTTTTCTAACTTACCTTACGTCAAGCACTCCATTCTTTTTTGGCGCCATTACAACAATGGGAATTTAATATGGTCGCCAATTCCTGCCATAACGCCCTCGAATCTTGTCTAGTAAATTCTAGCGAAAATTTCCCAGCATATAATTTTGGCCTTGTTCTAATGAATTCCAACATAATTTCTTTTTGCTCTGCCGAAATATGTGCCATGCTTCTGTTTACAAAGAATGAGGTTTAATTGGAGGTTTTATATTTTGTAAATTTCATGCTATGAAGTGTTAAAACTTAAGGTGTACATATTCAAAAAAGATGGTTGACTTCCCTGAAAAATATTTTTAAAAATACAACCTGTACTTAATTTAAAAAACTTTGTGTTAGCAAAACAGCCAATACAAAAACAAAAGTAGTGACAGCATAGATTAGGGGAGTGATCAGGTTGACGGTTGACAGTATCTTGTCCTTAGTCAATAATTAACTTTTGTCATTGGTTAAAATTTTCATCGAACACCCGGCAACACTGTTCATAGTCTCTCTCATTCCTTTCTACTCCCCGTATTCAAGAATACAGCTTTTTAAAATCGAGAGAAATTATCATGGAGTAGAAAAGCGAGTTAGCTTAGTGGGGAGTAAAATTTTCTCTCGATTCAAGAATAAGGCCCCTGTAGTTTTGGCGGTTTTCTCAATATTATCATAATTTGTGGTAATATTTAGGTCGTCTTCTGTTTTTTCGGCATGAGGTTGTTGCTCTTCCATGCTTTCAATAAAATCGTCATTCTGAATAAGATTTGACCAAGTACCTATTTTTTTTTCTTCTCCTCCGTCGTCTTTATGTTTAGATGATACAGTATCGCATTTTGGGTCGAATATAGTGGTAGATGAAACCATAACTTCCTCATCAATTTATTTATGGTGCATTGGGTGGTGACTAAAAATCTTCGGTAAGCTCTACACTGATATTTAGGTTAATTCCATTAAATTTTCCCCCATTCCACACTGGTTAACTTCACTTTTGCACTTTTTTTTTGTGTGTTTTGGCTTGGACAATTGTCATTCAGCCAGTCTCAATCAAGATAAGTTTATTAATGTAGTGTGTGTGTGTGTGTGTGTGTGTGTGTGTGTGTGTGTGTGTGTGTGTGTGTGTGTGTGTGTGTGTGTGTGTTTGTGTGTGTAGAGTAAGTGTCTTGATACTTAGCAAAGTCAACGTCATTGTCTTTGCTAAGAGACGCTAATTGTATCCGAACGTCTGCGGTCTTTTGCACTTGATTTCGAACATTCAGGTACTGGAAATTTTACTTTCATATTGGAATAATTGACAGAACTTGTATGAACTATTTTTAACAAAGCGAATAGCCACATTATCTCTCCATAGGTTTACAAGTTAAAATGGAGTCAGTATTTTCTTACATATGCCAATGGTTTTATTAACTCTGTCCAAACTTTTTGTGCCATATCGCGTTTTTTCTCGTAATCAATAATCTGCTTAAATAGCACAGCACGTTGACTCTGATATGCTTCTAAATATTGGGTATTTTAAGTTCCAAATGTTTGAACTAGTCTGTCTTGTTCATCATCTGTAGTTTTGGCGGTTTTCTCAATATTATCATAATTTGTGGTAATATTTAGGTCGTCTTCTGTTTTTTCGGCATGAGGTTGTTGCTCTTCCATGCTTTCAATAAAATCGTCATTCTGAATAAGATTTGACCAATTACCTATTTCTTTTTATTTCCCTTCGTCTTCTTAATCTTCAGATGATACAGTATCGTATTTTGGGTCGATTATAGGGGCAGATGAATCCATAACTTGCTCCTTAAAATATTTATGGTTCATTGGGCGGCGACTAAAAATCTTCGGTATCCTCTACACTGGAATTTAGGTTAATTCCGTTAAACTTTCCCCCATCCACACTGGATACCTTCACTTTCGCACTTGATTTCAAACATAGAAGTACTGGAAATTTTACTTTTATGTTGGAATAATTGACAGAACTTGTATGAACTAATGCTAATAAAACTAATAACCACACTATTTTTCCATAGGTTTACAAATTAAAATGGACGTCAGAATTTGGCTACATATGCCAATGTTTTTATTACCTTTGTCTAAACTTTTTGCGCCATATCGCGTTTTTTCTCATAATCAATAATCTGCTTAAGTAGCACAGCACGTTGACTCTGATATGCTTCTAAATATTGAGTATTTTCAGTTACAAGTGTTTGAACTAGTCTGTTTTATTCATCGTCTGTAGTTTTGGCGGTTTTCTTATTATCATAATTTGTGGTAATATTTAGGTCGTCTGTTTTTTCGGCATGAGGTTGTTGCTTTTCCATGCTTTCAATAAAATCGTCATTCTGAATAAGATTTGACCAATTACCTATTTCTTTTTCTTTCCCTTCGTCTTCTTAATCTTCAGATGATACACTATCGTATTTTGGGTCGATTATATATAGGTGGATGAAACCATACCTTGCTCCTTAAATTATTTATGTTCCATTGGGCAGAGACTAAAAATCATCGGTAAGCTCTACACTGGAATATAGGTTAATTCCATTAAATTTTGTTCCCATCCACACTGGTTAACTTCAGTTTTGCACTTGATTTCGAACATTTAGGTATTGGAAATTTTACTTTTATTTTGGAATAATTAACAGAACTTGTATGAACTGATTCTAATAAAACTAATAACCACACTATGTTTCCATAGGTTTACAAGTTAAAATGGACGTCAGTATTTGGTACATATGCCAATGTTTTCATTAACTCTGTCCAAACTTTTTGCGTCATATCGCGTTTTTTGAGGTGGATGAAACAATAACTTGCTGCTCAAACTATTTATAGTCCATGGGGCGGTGACTAAAAATCTCCTTTAGTAAGCTCTACACTGGAATTTAGGTTAATTTCATTAAATTTTTCCCATTCACGCTGGTTATCTTTACTTTTGCACTTTAATTCGAACATTCAGGTACTGGAAATCTTACTTTCATTTTGGAATAATTGACAGAAATTGTATGAACTAATTTTAATAAATCTAATAGCCACACCATTTCTTCATAGATTTACAGGTTAAAATGGTCGAATTATTGAGGTGGATGAAACCATAACTTGCTGCTCAAATTATTTATAGTCCACGTGGCGGTGATTAAAAATCTCCTTCGGTAAGCTCTACAATGGAATTTAGGTTAATCCTTTAAATTTTCCCCCATACACACTGGTTAACTCCACTTTTGCACTTGATTTCAAACATCCAAGTACTGGAAGTTTTACTTTCATTTTGGAATAATTGACAGAACTTTTATGAACTAATTTAAATAAATCTAATAGCCACATTATTTCTCCATAGGTTTACAAGTTAAAATGGACCAATTATTGAGGTGGAGACCATACCTTGCTCCTCAAATTATTTATAGTCGATGGAGCGGTGACTAAATATCTCCTTCGGTAAGCTCTATACTGTAATTTAGGTTAATTCCATTAAATTTTCCCCCATCCACACTGGTTAACTTCACTTTTGCACTTGATTTCGAACATTCAGGTACTGGAAATTTTACTTTCATTTTGGAATAATTGACAGAACTTGTAGGAACTAATTTTAATAAAGCCACACTATTTCTCCATAGGTTTACAAGTTAAAATGGACGTCAGAATTTGGTTACATATGCCAATGTTTTTATTAACTCTGTTCAAACTTTGTGTGCCATATCGCGTTTTTTCTCGTAATCAATAATCTGTTTAAGTAGCACAGCACGTTGACTTTGATTCCCTTCTAAATATTGAGTATTTTCAGTTAAAAATGTTTGAACTAGTCTGTCTTATTCATCATCTGTAGTTTTGGCGGTTTTCTCAATATTATTATAATTTGTGGTAATATTTAGGTCGTCTTCTGTTTTTTTGGCATGAGGTTGTTTGTCTTCTATGCTTTCAATAAAATCGTCATTCTGAATAAGATTTGACCAAGTACCTATTTCTTTTCGTCTCCTTCATCTTCAGATGATACAGTGTCGTATTTTGGCTCGATTATACAGAGTGGCCAAAAAGTCTGGAAACGGCTAATTATCTCGTAAAATGCTAATCATAATTATACAAAATTTGAGATACACCTATTTTGGGATACGGAGATTCTATATTTGATATTTACAATGTTGCCAGATTTGCCGTTTTTCTTATATTATTAGTAACTTTGGTTTTTCAAATACATCACCCTGTATATTCAGTCATTATTGGAATCTCCTATTCAATACGAGTTCAACCATATCTAACACTTATGATTTTATGTAATCTGGAAGGTCGTAAATACATAAAACCGAAGTCTGCCAACGCCTAAATGCTTTCAATAAATTTTTTAATACTAACTTTTTTCAAATACATTAAAACGTAACAATTGATAGTTTAGAACATTTTTTAACATAGTGGTTACGTTATTAAGTGTTCAAAATCTGCTCAATTTGTGAGTTGACAGCACCCTAATCGATGGTAGAAGGCGTCTACCACATTTCTCCATGATTGTCTAGAATTTATTCGAGATTCATTAATAATTCGTTGCCTTAGCTCTGCAAGACTTGCTGGTTAAGTTTTGTAAACTGTATTTTTCAAGTATCCCTAATATAAATAATCTTTAGGATTGAAATCGTGTGAACGTGGAAGCCATTCTATTCTACCTTGTCTACCAATTTATCGTCCAGGAAATATCTCATCTAAATATCGCCGAACATTTACACCAATTATCTGACGTTAAATGTCTTTCGACAAAAAATTACCCAATTGAATAAGTAACTACTATATCTGACCATACATTTAATTTTTTTGGTCTTTGAGTATGGTTTTCACATATTCAGTCTTCAGTGTGAATTTACGTCACACCAGTACCTTAAATTGTGTCGATTTACACTTCCACACAGTGTAAAAGTTGCCTCATCAGAAAAACATATTCTGTTAATGAAATTCTAATAATTTTAAATTTTATCCTTCATTACCTCAGTAATGGATTCATCTATTGATAATGAGTTTGCAGGGTAATAGATTTCATCCATTCGTTTATTAAAATAATCTTTCCGATTAAAGATTTCCGATTTTATGCAAACGATCACCATAACCACGATCTCCCTCATGTCGTGCATTTGTTGAAAAGTGAAGTTGTGCATCTCACCTCATAATGATCATGAATCTATTTCTACTCATGTATTTTTGAAAACCAGGAATAGCAAACAGTTCATCTGTTTTCCAGTAGTCTTGTAACCGATTGAGTTGTACATTTCCCATTTGGGACCACATGCCAAAAAAAATCTTTAACTCTGCTAGGGTAAGTGGTTTCCAATCGGTTATTCTGGATTTAGCTGAAGTGGTACGACTTAAAAAAAATTTCTCTTCGTAAATATTTGTTTGATCTACAATGTGATTTAGTAATTCATCAGTTACAAGCAAACTGAAAAAATCATATGGATTATTACTCACAGGTGGTGGTACACGAAATCCAGCTATTCCAGTGAAATCAATTGTTTTCAAATCAGGAGTGTTATTCCAGTCTGGAAATAATAATCTTGTTTGAGGGATATCATCATCGTCGTCGCTAAAAACATTGTCAGGATCATTCACAATATCAGCCTCAACTCTATCGCTGTCAGGATTATCAACCTCCTCCGACCAAGAATCATCTGATGGAACTACTAGATCTTCCTCTGAACTTTTCCACAATGAATCTGCTAATTCTTGCAGCTGTTTACTCGACAATGGGATCTTCACATCACGTTCTCTACATACACGCTTCGAACTAGACGTTCCTGAAACGTCACCATCCATATCTATATTAAAAAAAAACACAATTCCGAAACCGCTAATGCACGAATTTATTTTAGAATATATCTGAACGGCCAACAAAAACAGAACTAACTCTAACAAAGGCCAGAGCCATACTACTTGAGGAAAGTCACGTATGCGCTCGACGCACCTGGTGCGCCGTCAGCCTGTGACAACAATAGCCGATGGCGCACGGTGTGTGCCGTCGGCAATGAAAGTGTTAATAAAATAAAAGCTTTTGGCTCTTATACGATAAGTTTATGGTAGAATGTCGTAAAAACTAGTCAGAAAAAGTCACAAGAAGGGATCCAGTGTTTCCATTTACCCCACAAATTTTAAGAAAAAACCTAAAAAGGGGGTAAATGTAAACAACGATCTCTGGTTCTGTTGTAACATTTTTTTTATATAATTAAAATATTAATGATTTTTATTCCTTTTACCCTTATGGATGATACGCCGATGATGGTGTTTACAATTAGAAAGTTTTATGGAATTTCCCTGAGTAAAAAAGGTTTTTAATCCTTTCCTTTGTAATCCTGAGTATGAATGGAACTAAATCTTTCCGGCTTTATGGTGGGTTTCTGTTTGATACTTTGGGAAACAATATCTTCGGAGGCACGTATAGTAATTTTTCGGTAATAACCTAATCCTAAGAATTCTATTTCTCTTATGTCCAATTGCTGGTACCGATGTCTAACTCAAAACATTCGGAATTTTTATCTTCTTAGAAATAGATACAGGCTGGCCTATGATGTTTGAGTGGGAGATATCCCTTCTTTTTGAAGAACCCCTTTTGATTTAAGTTTGGTAAAATGTTAGAGGAACCAATGGACTTCTCGGTGGGCTCTCGTTGAGTAAAGGCTGACATCTCGGAGACGCGTCGCTCACATTAGCGTATTTGTTACCTTACCGCTCTGTGTATTTTTTTTCAAAATCCACAAGAAAAACAATTCCTGTAGCTGGCTACAGTTACAGTTAAAAAGTTACACTTTTTCACCATACGAGCAGTCTTAAACAAAGTCATTTAAATACGAGGTGTTATATTAGCTTCAAATATTTACTATTCAAACTTTACCTTGTCCTAGATGTGATAAACATAAAAGGATGATTGTCATATATATATATATATATATATATATATATATATATATATATATATATATATATATAAATATAAGCTAATCTAATATAAAATACACTTTTAGACTACATTCCATACGACAAAAAGTAGCATAGGTTGCCTAATGCACATGTCATTCTCTTAAACATGACTTTAACACCAACGGTAATTCCACATCTTTTATACCCTACATTAATAAATAAAAAGTTTTTAAATCCCAACACCTGGATTGCTGTTATTATTTTTAACCTTTCAGCGCTCGCGCCCATATTTTTTACATCATAGCGCGCGTGTTATATTTTTTATGTATTTTGGATAAATGTGAGTTATCTGATATTTCTTGAATGTAAATTATAAAAACATAAATATATTACAAATAATAATAAATAAACATATTTATTTGCAAAATTTACAAATTAAAACAGAAATTACACTTTTACTTTTTAGTCTAGGTAAACAAATAAATCAATATACAGTTAAAAACTATCATCCTGATTGTTTGTATTACAGGAGTTACACAGAATTGTAGTAAGTGAATGTTTTTTACAAGTAAAAGAATTGCATTTAACGCATTTCATGGATGCCGTTGTCCTTTTTCTTTCCGCGTTACAATAACGACAAACTCCACGTTTTGAAAGACGAACTGTTTCCTCGTGTTCATTTACAGTTACTCGTGGACATCTGAGGGTAAATTGGTTAGCTGAGCTCTTGAAATAAGGTGCTCTTTCATTAGACTCAGCGACAAATTTTTCAAAAAAATTATTCGATCTTTTGGGCAATTATCAGGACACGAAAATCTATATAAAACTTGCGCATTTATTTCACTTATGTTCAATAAACTGTAAAATATAACACAAGGCCATCTCCTGGAAATGCGAGAAGCTGAATATGTTGCACACATTTTGTCCACTGTATCAACACCCCCCTTAGTTGCATTATAATCCATAATTACTTGTGGTTTTTGAGTGTCTGGATGTATTTCGTCGTTATCGTGTAAAGTTGAAAGCAGAATTACAGTTTTGTTTTTGCGAGGCACAAAAGACACAAGCATCATGTCTTTTTGGAATCCAAAAAGACAACTTTTAGTAACTTTTTCCTTGTTAGGTAAAAATTCTGCAGGAATTTCTGCCTTATTTTTTTTCAAAGTTCCAACTAACATGATATTTTTTTGCAGTAAATAATTAGCAGGTGGAATACTAGTATAGTAGTTGTCGGTAGTAAGATTTCGATTGCTATTTTCTATCGAAGAAACAAGTCTCTTTACAATGTCAGTTGGTGAGTTGGATGTAACGTACGGACCATCGGGCTGTTTGCCGCAATATATTTCTAAATTTGAAGTATAGCATGTCTTTGTATCAAATAAAGCGTACATTTTGATGCCGTATTTTGCTGGTTTGCTTGGCATGTATTGCACCCAACTGAAACGATCTCGAAAAGGGTGAAGCATTTCGTCTATTGTAACGTATGCACCAAGTTTAAAGGATGTTTGAATATTGGTCACAAATGCATCAAAAAAGTCACGAATTGCAGCCAATTTGTCAATTTTGCGGCGCTCAAATCTGGTTGTGCGATCATCAAATCTAAAGCAATTTGTTATAAACAAAAATCGTTTGTAACTCATAACAGCCCTTGTTATCTCAATTCCTGTTCCATCGCTTGCCCAAATTTCTCTGACATTTGCAAAATGCGATTTTTTTATCCCAATCAAAATCAGCAACCCTAAATACGCCATAAACTCGTTTCTGTTTATATCCTTGCAGTCTCGTTCTCTAGAATATACTTGACGTGTTCTTATTTCAGCAATATATTTATTAGTGCAGCATATAATATTGTCGATCATGTCAATGTCTATTATTTTCAAAAAGGCTTCTTGCTCATTATTGATATTTCGGGCTCTATGAGTGACACCAGGCTGCTCTTTTACAATGTTAATTTTTTTATCTTCGATGAAGTTGCCGTTTTCATTTTGTACCATTTGGTAGTTTTATCTTTTGCTACATAATAGTCAGAAAATGAAGCTGTTACGGATTCATCATCGGATAATCCCTCTTCAGAACAACTGTCTACATCTTCTTCTTCTATATACTCCTCAGACAAATCATTATCACTAGACACAGCGTGATCTGACTCGTTTTCGTTTTCATCCCATAAATGCCCAGCTAAATAAGCAATCTCCTCTGTTGACAAAGGACGTTTAGACATTTTCTTGGTTTATCTGAAAAAAAAAACAAAATTCAATATCAATATTATTATTATTATTTAACTTCTGAACTTAAAATCTGATACAGAATGCAAATAAGCGAAATAAAATTGTTTAAGATCATAATACTTACATAAATAAAAATAATTACTTTAAAACTCGCGTGCTATAAAATTTATGATGACTGTTCCTCTTCATTCAAATATCTCACAACTAAATTCAGTATCCAACCAACCAAATTTACCTTCCACATCGTACCTAACGGATCATTTCAAGAATAGAAAAGTGTTAGGCAGCAACTAAATTTAGAATAACAGTGGCGTACACTATTTTGTTAAATTGTCATAACATTTATGTAGGCGCGCGCGCTGAAAGGTTAATATTGAAATTTTTTTTTAATCTTTTGGCTGTAGTAATACTATGTATAACTAATATAGTTTCATGTTGCATTGACATTTTGTTTTCGACACCGTTCATAGGTATCTTGTCAATCAGTTACCAACTGTAGTCCGTTTGAAGAGGTTTACTCTCCGGACACTGGAACTCACTTCAAGCATGTTACCTGAAGTCAAATTCAATTTAATATTTAACATCACAGTTTTATAATAACAATATGTACAATATTTAATAACTACATGTAATTTAAAGGATTTTTACCCTGGTATTTTGGTGGCTTAGGCATTCTAACCTAGTAAGTATAACTGAGCAATTCCAATACTTTTCACCCACTTTTGTGGGAGGGGAATTCGGATTTGCTCCAAATTATAGTATGTTATTATACCTTATGAAATAAGACTACAGTTCAAATTTCAGCTCTTTAGGTTCACTAAAGCCCGAGAAATCCCTTCTCAAAGGCCCAAAAAAGGCCCTTTTTAGCCTATATTCAAAAAGCTATATCTCGATGTCCTATAAACCGATTTTAATTTAGAATAGCTCATTTTTTTTGCTATAACGTCAACTATTTATAAAACAATTTTCAAAATCCTAGATTCCAACATCCATTGTCGGGGACTAAATTAGTGCGGACGAAATTTAAAGATTTTGGTTATTTTTAAAAAATCATAAATAGTGAATGGCTAATTAAAAATACTTTGGATAGATCTTATTTGAAAGGTTTTTTTATTACCTTTAAAATGAAACTTAGTAAATTAAAATTGATTCAGTATATTCAGAGTTAGAGCTGTTTGAAATTTATCATTTTCGTGAAAATCGCGTTTTTTCGAATTTTCAAGCTAGCAGCAAAAAAATCTTTGAACTTTTAGAGTAACGAAACTTGGTGTGATGATAGTTCTTCATATGAACAACAACTTGTAACTCTTTATTTTTTGTGTTTTAGCCATTATTGACCTTATCTAACTGCTTCAAAAATTGGAAAAATCGAGTATTATGCATCTAAAGTAAGCCAAAATACTCGGCAGTTTTTCCATTCTTGAATCAATTTCATAATACTAACTCATTTTTCTCAATATACATAATAAAAGTGCTTACCAAGAGCTTTAATTTAAGTGATGGTAGAATTCTCTGGGTGCTCGAAAACCAAAGTTGTTGTCGAAATTGTTGAAACGTTTTTTATAATTCAGGGTATTAAATTTGTGAAAAGTCGTTTTTGCCTATTAGTACGTTTATGTAAAATTTTGAACAACTTTGATTTTGTAGCATATAGAAAACTTCTTTAGTCACTTTTTAAATCTATTAGCAATTGAAACAGTTTTTAACCACAAAATAAATGTACCGCCGAGCGGCCAAGGAATAATGCTAGTACGAATTCGTGCACGCATGTGTGCACAAATATTTTTTCTCTAGTAATTTTTGGAATTCTAATAAATATAATAAGCAGACAATAGAGTTTTACCGTATTATTTTACAAAAATCTCTGAAAAAAAATATAGTATATATATATTGTGATTTCCATATGCAAAAATTTATATAATAGTGTGTAAGTTTTAGATGAAATTTTAAATGTTTCTGAACCTGATGAGGGTCTATTGAGAGATCCGAAATGTCATTAATAAACTAATGTGAAGTAAAATAAGTTAATAACTACATTTCTGTAATCTGCAAACGTTAGAGTCAATAAATATCTTACGAATATTTCATTTGAGATATTTTGACATAATAATTATATACTATAGATTGCAGATATAACATAATAAATGTATATTACAGGCTTTCCAGAAAATATCAAAACTTACTAAAGAAAAAAATATTCGATAATTTCCGAGGAATTACAAAATCAGATAAAAGATTATTATGTAAGTAATGAAAATGAGTACACTTTCCCTGGTAAAAGAGATTATGTAATAAACCACGATGATCAAGGAAGAAAAATTTTGATACAAAAAAATTATTGTTATATACGGTACATGATTTGTACTTAAAATTCAAAGAAGAATACAGTGGTAGTGAAAAGGTCCCATCGTTTTCATTCTTTGCAGCTTTGAAACCTGTTGAATGCATACATGCAGGAGACCCTGGTAGTCACACTATTTGTGTGTGTGTGCTCAGCATCAAAATATAAAGCTTAAATTAAATGCAATTTCAAAAAAACTCAATTATAGAGATTTGTTAGCTGGTGCTGTTTGCATTGTTGACGAGGAAAAGTGTATGACTAATCAATGTAAAAAGTGTCCAAGACAATTAGGTGTGCAACAAACTTTTGAAAAGATTCTAAAAGAACTTGACATTAAACTATCAACGGAACCAATAAAGTATAAAAATTGGATAGAGGAAGGCAGTTCAGCTTCACTTCAAAGTTTTGAAGAAAATGCAGAATATTTCAAAACACAACTTTGTAAAGATATAGATGATTTAACTTTTCATCATTTCGTAGCAGACAGCCAAAAATGATATCTGAGTGATTGCAAAAATAACTTATGTAGATTCATACACGTGTATCATTTTAATGGACTTTTCGGAAAATTATTCTTTTATTATTCAGCAATCTATTCAAGCATTTTATTACAATAATTCACAAGCAACGGTACACCCTTTTTGCATTTATTTTAAAAACAAGGAAAGTGATCAACTTTTAAACGTAAATTATTGCATGATTAGTGACACTAAGGATCATTTGGCTTACACAATAAATGCGTTTACTGCAAAATTAATGGCCGAAATTAAAGAGAAATATAGCTGGATCAAAAATGTCATCTATTTTTCAGATGGAGCACCTCAGCAATACAGAAATAAGTAATAAAATTTCAATTATTTATAAATATTTAACTTTATAATAATAAAATGTTATCATGATTCTTTAATTTGAAATTGTTGTTTTCCGCCTAGGAATCATTTGCCTAATATAATATGTCACGAAAAAGAATTTGGAATAAACGTAACATCATACAATTTTTTTGCAACCAGTCATGGGAAATCTCCATGTGATGCTACTGGCGGTACTATAAAAAGACTGATTATGCGGCATTGTATAAGGTCACATCCAGAAGCACAAATCACAAATGCAAGTGAGATGTATGAATATGTAAACAATAATGATGTTACAAATATAAAGTAATTATATAAAATTATTTTTTTAATATAATGATAAAATAAATGTTTATAATTGTATAGTAATTTTATAATTTATTATAGAGCCTTATGGTTACCAAATAATGAGGTACAAAAATATGATTGCCATTTGCGAAAGCGTTTCAATGCTATTAAAACATTTCCAAATATTAGAAAGCATCATTCTTACATTCCAGTAGAAGGAAAACAAATGATAATGAAGTTTACCTCTTTTGCTGAAGAACAAAAAATTATTGATGTAGATTTACAATAGTTCTAATGATTAAATATAAACTTTTTATATGAAATAAAAATAAACATAAAATAAAGATAAAAAGTAATTAACGAATTTTTACCAATGAAATATTCTGGTTAAATATGTAAATTCAAAGTTTCAAAGTTTCACAGGAAATCAAAATACTTTTCGTATTATTTTTTAAGTAAATTTAATTTCATTTAACTAAATTCTTGTATTATTTTTTAAGAACATAATATTATAGTAATAGGTAATAAAATGTTTTAAAATTAAATATGTAATCCTTTCATTCGATAATAAAGAAGTTTTCTGTATGCTACAAAATCATGATACTATGAACTAAAGATAAACCCACGCGCACGCGATCAGTCTATCTCTTTTGCACGTGTGACGTCACTTGGCGACAAATATCACCAGAAATGTTCTGTTTTGCATGGAATTTTGTCAGATTTAGTATTGTTTTATCGTTTATCTAGTACGTTGACAAATAAATGTGTGCATTTTTGATAAAATATATTTTAGAATATTAAATTAAAGATAAACTTTTATCACCAATTGACGTCATGCGCATCGACGTACAAAATTCGATTGCGAAGTGGTTTTATCTTGGAAGTCATAGTATCATACTACAAAATCAAAATTGTTTAAAATTTCACATAAACTTACTAATAGGCAAAAACGACTTTTCACAGATTTAAAACTCTGAATTATAAAAAACGTTTCAACAATTTAAACTTTGGTTTTCGAGCACCCAGAGAATTCTACTATCACTTAAATTAAAGCTCTTGGTAAGTACTTTTATTATGTATATTGCGAAAAAGAAGTTAGTATTGTGAAATTGATTCAAGAATGCAAAAACTGCCGAGTACTTTGGCTTACTTTAGATGCATAATACTCGATTTTTACAATTTTTGAAGCAGTTAGATAAGGTCAATAATTGCTAAAACACAAAAAATAAAGAGTTACAGGTTGTTGTTCATGTGAAGAACTATCATCACACCAAGTTTCGTTACTCTAAAAGTTCAAAGATTTTTTTGCTGCTAGCTTGAAAATTCGAAAAAAACGCGATTTTCACGAAAATGATAAATTTCAAACAGCTCTAACTCTGAATCTACTAGATCAATTTTAATTTACCAATTCTCATTTTAAAGGTAATAAGAAAACCTTTTAAATAAGACCTATCAAAAGTATTTTTAATTAGCCATTCACTATTTATGATTTTTTTAAAATAACCAAAATCTTTAAATTTCGTCCGCACTAATTTAGTCCCCGACAATGGATCTTGGGATCTAGGGTTTTGAAAGTTGTTTTATAAATAGCTGACGTTACAACAAAAAAATAAGCTATTCTAAATTAAAATCGGTTTATAGGACATCGAGATATAGCTTCTTGAATATAGGCTAAAAAGGGCCTTTTTTGGGCTTTTGAGAACGGATTTCTCGGGCCCTAGTGTACCTAGAAGGCTGAAATTTGAACTGTAGTCTTATTTCATATGGTATAATAACATACTATAATTTGGAGCAAATCCGAAGACCCTTCCCACAAAAGTAGGTGAAAAGTATTGGAATTGCTCAACTATTTTTGCTTTTTAACCCTAGTCAAAATTTTAAAAAACCACGTTTGCTTTAACTAAATGGTTTATACTTATTTTAGGCAATTTTAAACCTGATGATGGACTGTTTAGTCCGAAAACGTTTGTTTTTTTGATGTAGCTCTTTTAAGGGTTTTTAACCAAATATACCCATTTACGAAGACTAACCTCTTTTTTTTTTAATTTTTCTTTAAGTGAGTATACACTTGTATATTTGAGTTTTTTGATCCTATGCTATATTAGATTAATTATAGTTATAAAGTACCTTCAATGTTAATTAAAGTCAGTGTTTTATACAAGTATAGTATTAACTTCAGTGAATTAATGCAGCAGTCGTCAAAAATTACTGTAAGTTATCATAATCATTATCTACAATTATCTGGGCGAGTAATAGGGTATGGTATCATATCGTCTTCCATTATCTGGGCGAATCAAAGTTCTTCCATGTCTTCACCTGTAGTTGAGAGTAACTACTGAATGTTGCATTCAATTTAAAGAACAGTCAATATCTTCTTACGAACTTTCCACCAGTTATTAAGAAATTTCAATAAATAATAATTATGAACATTTAAGTCTCAGTTTATCATTAAATAATAGTGCGAAGCAAATAATTGACTTAACCAAATGAGGTTTGATTAAATATTTATATTTCCATTTCTGTAACCTTTTTTTATTTTTGTAAATTTAGATTTGATTAATTTTTGTTATCTTTTGAGTTTGTTATAATTTTTATTAATTTTTTTTGCTGTAATATCTCGAGATACACCAAAACTTTATTTGTGCATGATTGTATTATATATCTTTGTAAAGGTATTTTCTAATTATATTACTGCTTATTTTTATATGTATACCACCATTTCATAGTTGTTATTGTATTTTTATCTTGTGTGTACATCTTGTTGTTGAATATATTATTTTATTTTATGTATGCATTTTATTAGTCGACTCCTAACAAGTTCCCTAATATAACCATAACTTTGAATATTTGCTTTTTACCTTTAAATACAATGTAGTGTATTTAAAGGTAAAAAGCAAATATTTAGAATTATGGTTATATCAGGGAACTTGTTAGGAGTCGATTAATAAATTAAACATGCGAACATGCATTGAAATTAAAATGGAAATGGGCTGCGCATAATGAAATATATCAGAATGAAAGATGGAATAAAGAAATTGGCTGCTGGAGACATTGAGCAAAGCGCAGGTCCAATGTGGAAAAGACAAACAGAAGACAGAGACAAATGGGAGAGGCCTATATTCAACACATGAATAGATTTTGGGCTATAGATAGATAGATAGACCTTTAAATAATATTATACCTTCGACCAGAAGAAAAATCAGGCGGATTGAATTTTGTAGGTAAGCAGGTAGACGGAGTCCACCTAATATATTTATTATTTGTTTATATAGTGTGTTGACCAAATTTATTTAATAATTAGCTATTAATATCTTTTCTTGGGTTTGATCTCTGAACCTAAATCTTTCCTTACCTCTTTTCTTTTCTAAGGTTTCTCAATTTTCTCCTTAAACCCCAAAAAATTGAGTGGCGCCCTGTTTCTATCTTATATTTGGTAATTTTACCCATCTATCTTTTCGTTTATTTCTGTATCTTTTCTAATATATCTTATCTTGTTCTATCTTTACTTATTTTGTCCGTTGAACCCATTCCCTGTTCCAAAACCCAGTTTCGAACCCACGACTCGCTCTCCACCAACCATCTGGCTGCCGTCCGCAGTGTCTCCATTGGTGACCTTTCTAGCACCCTCCAAAAATGGTTTCGGAGGTTACACTGTTAAACATAGTCTAAACGAAACTGGAGTAAAATGATACATGGTTTGTAATCTAAAAATCATAGTCTAAACGAAACTGGAGTAAAATGATACATGGTTTGTAATCTAAAAATTATGCAAGTTGGTTCCATTGAACACTCCGATGTTTCCAATTACCCCCGAATATATAAAATGTACTAAGGAAACTTAAAAAAAATTTATTATCAAAATAAAATCATATGTATAACAAACGAATTTTTAAAATTTTAAATATTCACTTATTTACTAACGTTCAAAAATATCTAACTTATTAGGAAACTTGTAAAAAATTCTTTCGCCTTTCATAAAAATATTTGGCTCACGGGCTATACCAATAATTTGTTATAAGTTGACGAAACTAATGTCAGTTTCCTGTATGGCAAATTGCTTGCAGGTACCATTCGTACATTTAAGAGCTATAACCTTAATTTAATTTTCATCCCAATCGATATCTTCGAGCATACAAAGATATCTGTAAGATGTTGTCAGCCTTTTCCTGTCCCCTGCTGAAGTTTGTGGTGTTCTGCAGCCTGTAGTTCTTGTAGCTCTTCTTCTACCGGTTCATATCATGGACTGTCATCACTCTCAGCATAAGATACTTCTGTTTCACTTGCATCAGATGACGACAATGACTCTTTACGATACTTTATTACTCTGTTCTTTCATTCTGTTCAAAACGTCACTAGCAGTTAATACTTCTCCATAGGCCAACTGTTTTAGCCGAGGGATCATCTTTTTCTCTGTGGGAGCAATTTCTTGAACTGTGTCAGAGTCAAGTTTTCTTGTTATTCTTGTTGACTTCCCACGAAATATATGGTCCAGTTTCTAATCTAATTCTGCAATTGATGTTGCAGATTTAGTCCCAAATGTTTGGTGTTTGGATGATGATGGTTTAACTTCATGTATTAATGTTTTGTTAATAAATCCACTGGTATTTTCTTTATTCCCATCTGAAGTATTTTCACCAGAAGTCTGGGAGGAGAGTATTTTTTCTTTATAAAACTGAAGCTGCTCTAAAATAAATTCGGATTCAGGAAATTTTTGACTATTTACAGGCTACACAACAGTAGTCTCAAAACCAGATATAATATTGGCAATATCATTTTAAAGTCGTCTACTTTAAAATGCATAATGTATGTCTGAATTGTCAATATAAATGAGTCAGATAAAATTAAATTATTAGAAGAATTTTTCACTATGTAACAAAAAACAAAATTTGTTTAATTTACTTTTTGTATTTTGAGAACGATTTCCGAAGTGGAAATTGAAACGTCAATAAACATATTTTTATCTTTAATTATTTTGTGGGAGCATAGCCTCCTGCCAAATTTCACTTAGAAGTTCTACGAATTTGTCCTTAGATAAACTCCCAGTACCTTCCCCCATTATCTTCTTTCCATATGCTACTAAGTGGTTGCAATTTATCCGTTAAATGACTGGGAAAGTTAATATGGTCAATGTTATGTTTTAATGCTTGCTCAATTATTTGAATACTTAAATGACTTCGGTGGCCATTATATAAGAGTACAGCTTTTTGATTTGGTAAATTCTGTATCTCTCGAATTGTTTGCACATGTGGTGCAAATCCATTAAGAAACCAATGGTAAAATTGAGGTTCTTTTATCCAACCATTCTTGCTAGAAGCGTAAATAGTTCCTGGCATGGCCTCTGGTGATACCCTTCTTGCTTGGACAGCAGCACCCTTAAAAACGTTGAGCGGTGGTAAATATTTTCCATCTGCTGAAACACATGCGAGCACTGTCGTGAACTCACGTCCAGAACCACCAGAAACTCTGCATAGAGCTTTACCCTTTAATCCTATAGCTGTAATTCTGGATGGATCACTATTAAATCCATTCTCGTCAGCATTAAATAAAAACATGTCATTAAGGCCATTATTTTGAACAATTTCTTTTAGTTTATAATAGAAATCATAAATGATTTTTAAAATGGCAAGACCTGTAACAAAATAACTCACTTATCAGAAAAAAATGATTTCCATTTACCCCACGTTGTTTCCATTTACCTCCAACAGGTGTTTTCATTTACCCCATGCTCAATATTTATTTAAGGAGGTAATTGTAAACAGTTAATTACTTACTTGTTGTAGTAAATAACCGCCAACTTAACATTTTAGGCAATATAGGGATTCTCATAGTAGCTATAAATTATGTAATCACTATAATTACCTAATACAAAGAGATGACATTTGTAAAATACCGGCACTGTTCTAAATTGATTTATGTGTTTAAAAACAATCAAATTTAAGTTGCACAGAATGAGGATTCACGTAGTCTGTAAACAACTGAATGTCATTTCACAGAATAAGCAAAGATGGAATTGCAATTTTGTGCATGTGACATTGTTGCCATATTTTATTTCTAGCCGTTGGGAGTACTTTTTCCAATCACCCCCTTTCTAATTACCCGCACTGACACTAACACACTAATTATTTTTTATAACTTCTTAACATTTTATTTTCTCTGTATTCTCTTCTCTGTCTTTAGATTTAAAAATTAGTTATGTATAAAAAGCTCACTTAATATTCTTCCTTACAGTAAAAATTATTTTTATTTTAGTCATCTGACTTAGTTATCTTCTTTTTTGTGTTTTTTTGGGCGTGGGTGTTCTATCAAGAAAGCAATATATTAAAACTATAAATACCAAAATATCAATAACAATTTAGACGCTAAATATTTTGCACTTACGCGCTACTGGCTGCATACTCATTGATTATTTCATCAATTCTACGAATACAAAAACTATTTAAATATGGGAAAGCTAGGGAAAAGCTAATTGTTGCTTATTAAAATGAAGAGAGCTAATTGTTGCAAATGAGAAAGGGAAAAGCCTGAAATGGTGAAACCAATATTAGAAATTAGGTATGACGGTTTATGGTTAAATAAAATTTAAAATTAATTAATTATGATTTAAATAAACAGGTTAAATAATAGGGAATGTAACCAATACTAAAAAAAATGTAAAAATTTATTTCAAGTACTACCATAGAAGAGGCTTAGCTCAAGAGAATGAGAATTGTGCTCAGAGAGGAGGTTGGCACGTTTCCTTGCACGTTGTAACCTAAGGTTAGATCAATCCTGAGATGATCTTGAAATGGGCGCCAGGGTGAATTTTAAATATCACTCCAATATGGGATATATGTAGTTATATACTAACTGAAACATAAAAGATTATGGGAAACAAATAAAAATCTGAAATGCTTTACACACTATATTTTAATCTTACTGTACTATCCCAACCCTATACTTATATACACTAAATAATGATTAAAATATATTCCCAAAATATATATTTACAAGAAAAAACAGTTACTAAACATATGACCAAAAATATAAATATCTACAAAAGTTGATCTGAAGAGTCCTCTATCAGTGAGGAAAAAAGGTAAGTTAATAATGTTTAAATAACTCACATGGAGTAAATAGTAATTAAAATATATATTTACATATTTACTTAAATTTATTTAAATATTTACAAGAAAAAACAGTTACTAAACATATGACCAAAAATATAAATATCTACAAAAGTTGATCTGAAGAGTCCTCTATCAGTGAGGAAAAAAGGTAAGTTAATAATGTTTAAATAACTCACATGGAGTAAATAGTAATTAAAATATAAAATAATTAAATACTTATACAGTTACAAAAGGGCAGTTTAAAAATCTGAGACTAGTCAGTTAAGACACTTGAACAATAAATACATCAGTTTGATATATGAGGGTACATACAAATTCCCATAAAATTTGGACAATATATCCTCACAACTTATTAAGTGTAATATAAAATATTAATAAATAAATAAATTTAAAGTATATAGGAAATAACAAAATTAAGCAAGTGTGAGGGTACTCACACTTGCTTAATTAATTATACTATATATATATATATATATATATATATAAATATATATATATATATATATATATATATATATATATATATATATATATATATATATATATATATATTATAATGAAAACAGAAATACAATAAATTGACTTAGAAATATATACAACCAGATATGCAGTGTTGATTAGTAGATTTATTTAGATAGTAATTGAAGACATAATTTATAAGTTATATATTAGATAATATTATTAAAAAATAATTATATGAGGGTATTTTTAAGAATTTAGCATAAGAATTAAGTTTAAAAAGTTTTTTTTATTTTATTTAATATTAGATATTTTTGAGTCAGCATATGCAACCAAACATACACTGTAGTGTCAAAGTCAAAATGTTATTTATTTTTGGAATGTTAATTTAGAATATAATTGTGGATGTAGAATAGTAAACATATATTTCATATAAATGTTTAAGTTACATATAATAGTGTAGTTCTGATCTGGAGAGCCTAAAGTCAAGTAAATTGTTAGTGGAAAGTTCTGAAAATGTCAGTGGGACTGTATGCATAGTACATCGCAGACAAAAAAACTATTCCAGAATTTTCAAATAGAAAGGAATGGAATGATTCGAACATTATTTGTTGCTAGAATATTCTGGAAAGAATGAAGAGATATAAAAGGCCATGTAATTAGGAGGGAAGTCAGTCAGTCAGTCAGTTATGAGTTAGAGTTTAGTTCAGTTCAGTTAGAGTTCAAGTCAGTTACCAGTTCAGTTATCAGTATGATCAGTTATCAGTTAGTAAAGTTATAATTCAAGAATTTAGTTACAAGATTATTAATTGAGTTAAGTGAGTTAGTTAGAAGATATTAATTAAATCAGTTACAAGATTATTATTGAGGAGTTAGTTATAACAATTCGAGGATTATTAAGTCAGTTATTTATGAGGTTATGAAGATATTATTGCCTAGAATAAGGCATTGATTAAGTTAAATGAATTATTAAGTTAAATACAGTTGAAGATTAATTATTACTACAGTAATATAGTGACAGTTTGAAGTTAATTCAGTGAAATAAGCATTCAATAATACAACCACAAGATCCAGTATATTTCAAAGTACATTATATGGAAATTACAAGGAGTTAAATATATATATTTGTATGGTGAGTGGAGATAATTAAGAAGGAACATATTAAAATAGTTGGATAACCAAGGCTTAGTAAGAAGATATCGAGTGATGATAATAACTTTAATTTTGGAAAAAACTTTAGGCGTTCAGTGAAAGAAAGTACCAAATTTTATTAATAATTTAATAATTGTAAGAATTTCAAATTTTAGATAGATTGTTTTAAATTGATATTGCTTATATTAGATAAATAGGTTTGTTTCATAATAGTTATAATAAAGATAATTTAAAATAGTACTTACAAACTAATTCTTTGAGAACCGCGATAAAAACCCTATACTTACATATATATCATTCAAATTTACTCATTGCTCATACATACAACAACAACACATCATAACAATTTTGGCGACCAACGTGGGGCTTGGTCACGCCGTATTTTGAGATTATTTTTTCTTAACTACTCTTGAGTCATCAATTTTCACGATAATCCGTGCCACCTCATATGGAGAGAATGATGACATGTTGAATCGCTCTGTGTTCAGTTCTTCATATTCATCATCACGGAGTGAATTTATAGTGTCACTCCAATCGGGGGGTGTCTCTCTGAAATTTCTACCATTCCAGAAAATTGCCCAGTTAGTGTTATTTTCAATTATATGTTGGGTCCTATATAAATGCTTCACGCCTACATTGGCGATTGGTTCCGCAACTTCGAGAAGGTCAGATCCTGTTCTATCGCAGTCTATTTCTAATGTCATGCCATGCTCCGGTGGCTGTGGCTTATTAAAAGGTATTTGCCCCTGTGAGCCAGCGACTACAGTTGGACAGTCACCAGCTTCAATATGCTGTAAGTTGGATAATTCTATGGAAACTGCCTCCATTAATTTTCTGTTAAAGTTCCAACTTTGGTTTTCACATTCGAATAAACCTGCTACTACACCCGCTTCAGCCAAAAAGGCTTGTTGTATTCGGCTCAACCCTTGCGATGGTAGCCAACCCTGTAAATTCCGATTGCGTATAAGGTTACCTGCCGGGCGAATAGCTTGTGGTAAATTCCAAACTCTAGAATCATCATTTTCATCAACCTCCTCTTCTTTATCATCATCAAGTAATTCTTGTTCGCGAGGGACATTGAATTCAGCTAGAATTCTTTTCGCGTATACAGCGGTACATGGATAAGATCTATAATAATAGAGAGTATTTACACCAACTCTACCCCACCAACTTAAGCCCTTGAAACCTCAATACTCCGGGAGTATTGGGTTTTTGGAAGTGTAGAACTTCCTAATTTCAGAAGAACTGAAAGAGAAGTGATGAAAAAAAATACTAAAAATAGGGCTAAGCTCAGAGGAACAAATTTAAATGGCCAAAGAGACACTAAATCTCAAGTGAGTGTTCGGGCTAGCTTCAATGCACTGGATTGTGGCTTTAAAGATATAAACAACAATAACAAGAGATAATGAGCTAATGAGACAAGAAAGAAATGAGACCTGGTAATATCAAACGTGATACAACTGAAGAAGGTCACTGGGAATAAATTTATAGAAAGAGAACAATAAGAAGAGAAAAGAAGGGCGCCAACTCAACAATAGTTGAGATTTTGAAGTAACAAATGAATCTGGAGATAATACTCTGAAATACAAAGATACTAAATAATAATCTTGTTTTGCTATGTTATATACTGGTTAGTAGAACTGAAATAAAACTCAAAATAGCAACAATAAATATATTTATAAAAAATGTATATAGGTATATGTGTATAAACAATTTACATATAATGCAAAGCCAAATAACAGTGGTAGTGGATGGTGTACAGATACAATGGGACCTAATAGCCCCTCAACAAATGAATAGTCACTACCACTGGCCAAATAAAATATGAAATATTAGTATAAACCAAGAATAGTCCGTAGGGTTGCCTAAGTCTTCACAAAAAGGTAGTAATTTAACTTAAATAGTTCTACTAATATGAGATACTAATGACAATATTAGGTTTGTTCCTACAGAAGTTTCAAACTGTCGCCGACTGTCAGACGCATGCGCAATAATAATTTCGCCGTTCCAACAAGATTTTCTCTGATACCTTGTCAACAAAGTACACTGTTCCATGAAATATAAAACCAGTTTGAAATTAGTTCCTGACAGTTTGAAAAGTTTCCGAACTTTTTGCAAACTGGTAATCACAGACATGCGCAATTAGTCGAATTTTGATTTACTCACACCTACACTGTTTATTTTTAATTTTAAATAGGTACCTTTGTTTTGGTAATTTTGTTGTTTTAAGTACATACATAATATTGTATTTTAGTGTTTTATACTTTTGATATTATAATTTATAAAACAATGAGTGACAGTGAATATTCGTCATTATCCTCTATGAGCGACTCCAGTGATGACTTGGAAGAAATTGTATTGGAAGATAGAATTCGCCCTAAAAATAGAAACTATTTTGAAACAACTGTTTCCCAATACAATGAAACAGAGTTTAAGGAGCATTTTCGAATAAGTCGGCATGTTACTGAGTCCATAGCTGAACAGTTTCAAAATAGTGACTACTATAAAATACATGCAGGACCATATGGTAAATTGTCAGCAATGCAACAAGTTTTAATTTTTTTATGGTATATAGGCCATCAAACGGCTAGTTTTAGAGATGTTGCAGACCGCTTCAACATTACAATAAGTTCTTTGTCTAGAGTGATACGAAAAGTGACTTACTTTTTGAGCTACTGCTCAAGTCATATAATAAAATGGCCAACCGATGAAGAAAAAGTTAAAATTGAGAATGTCTTTCGTACGAATGGTTTCTTAGGTGTAATTGGGATAATTGATGGTACACATATCAAGATTGACAAACCAAAGGATGATCCAGATTCTTACATAAATAGAAAAGGATTTTATTCGATTCAGGTAATTTTCTTTACTGTACAGTAATAAAATGTATTTATTCTATGTTATGTTTTAGTTACAATTGGTATGTGACCATGAATTACAAATCAGAGACATATTTATTGGTTACCCGGGCTCTGTACATGATAGTCGAGTATTCCGCAGTTCTCCATTGTCTCAGACACTACAAGAAAAATGTGGAAATTATTATATATTAGGAGACAGTGGATATCCTGTATTGCCCAATTTATTAACACCCTTTAGAGACCGGGGGCAGTTAAGTAGGGCCCAAATAAATTATAATTCAAAACTGTGTGCTAACCGGTACTTAGTAGAGCATTGCATAGGAGTCCTCAAACAAAAATTTAGGCAGTTATACCATCTTAAATTACGCTCTATAGCTGATTGTGTACATTTAATAAGAGCAAGTTGTGTTTTGCATAATATTTCATTAAATGATGAATTTTTATATGAAAACAATCCTGCAGGCAATAATGAAGCAGCACCTGATTTACAGTTGGACAATAATGATCCTGATGATGAACCTGATGACAGAAATGGTGCTGCAGTTCGAAATCAAATTTTAAATTTGTTAGAACAATAAAAATTTTAAAATACTTTATTTTTTAATTATTATGATTTTTACAGTTAAAGTAACAAAATATTTATTCAGAAAAACAATACTATACATATAAATTAATCTTATGGATTTTCCCTAAGTTTGTTTTGCTTTTCAAGTAGTTGGTTCTGCTTCTCAAGTAATTGGTTTTGCTTCTCAAGTAATAGATTTCGCCTTTTTATCTCTTCTAGTTTTTCTCTATGAACCACTAGCTTATCCCTTTCAATACTGAGCCTTTCCTTATAATATTCTGCTCTCTCTATTCTCATATTTTCCAATATTCTATTTCTATTTAGAATTGGATGCTTTGTATTGGTATTAGGTGCAGATGTAGCGGTGTGGGTAACTGGAACTGGGCTGTCAGTATTCTCTACTTCTTGAGTTTCAGTCTCCTTTAGAACTACATCTGAAGTCAACGACACATTTTCAATAACTTTTGTAGCAGATAGAAGTATCTCGGGATGAATATTTCGTTTTTTTTTGAATATACTGTCCATTTCATCTTTGAATTCAAAAAATTTTCGTCCTCTACCTGTTTTATTCTGATTATCTACGAACTTTTTGTATCCCCTTTCCAATACACGCCATTTATTTTCACAATGCGACGGGGACACATTTATATGTAAATTTTTATTTATTTCCTTGGCTATAATCTCCCATAATTTTTTTAAATTTCTTATTTGGAGAGTTCCAACCTTAGGTTTATATTTCTTATATAAATCTATTAATACTTTAGACTGATTGGTGGTCCAGACCACATAGTCTACAGTTTTAACACTACTATCTTCAACATGGTTTTCATGGTAAATAATAATTTCTTCCATATCTAAAACAAATTAGTATTTATTATAGGTAACTGCATGATAATAATAATTATAAAGATTTACCTTCCTCATTGTTTTCCATTTTAAAGAAGAAACAATTTACTTTGTTACAGCGAATAAAATAACACAAAATTTGTTTATTTAATATAGGCAACTTGCCAGCTCGATAGGATATTGTTCCAACAAAAATCACAAACTAGTTCGCGGCTGGTTAAATTCGCACATGCGTATTGTGCAGCAGTCAGAAACTGCCCTGAACTAGTTTCTGATTCTTTGTAGGAACAAACCTATAGTAAAGATATCAAACTTGATAAGTCTATTACAATTATTATATTACATCCAAAAAATGAGTCTTCAATACTCTTTATATAATGTTTAAAAAAAAAACCACATGAAATTTATTTCCCTTCCCAAAATCAAAATTGTATTATATCAAAAATGTATTCTATTAAAAAAATATATATATTAAATCAACAAATGAGTTCGGTCAGACTCTGTATATCCTATTTAAAAACCTAATAAAACATGTAATATATTTTCTTCTCCCCAATATTTTTAGAATTAGATTATATCAAAAATAAAATTATCACAAAGGTATTCACCTTATCATATGCATATGATGAGTTAACAGTAAATGGATAGTAATACAAAAAGTCAAATAGTTTATAAACAAATTATCTTTACAGCACTATAAGTCCATAGGAAAAACTCCTCTTGGCACGGCTACATCAGTTTATGGCTGTAAAGACGAATCCTGGGCACAAAGACCACAACCAGTCACTGGTCTCTGGGTGACAGCAAAATCCACGGGTTACATACACAAATTGCTAACTATCTAAGGATTCAAAGTTACTTCTATGAACTTAAATTAATATTTTCACGTGACGGAATCTAAAATGATTATTTAATTTAATAAATATGTAATTTAATAGGTGTAGCAGCATGGATTGACTGCACCAAAACAAAACATCAAAACATTAGGTATTAGGTTATGTCAACATGCCAAAATTTCCGAAGTTCATTTCGTAGACATGACAGGCTTGCGCCATGAAATGAACATGCGCAGAATACAGAAGGCTGTAGCACATTTGTAGAACCTTTTATATTCCACCAAAAAAGTTAGAGAAAAAAAAGAACCAAAAAACTTAATGATAACGACATGGACTAAAACAGAATTTAAGTTTAACTATATAAAAAAAAATGACCTTCTGTTCTTTGCAAGTAAATCAAGGAAATTTTATATTTAAATTATTTCGGAACTCAAAAATAAATCTCTAAAGAAATACTAAACTGCAAGGATAAATTTGATTATATGATAAAGAGATAATACGTATGAAATTATTTACTTACATGGAGCCGCAGCACGTCAAAAAAAATCTTCCTTTTTATGTGGAACTCTTATAAATTACTCTTGATTTTAAAAATTTACTTATTATTATTATTATATCTATTTTATTTATGAATTAATTTATTCTTCCCCAAATTATCTTCCTTGCTCCAATTCCGTCACTTTGAAGGTGAAAAAATTTCACCGGTTGACGTGGCTGCGTTAACGAGTTCTGACCAAAACTCATCGTTCCGCTTCCGCATAAAATCGATCTTCCTTTCCAAGCGCTAACAGCGCGTGGGTGGGGAAATGTCGATTTAAAATCGATCGTAGGCGGGTAATAAGAAATTTCTTGAGGGGTTTAAATTGGACTAGTCAGTAGCGTAAACGCTACACCCTCTACTCTATTCTTTGCTAATGCAGCAATAGGGTACTTGAACTTGACAGTTCTACCACATGAGAGTTGAGTATTTCCAAATCCAGCTAAATATCTTGCTAAGGTATTTGGATAGTAGTACCTTGCATTTTGAACGTCTCTAGAAAATCGTTCCGTTTGTCAGTCTGTTTCAAATCCGTTTTCAAGGTGTATTTGTACTAATCTCGCATATGTTAATGTGGCAAGATAATAGCTCAGTGCGGAGCACTGCATATTGTAAACCCTCGGTCGTACTATGTATTATTGGATCATCTGGATTTCTATTTAGTACAGAGCCAAACGCTTCAAAGAAACTCTCAGCGTAAAGGGGATCGTTCTTGAGCTCCGAAGATTTTTTCGACAAATGTGCCGGCGGTTCTACTGATACAGGAGGCATTTCCTGTTTTTGCGGCTGGTGGTGTGGTGGTCTTTCTTCTTTTCCTTTTCCACCTCCTCGACTACGGCTTCTTCCTCGTCCACGGCCTCTAAAGTTATTAAATGATTGATTTCCATAGCCGTCTTCTTCACCATATTCTTGTCTTCCGTTAAAATTATTATTACTATAAAATCCGCGTCCTCGACTTATTTTATTTATTTATTAATTTTATTCAAAGAATACAAAGAGTTAATATAACAAGTAACAATGATAACAATGATATTAGGATGAATAATAATAATAATAGGAAAAACAATAATAATTTTCAATATAATAAGAATAATAATCAACAATTTAGACAATCATATAATAATAATAGATATGGAAATAATATGCAAAATTTTAACAACAATAATAATAATCAAAATAGACAAAATGTTAATAACAGTACTAATTATTACAATAGACAAAATGTTAATAACAATACTAATTATAATAGACAAGATTTTAACAATAGGAGAAATACAGAACGGCATAATTACAACAGACAGGTAAATCATATACGAAGGAACAGAAGCTGCGAAGATAGAGAACGATATAGTACAAGGCAGGAAAATATGAGAAGTCATAGTAGTGAAAGACACAGGACATTAGAACCAAATGGTCAGACACAATTAGAGAATAATTCTAACAATCCAAATTTTATGCAGTAAACTTTCTGAATTACAAGTGTGGTCATTGTCATTATGAGAAACCTTCTGAATTAATTTCTTTGGATGAAGATAAAATTATTGAATCTATTAATTTAATTTATATAAATGCTATGGCCAAAAATAAAATGATTAAGATTATGATACATACTGGTTCAGAAAGTACTTTAGTCTCGCAAAATTTTATTTTTAATACATTAAAACTATCAGATATAATGAAGATTCCAAAAATTAAAATAGTTGGTGCAAATAATAAGAAGTTGGGTGAAATTGATAAACTAGCTAATTTTAAAATTAATATTCTTAATAAAGAAATTAATATGCAAGGATTTATTGTCAAGGATTTATGTGTTGATATATTAATGGGAAATGATGAATTGGAAAAGAAGAAAGTGAAGATAGATTTTGAAGAAAAAGTTGTAACTTTGGAAGGGCAAATAATTAAGTTTATGCAGAAAGATGAGGAGGAAAAAGAAATAAGAATTGATAGGATATTATTAAAAGAAAATAATGATGTTTATGAAGAAGAAATGTATTTTGATAATAGGGAGATGTCCCAAAATAATATAAAGAATAATTGTAATGAATATTTAAGGAATGGAAAAAAGCAGATGGATGCCTACGAGGCGGAGTGCGTAAAACTGGAAGCAAGGAATAATGATTACATAATGAAAAATAATTTTATTTGTAAAGAAGAAGATATGATAAAAGTTTTAAGTTGCCCTGAAGAATATAAATCAATATTCATTTCCATATTGCAGCAACACAAGGGACTTGTTAATAAAGAAAATGGAATTGCACTCAATTATATTCATAGTATAAAAGTAAAAAAAGAAAAAGATTTTAAAACAAAATCGTACCCAATACCATATAAATACAGAGAAGAAGTAAATAGAACAATTAATAATATGTTAGAAGATGGAATCATTGAGAAGGCAGATACTCATTTCATTAACCCTATAGTGGTAGTACGAAAAAGATCAGGTGAAATCAGGCTATGTTTGGATGCAAGGAATATTAACAAGATCACTGAAAAGCAATTTGAAGCACCAATGAGCATAGATGGAATACTAGGAAGAATTACAGGAATGTCATTTTTCACTAAAATCGATTTACAGCATAGTTTTTGGTTAATACCTCTAGAAAGGAAAAGTAGACAATATACACGATTTCAGATAGATGGAGTAGTATATCAATTCAAAGTAGTACCATTTGGACTTTAATCATCGTGCAGTGCTCTATGTAGATGTCTTCATGATATTTTGGATCAATATGAACAATTTGTAATTCATTACATTGATGATATATTAATTTTTTCTAAAACTGCCGAAGAGCATGCGGAACACCTAAAAATAATAATGAAGATATTAGACAAAGTTGGACTAAAAATAAATCAAGAAAAATGTACATTTTTTCAAAAAGAAGTAATATATGTAGGTTATAAACTTAATACTAAGGGAATTGAAATGGATCCAGAACGGACACAGGTTATTCAGGAATATAGAACACCACACAATTTAAGAACTTTAAGAGGATTTATTGGAATAATTAATTATTATAAAAGGATGATACCAGATCTAAGTATAAAAGAAATTCCATTACTTGAACTACTGAGAAAAGGTGTAAAATGGAAATGGGACCAGCGAAGAGAACTAGCATTCCAAGAAATCAAAAACATTTTTCTGTCAAATTTAAAAATATACCATCCTGACTATACAAAGCTATTCATATTAAGAACAGATGCCTCAATAGAAAGATTATCAGGGGTATTACTACAAATACATGATGGGGTCGAATACCCAATACAATTCATATCAAGAATTACAAAGCCACATGAAAAAGGTTATTCAATGTCAGAACTAGAACTAGCTAGTATTATACACTGTATCACAAAATTAAGATTTTATTTGTTGGGCAATGAATTTACTATAGAAACAGATCACCAAGCTTTAACATCTATATTAAATAACAAATATGGAAACACTCGAGTACATCGTTGGAGCCTAATACTGAGTGAATACAGTTTTGAACTCAAATACATTTCTGGAAAATCCAACATAGTGGCAGATGCTTTGTCAAGGTTAGAAAATACATCACAAAAAAGGAAGCGAACAATAAAAATTGGATTAAATCAGTTGGTAGAAAACACTGGATTATATTCTAAAGAAGAAATCATAAGACATCAAATCAATTTGGATGAAAAACAAAAAGTCCTTAAGAAAAATGGGGTGTTGTATAAAATAATTAATGGCTTAGAAGTGTATGTAATAAGTAGAATTTTGGCAAGAAAGATATTGAAAGATTTACATAAAAGTTACATGCATATTGGTTCAAGAAAACTTTGGATGTTATTTAGAGATAATTATTTTGCAAAGAATGACCTAAGTATAGCAAAAGAAATTACTACACAATGCTAAATATGTCAAATAAACAAAGAAAAGAATTTCAAAAACCAGAACACATATAAATCCAATGTTGCTTATGAAAAACTAAATACAGTTGCCATGGATTTCATCTCAAATTTAGTTCCCAGTCCAACAGGAAACAAACATATATTAGTGATAGTTGATTTATATACAAAACTTATTGAAACTATATCCATGCTCAAGAACAAATGTTAAAACATTGAAATTATGTATTAATCAGTTTTTCGAAGAAATAGGACCATTTAGAAATTGCATAATGGATAACGCTACATATTTTAACAACCAATAATTTCGGACATTTTGTGAGAAAAAGGGGATCAACATTCATTTTACAAGTATTAGACATCCTCAAGCAAATCCTGCAGAAAGATATATAAAAGAAGTTATAAAATATTTAAGGATACTATGCCAAGACGAACAGGTCACATGGCAGGATTATATCGAAGAAGTGGAATATTTTTTAAATAATACACATAATTTAAACACAGAGGAAGTACCAGAATATTTAATGTTTGGTCATATAGGAAATAGAAAGTGGATTTCAGAGGGTACATAAGATATGTTAGAATAAGTCATGCAAAAGGTGAACAGAAGAATTCAAAGAAAAGCTGAAAAATATATCAGAAGACAAAATCGAACAATTAAAAAACCAATCACGTTTCAAAAAGGAGACAAAGTTTTAATTCGTTCACTTAGACAAGGGAATTTGAGAGAAAACCGTTGTAAGAAATTACAACCACTGTTTGAAGGTCCATACATAGTTCAAAACCAGAATGGACTGAACAGCTATGTATTGATAAATGCACAGAATAACCTAAGAGGAATTTTTCATATTAATGACATTTTTAAATATTTTGAAGAGATGGAATAATGTTTGATATACTTTTAACACTGTTAACATCACAAACAGTTCACTAAACACTTAACTCTATTCCATTAGACAATCTTGTTTGTTGACAAAACAAAACATGGTAAATCATTGTGGGATAATGTATGAATTATTAATTTGACATGTCTTGAGCAGCTGTTGAATTTGTCCTTGGTTTGGGTCCTAAAAACCATAAATTTAATTGGAGTTAGGTATAAAATCACTATCATATAATTTACAATAATTTATAATATAATTTGAGTTAGGGTTATATATCTCCAAAAGACTAATTTTGTAAATATTTTATACTGACAGATGAAAAGTAAAACTTACCATTTATACTAAAGAAAGTCTTTTGAACCAAAAGAAAGAATTATTTCCTAAATCTAGTCTATTAATAAACAAACATTGTGTAGAAACTTATTAGTTAAATAAACATATGATCTTTGTCATTTGACATGACAATTTGACATTTGACATGGAACATATATTACATAGGCGCAGTATGAGGGAATGTTAAATAAAAAATTAAAATATTGAATTATATTAATTAATATATTTACAAATGTGTATGGATAGGAAAATTAATTTTAAAAAAATAATAATAAACGAATTATTTATTTTAAAATGAATTTTGGGGTATTATAATGAAAACAGAAGTACAATAAATTAACTTAGAAATATATACAACCAGATATGCAGTGTTGATTAGTAGATTTATTTAGATAGTAATTGAAGACATAATTTATAAGTTATATATTAGATAATATTATTAAAAAATAATTATATGAGGGTATATTTAAGAATTTAGCATAAGAATTAAGTTTAAAAAGTGTTTTTTATTTTATTTAATATTAGATATTTTTGAGTCAGCATATGCAACCAAACATACACTGTAGTGTCAAAGTCAAAAAGTTATTTATTTTTGGAATGTTAATTTAGAATATAATTGTGGATGTAGAATAGTAAACATATATTTCATATAAATGTTAAAGTTACTTATAATAGTGTAGTTCTGATCTGGAGAGCCTAAAGTCAAGTAAATTGTTAGTGGAAAGTTCTGGAAATGTCAGTGGGACTGTATGCATAGTACATCGCAGACAAAAAAACTATTCCAGAATTTTCAAATAGAAAGGAATGGAATGATTCGAACATTATTTGTTGCTAGAATATTCTGGAAAGAATGAAGAGATATAAAAGGCCATGTAATTAGGAGGGAAGTCAGTCATTCAGTCAGTTATGAGTTAGAGTTTTTAGATCAGTTCAGTTAGAGTTCAAGTCAGTTACCAGTTCAGTTATCAGTATGATCAGTTATCAGTTAGTAAAGTTATAATTCAAGAATTTAGTTACAAGAAGATTATTAATTGAGTTAAGTGAGTTAGTTAGAAGATATTAAATCAGTTACAAGATTATTATTGAGGAGTTAGTTATAACAATTCGAGGATTATTAAGTCAGTTATTTATGAGGTTATGAAGAGATTATTACCTAGAATAAGGCATTAATTAAGTTAAATGAATTATTAAGTTAAATCCAGTTAGAGATTAATTATTACTACAGTAATATAGTGACACTTTGAAGTTAATTCAGTGAAATAAGCATTCAATAATACAACCACAAGATCCAGTATATTTCAAAGTACATTATATGGAAATTACAAGGAGGTAAATATATATATATATTTATATGGTGAGTGGAGATAATTAAGAAGGAACATATTAAAATATTTGGATAACCCAGGCTTAGTAAGAAGATATCGAGTGGTGATAATAACTTTAATTTTGGAAAAAACTTTAGGCGTTCAGTGAAAGAGAGTACCAAATTTTATTAATAATTTAATAATTGTAAGAATTTCAAATTTTAGATAGATTGTTTTAAATTGATATTGCTTATATTAGATAGATAGGTTTGTTTCATAATAGTTATAATAAAGATAATTTAAAAAAGTACTTACAAACTAATTCTTTGAGAACCGCGATAAAAACCCTATACTTACATATATATCATTCAAATTTACTCATTGCTCATACATACAACAACACATCATAACAATTTTGGCGCCCAACGTGGGGCTTGGTCACACCGTATTTTGAGATTATTTTTTCTTAACTACTCTTGAGTCATCAATTTTCACGATAATCCGTGCCACCTCGTATGGGGAGAATGATGACATGTTGAATCGCTCTGTGTTCAGTTCTTCATATTCATCATCACGGAGTGAATTTATAGTGTCACTCCAATCGGGGGGTGTCTCTCTGAAATTTCTACCATTCCAGAAAATTGCCCAGTTAGTGTTATTTTCAATTATATGTTGGGTCCTATATAAATGCTTCACGCCTAGATTGGCGATTGGTCCCGCAACTTCGAGAAGGCTAGATCCTGTTCTATCGCAGTCTATTTCTAATGTCATGCCATGCTCCGGTGGCTGTGGCTTATTAAAAGGTATTTGCCCCTGTGAGCCAGCGACTACAGTTGGACAGTCACCAGCTTCAATATGCTGTAAGTTGGATAATTCTATGGAAACTGCCTCCATTAATTTTCTGTTAAAGTTCCAACTTTGGTTTTCACATTCGAATAAACCTGCTACTACACCCGCTTCAGCCAAAAAGGCTTGTTGTATTCGGCTCAACCCTTGCGATGGTAGCCAACCCTGTAAATTCCGATTGCGTATAAGGTTACCTGCCGGGCGAATAGCTTGTGGTAAATTCCAAACTCTAGAATCATCATTTTCATCAACCTCCTCTTCTTTATCATCATCAAGTAATTCTTGTTCGCGAGGTACATTGAATTCAGCTAAAATTCTTTTCGCGTATACTGCGGTACATGGATAAGATCTATAATAATAGAGTGTATTTACACCAACTCTACTCCACCAACTTAAGCCCTCTACTCTATTCTTTGCTAATGGAGCAATAGGCTACTTGAACTTGACAGTTCTACCGCATGGGAGTTGAGTATTTCCAAATCCAGCTAAATATCTAAATATCTATCTCTTAAATATTGCTAAGGTCTTTGGATAGTAGTACCTTGCATTTTGAACGTCTCTAGAAAATCGTTCCGTTTGCCAGTCTGTTTCAAATCCGTTTTCAAGGTGTATTTGTACTAATCTCGCATATGTTAATGTGGCAAGATAATAGCTCAGTGCGGAGGGCGGAACGCGTTTATTAAACCCCGCAGCCTTGGTTATGTATTCCTTATATAAAACAGAATCTATATATTGTAAACCCTCGGTCGTACTATGTATTATTGGATCATCTGGATTTCTATTTAGTACAGACCCAAATGCTTCAAAGAAACTCTCAGCGTAGAGGGGATCGTTCTTGAGCTCCGAAGATTTTTTCGACAAATGTGCCGGAGGTTCTACTGATACAGGAGGCATTTCCTGTTTTTGCGGCTGGTGGTGTGGTGGTCTTTCTTCTTTTCCTTTTCCTCCTCCTCGACCACGGCTTCTTCCTCGTCCACGGCCTCTAAAGTTATTAAATGATTGATTTTTATAGCCGTCTTCTTCACCATATTCTTGTCTTCCGTTAAAATTATTATTATTATAAAATCCGCGTCCTCGACTTATTTTATTTATTTATTAATTTTATTCAAAGAATACAAAGAGGTAATATGACAAGTAACAATGATAACAATGATATTAGGATGAATAATAATAATATTAGAAAAAACAATAATAATTTTCAATATAATAAGAATAATAATCAACAATATAGACAATCATATAATAATAATAGATATGGAAATAATATGCAAAATTTTAACAACAATAATAATAATCAAAATAGACAAAATGTTAATAACAGTACTAATTATTACAATAGACAAAATGTTAATAACAATACTAATTATAATAGAAAAATATTTTAACAATAGGAGAAATACAGAACGGCCTAATTACAACAGACAGGTAAATCATATACGAAGGAACAGAAGCTGCGAAGATAGAGAACTATATAGTACAAGGCAGGAAAATATGAGAAGTCATAGATAGTAGTGAAAGAACAGGACATTAGAAAGAAATGGTCAGACACAATTAGAGAATAATTCTAACAATCCAAATTTTATGCAGTAAACTTTCTGAATTACAAGTGTGGTCATTGTCATTATGAGAAACCTTCTGAATTAATTTCTGTGGATGAAGATAAAATTATTGAATCTATTAATTTAATTTATATAAATGCTATGGCCAAAAATAAAATGATTAAGATTATGATAGATACTGGTTCAGAAAGTACTTTAGTCTCGGAAAATTTTATTTTTAATACATTAAAACTATCAGATATAATGAAGATTCCAAAAATTAAAATAGTATGTGCAAATAATAAGAAGTTGGGTGAAATTGATAAACTAGCTAATTTTAAAATTAATATTCTTAATAAAGAAATTAATATGCAAGGATTTATTGTCAATGATTTATGTGTTGATATATTAATGGGAAATGATGAATTGGAAAAGAAGAAAGTGAAGATAGATTTTGAAGAAAAAGTTGTAACATTGGAAGGGCAAATAATTAAGTTTATGCAGAAAGATGATGAGGAAGAAGAAATAAGAATTGATAGGATATTATTAAAAGGAAGTAATGATGTTTATGAAGAAGAAATGTATTTTGATAATAGGGAGATGTCCCAAAATAATGTAAAGAATAATTGTAATGAATATTTAAGGAATGGAAAAAAGCAGATGGATGCCTACGAGGCGGAGTGCGTAAAACTGGAAGCAAGGAATAATGATTACATAATGAAAAATAATTTTATTTGTAAAGAAGAGGATATGATAAAAGTTTTAAGTTGCCCTGAAGAATATAAATCAATAGTCATTTCCATATTGCAGCAACACAAGGGACTTGTTAATAAAGAAAATAGAATTGCACACAATTATATTCATAGTATAAAAGTAAAAGAAGAAAAAGATTTTAAAACAAAATCGTACCCAATACCATATAAATACAGAGAAGAAGTAAATAGAACAATTAATAATATGTTAGAAGATGGAATCATTGAGAAGGCAGACACTCATTTCATTAACCCTATAGTGGTAGTACGAAAAAGATCAGGAGAAAGCAGGCTATGTTTGGATGTTTTTTGACAAATAATACAACAGCACTGTAATTGCCTCAATCCAACTCTCACTCAACTTCAAACGGGCTTTAGAAATTGTTATGTTTAAATTTGTTAAATTCTGGTACCGAAACCTGCGAAGATGATGCAGATGCCAAATTATTACAAATTTCAGATTTTTCTTAACGAAGTGAAGTATTTGAGTCCACACCTGCACACACAATAATAATTTGTGAGAATTACTCAAAACCTTTACAAGATTTAGATGATGAATTTCTCTGTTTTTATTTTAAAGCCTATGAAACTGGCTCCTTGGATACAATATGGAAACTTAAGGATGCCGAACAATAATTTTGAATTTTTCATAATATCGTCTTTAAAATAAGTTTTTATGCACATAGCAAATGTTGATAATTTTGTACAGAGATTTAAAAAATTTGTTTTTATACAATCAATCTTGTCATACATTTTTCACTTTTGTATTTAAAAATTATAGTATATTTAATATTAACACAAACAATTATAATTTGGATTGTTTTTGTAGGTTTTTGTACATTTCGAAAATGTTTTTTAAATAAACAAAAAAAAATAGAATTTCACATAATTCAAAAGTAACATACCATTCAATAAATATGTAGTATGAAGTTCTTGAACTGATTCGACTATTATTCCTGTTTCCAAATAATCAGTTTCTTATTACTACTTTTTTTACAATTCCGATTTATGGATTTTAAAGTGGAGAATAACCTTAACCTGAAATACAATTTAACAAGATAAATTCGAGGGAAATCTGTGAACGAATGGTCTAACTCTATATTTTCACTAAAAATAAGTAAATGTTTTAGGATATCTGTTTGAACACAAACTTCCTCGAATTTACTCGGAAACAAGACTTCTAAATGTGAAATATAAATTACAAAATTTTCGTCCGGCATCATTAATTTTCCAAACATGCTGCTGCCACATTCATAGGCTTTGAAGTAACAAAATAAAGTTGTTACCTCTAAATTTTCTACACCACGTGCATATTTTTCACAAATCGAACACGAATGAACTTGTAAACATTTTCTAACAAGATAACCACACACAATTTTTTTCAAGTAAATCATTTTGTTGAATTTTACGACGAATACTTATTTCCTGTTCAGCTCCAAATAACTGGGAAACTGGCAATTGATTCTCAAGAATACTCTTTTCGTGTAAATGGACTCGTGGAATGTCGTGTAAACGAAATAGTATTTTATCCATATCACCTTCACAATTACCTGTTCCTGAATTTAACAGACGAACAAAAATAAGTTTTTTAAAAGTTGTTTGAAACTGTATTGCAGTTGAATTTATACAATTACCATTTTGTTGTCGAATATTGTCGAATTGGAGGTGGGCTGGACATGTTGCTAGAATGGAAGACGGAAGATGGACGAAGAGATTATTGGAGTGGAGACCTAGAGCCGACAAGCGAAGTCGAGGCAGACCACCCACCCGATGGACCGACGACCTAAAGAGAGTAGAAACAAACTGGATTGCAGCAGCTAGAGATAGGGAGAACTGGAGACGTTTGGAGGAGGCCTATATCCAACAATGGATGTGAAAATTCGGCTGGATGATGATGATGGTGTCGAATTTTACCAAAAAATTCTCTAAGCAGTCTTGGTTAAGCCTTCGAGTAAAAATGAATTTAAAACTATCTTTTAAAATGTCCCATAATACTAGTAACCCATTTATTGTGACTCGGAAACACTTCAAAAATTTTATCCGGTTAGTGACATCATTTCCATCTTTGTCAATTACTTTCAAATTATTAAAAATTTGTTCACAATCCCTTAAAAAGTCTACCTGATATGGTAATCCCTTAAAAGCTCTTCCAAATTGTTTGGCTTTAGTAGTATGTGAGGAATTTAAAAGATCAAATAATTTGTCCATCATATCTACAAACT